>JALMQS010000128.1:12783003-12888305 GCA_024734495.1 Forficula auricularia
CTTTCAGAATCGTCTAACGTTCAATTTACCCAATCCACACTCTTACAAATTGAATAAGTCGTTTGCAAAACATTCAATAAAATACCTTGGACATATTATAGAAAACGGAAAAATATACCCTATTAAGGACAACTTACAATCCATCAAAGATTTAGAAAGACCCAAGAATAAAAGAATGGTACGTAAACTAATTGGAAAGATAAATTTTTACAGAAAATTTATTGACCATTGTACACAAAGATTGAGCCCACTTTACAATCTATTAAAAAAAGACTCCAAATTCAAATGGACAGAAGAATGCGAAAAATGTTTTCTGGAAACAAAGCAATATCTAATAACACCACCGGTTCTGGCTATATTTGACAATAAAAAGGATATAGTATTAGAGGTGGGTGCAAGCAGATTAGGAGTAGGAGCAGTGCTGAAGCAAGTCCAAGAAGATGGAAGCTTACATCCAGTGGGCTATTTCTCAAAAAAATTTACACCGGGTCAAATGAAGAAAGAAGTGATGTTTATAGAATGTTTAGCCATGAAAGAGGCAATCATATATTGGCAATACCTACTTATAGGAAAATCATTTACTGTCATTACCGATCATAAGCCGCTGGTAAACTTAAAAACAAAAGCAAGAACGGATGAAGCAATAGGTGATCTAATGCTTTATTTATCGCAATATAATTTTAAAGTGGTGTATAGAGAAGGTAAGGATAATGTAGAAGCAGATTTTCTTTCAAGAAACCCAATATTATAAACTAACGAAAATAATGAAGATTGTATTCAAATAGTGAATATGATCGAAATAGATGAAATAATCAATGATCAAAATAGAATAAAAGAAGAAATTAAGAATACAAAAGGAACAATGAATAATGGAAACATAAAATTTAAAATCATGAAAAATAAGAGAAGAATATACATCTCTAAAGAATTTGGTATAAATCTGATAGATAAAATACATAAATCCTATGGACATACAGGTTACAAACAAATAGCAAATAAGATAAGACCTTTTTATTATTTTAAGAAGATGGATGGCATCATTAAGGATTACTGCAAAAAATGTGAAATATGTATAAAAAACAAATCCAGAAGTTGTAAACCTTTGGGTGAATTATCAAGATTGGGACCAGCAAAATATCCATATCATATAATGTCTATGGACACAATTGGAGGATTTAAAGGATATAATTCCACAAAAAAAATACATGCATCTATTAATAGACCATTTTAGTAGATATGCGTGGATAATGACATCGAAAAGTCAAGTCCCAGAAGATTTTATAAAATTAATTAATTTAGTAACAAAGGAAAACAAAATTGAAACACTATTGGTAGATCAATATAGCTCATTAAAATCAAAAAAATTCAAAGAATACATGAAAGAAAAGAAAATTAATTTAATCTTCACGGCCGTAGATAGTCCCCAATCAAATGGAATGAACGAAAGACTGAATCAAACAATAGTTAATCGGATCAGATGTAAAATAAATGAAAATAATAACAAGAGACCATGGACAAAAATTGCTGAGATATGCATCGAGGAATACAATAAGTCAATTCATAGCTCAACAAAATTTTCACCAGCAGAATTATTAATAGGAGAAACATCGGAAATAATTCCAAAAGAAATACAAAAAGAAAAACAAGACCTTGAGGAAATCAGAAAAGAAGCTTTCAAAAATTCAGAAATCAGTCACCAAAGAAACAAATTAAGAATTGATAAGAAGAGAAGAACATACAAATTAGAAAAGGGTGATTTAGTTTATGTCCCCAATGGAAATAAATTAAATAGAAATAAATTAGACGAAGTCAGAAGAGGACCATATGAAATAAAAGAGAAAATTTCTGATACGATTTATGAAATTAACAGCAAGAAAAGAGGGAAGGAAGCAAATCGATTCCATATATCAAAACTAATTCCTTACTCTTTTTCCTAGGAAAAAGACTCCCGAACGAATGGAGGTGTAAATTGTATCTCCCGCTTATATAAATTATATTAAATTATCCGAGGTTGGTAGTATTGCATGGTGTCCTCGACTCAACTATGTTCACTCTTAATAGACCACATGTTATGACATTAAATGAGTGTGTATATTGATGAAAGGACTCTTATTCAATTCTACTATACTTTCAGGTAACTATCATTTATAACTTATTTTGTATATTATCTATTGCATTTATAAATAAAACCCTACTATACTTTCAGAATCGTCTAACGTTCAATTTACCCAATCCACACTCTTACATATATATATATTAACTTTTGAATGGAAGGTGGTTTTGGGGTCTAGGAGCCATGATCGGAAAAACTATGATGAAATTTCCGGAAGTCACACCATTCGAAATCTACCTAATAAGATGTTTCTGAGGATTTATGTATGGGGCAGCGTTTTGTGGATCTGGATGCAATTTACCTAGTTTTTTTTTGTTTGTTTTTTATAATCTAACAGAATACAAGAAGAGGCACCCCGAGAAGATTCAGCGGCTATATTTTTTGACAGGGCCTTAAGAATTGCCGATTCTCGAAGAGAAGATGGAGCAACAATGAGAAAGATGAGTCTTCATTCCTAATCTGTGTTTTTTTTGCAATGTTATACCTATGTAGCTGGAAAGATGGACGGAGAAGCAAGTTCCAGTCTCTAGAAGTCAAAGAGATAGACGAATGTCTGATGCGTTTGTTCGGTTAGTATTTATTTAATCGCTGGCGGGGGGGGGGGGGGGTTGAATGAAAATTTACGAGGGATTATTGATTTTATTTCTTCAGAACAAACGCCAAGGTAATACTATAAAATTAAGAAAGGGTGAGTCAGTTCTACAATGAGCCAGAGAGTCTAAAGTTGGACCTCCTATTAGTCTGATAGCTCCCCTCAAATTGCAGGCAAGATTTCGGAAAATTCAATTTTTAAAGTCTTCTATATCCACAACTATAAAATTTAATTTCACTCGGACAACTTCAATTGATACTATTCGAGTCCTTAAAAAATAGAAACTAAATTTTGAAAAATAAAAGCCGTTTTATGGACGTCAAAATCGAAAATCACAACAAAATTCAATGGATATTTCACAGCATCTCAGTAAGTTAGAGGGCAACTAAATTTGAAACTTAAGCTAGAAATAACACGGCAAAAGTATGATAAGCTTTTGAACAATATCAAGATACTCCGTCTACTCCTTTACTTGAAGTTTGGGTGGTTATCTTGTTTTTATTTTTTATTTTGTTTTTTCCTCAAAAATTATTTCGATGATTTTTTTTTAAATCACTATGCTTAAAAGTATCACAATTTCTGTAATGAGTAATTTTTTCATCATTGGTTGTTCAGGTGAAAATTCTACAATTGAAGATTAGGGTCGTGATTCTCTCATAAACGCATGAAACGATTTTTTTAAAAATCGCTCGGCTCCGTGGAATTTCGCCATTTTCTGTTATGTATGTTTGCACACAATTAAAATCTTTTGTACAATGTTTAAACACTATAATGTGCTTGCTGGTTCAACAAATCCCAACACTTCGTCAGTTATATTGTTTTTTCCAATATAATTTCAGTTTCGGAGACATTCTTTAGTTCTTTTGATGCTTCTTTTAAAAAAATGTTTATTGCTTGTGGCGTGAAGGTGTTCCTAATCGCCCCGAAAGAACTCGGGTGACACAGAGATCAAGGTGTTGAATAGGCAATCGAGTTGTCCAAGACAAAGATATCTTCAGCCAGCGGGAGCGACAAAGAACACCACGGACTTTGGCTTGTCGCTTGGCACGCGTGTTCAACGTCACTTCCGCCCTATGGTCATTTAGCAACACCAAATCAACAAAAGTATTCGCTCAAAATAACAAAGGTCGCAAATTCCTCAGATGCCCTGCGAGGGCATTATTCGCGAAGCGGATTTGAAACCGCAGCATTCGTTTACTCTCTTGTGGTAATCGAACACCTTCATGTTGAAGAAAAAAAATCAAAACATCATTTTCAATATTTTTAGATAATAATTTATTTTTTCTCTCTTCCCGATTTACATCCACATTACGATAACATTGCATTTGATTTCTTTAAACTATCTCGGCAAATTGATATTTTAATAGTAGCAGAAAAAATCTCTCAACAACACAACATATTAAAAATAAATTGGAAAGATATCTAATTTTCGGTTTTCATTAAATTTCAAAATTGTATTGTATATGAACCTTCATCTTTAACGTAATTGCTTGCTATTGAAAGGCTTCAAACATGTTTGGATTCTGCACATTTACATAGTTTACGATAGACATATGCCAAAAACATATTTGGGGAGACATAGGAAATTAAAACTGAGACGATCGCAACGTAATAATAATATATTATCTTTCATTAAATCCTGAAAGTTATTAGAAAAATTCTCAGAAAATTTATCACATAAAAATGTTTCCTTGGTGAGCTGTTGTCAAAAGTGATTAGGGTTAAAAAGTATTTACGATTTTGAAAAAAATGCTTTCCATGAAATAAGAGGGCTTAGTTAAAAATACAGATAACTCTTTGTGATCAAATAATGAGAAAAATAAAAGATAAAAACCCGTCCACCTCTCCATTTATTTTTACAGAAATGTCATGAAGACATTGAATTCTTTCTGTCTAGACTAGGTGATTTCTGGATTAATAACTAACCGCAATGTTTTTGTCTTTAGTGTCAATGTATGAAGTGAGTCGCTAAATAACAATATACATCATTAGAAAATATTTTTATAAAAAAACAAACACATATCAAAAGAATTTATTAAACATAAATAAATTGAAAGTTTCTTTTTGCCGAGAGTAGCAGAATTTTTATAAATTAGAGGAGAAAATATAAGAGTGTGTCTTCTGCTGGAAAAATAATTTTTTTTTATTTATTTATAACGAGACTATAGTTTCGAGGGCCTTGCTCCCTTCATCAGTCTATTAAAATTGATTCACACATCAATTCCTGTGGATCAATTGTAATAGACTGGTGAAGGGGGGAAAGCTTTCGAAACTATAGTCTCGTTATATTGTAAATAAATTTAAAACATTTATTTTTCCATCAGTAGACACACTCTTTTATTGTCTCCTTTAAACATATAATATGTTAAAAATTCATTTCTAAAAACCCATTTATTTTTAAATTACAGTTTAAAGTCCCACCCCTCTCAAATAAAATTAATTATTATTATTATTATTAAAAATAACATTTTCATAACAGGAGAAACAAAATTTTATTTTATTTATTTTTTAAGTTTTGGAGAACACGGGACTAAGTTTGAGAAACGCTGGTTTAGTTAAGCCATGGTATAAATTTTAGACCAAATAATTTATTAAATATTATAACTTATAACTGAGGATTTAATGGAATGCAGTCAAGAAATATATAAATAATCCATTATAAAATTTTAATTTTGTTAAGGGAGAATGGTGTGTAGGTTCTAGATGAAACATATTAATAAAGTAAAAAAGAAAATTTAAAAATATAAACTACTAGGTTTCACAAAATAAAAAACAAAATGCTTATTAGCATGACTCTATATATATTTCGGGGTACGAGCCCATCAGAGAACTCTCTCTTAACTCCTGAAGATGGCCTCGTTTGCCGAAAATGCTAATAAGTCTTTTATTTTGTGAAACCTACCTAGTAGTTTATATTTTTATATTTTCTTTTTTACATTATAAAATTTTATATTAGGTGGTGATACAGTCCCTATTTATGCCATTATCATGTCAAAATTAATATCCGTCCAACGACTGATTTTCAAATTCTAATAGACTCTCATTATAAAGATATATTTTTGTTCTTGTGCCATACCTACATGTTTTCGGGTTGGGGGTGTTTTCCATTACTTTCCACTCAATCTTATGAAGCACTTTTTTAAATTTAAAGTTAATGATATTTTTTGACCTGAGGCGGAATCGATCGTGAAACATATGATTTATACTCGATCGCTATAGCCCTACACTAGTGGCGCCTCTTTTTATCTGACTCTTATCAAGAGTTGACTCATCTCTTCTAATGTGAAATTTAATTTTTTAAACTTCACTTGCCACCCATTGTACTCGTTTCCGCCTCCCCTGTCTTAATTCATATTTGTAGAAGAGGTTTCATTTAAGAAAACAATAACGTTGATCTAATCGCGAATCTTCTTGAAAGAATTCCGACATGATAACCACCAAACCGCTCTTTTCATTGCCTCTTTACGTCTCTCGAAGGTTATTGTTTTTTCAAGTTTATCGCGTCTCTGATTTACTAGCCAACTTATCTCCATTTCAAGATCTATAATGCATTGAAACCTTTCTTAATCTCATTCTACATTCCTTAATTAGATTACAAAGAACGCGATGTTAATTCTCATATCGAGCAAGCGAGCCAAAAACCACAACCGTAAAAAGTGGCTCATTAGAAAAATTGCATTCTTATTTTCTTGTATTTACAAGAATCCATTTGAAATAGACTTAATTAGAAAATAATATATAATAATTAATAAAAGATTAAAATCCAAAAAGGTGAAGAGCTAGAAACGCTGTCTTTTATTTTTGAATTGTTTTCCCAAAGTTGTTTTTTATATTTTTCTAATTTATTTAATTATTATATTTCACTCCCATTCGTTCTCTATTATTAAGATGCACGAACATGAATTGTTGGATATGAGGAAGAATAAGCAGGGCGGAAGAATTCCATTCTCGTTAATTATGAAAGATCTCTCTATTTCAAATATTGGTAATTGATATCTGGTAAAGCTGTATTATATTCCACGGAACAACTCTTCGAGCATTGATATCGGAATATTGACTCAAAAATTTTCATTTATTTTATTTTTTTATTTCGCGTTTAAATTTGCCTAAAACTTGCCTAAAAACATCATTTCCATGATTTTTCTTTCTGACTGTCTGGATTCCGATACCTTCAAAAAATCAAGAACAGAATGACTTTCTGGCTCTAAAATGTTTAAAATTTGCAAAACAAAGAACTTAATCAGATTTTATGTTTCCTAGTTTCAGAATTTCGAGATATGGTAAAAATGTATAAAATCAGAAAATAACTTTAAATGGAAGTACTTGAACAAGTAAAGATAATGAGATGAAATTTAGCACACAAGTTTGAATTAATAAGCTACCTACTTCTTGAGTGATGTTTGTATCAACCCTATTTCAAAAATTTAAATCGTCAAAAAATTCAGAAAAATAGTTCATTCTTTCTCTATAACTACAAATAAGAACGATTTGATTTGTCAAATATTTTGCAAGATATAATTATTACTCTGCCTACCCTATGAATTCACCGACCTTCTCATATCATTTCAGTCAGACATCATTAAAACAAAATTCATTCATTCTGGTTTCTATCTCTTGGCTGTTTTTATTTTTCTGATTATTTTATTCCGATGACAAAAGAACAAGGGGTTTTGGATAATAGGCTTTATTGGGGTGGGGTTAAATTGATGAAATTATGCAAGTTGTAATATTAAAGATGACCCTTTGTGTCAATATTCAGTTTCCTAGTCTGAAGCATTCGCTGGCAAATGTCCAAAATTTGCACCAAATTTACCTAGTCTTGAAGAAGTTTTCATTTTTCCTTCTATTTTTTTGAATTGTTTATTTATTATTCTAATTTATTTAATTATTATATTTCACTACCGTTCGTTCTCTATTATTAAGATTCACGAACATTAATTGTAGGATATGAGGGAGAGGGAGAAGGGCGGAAGAAATTCAATCTCATTAATTACGAACGATCCCTATATATCAGATATTGGCAAGTGATAATTCAGAGAACCCCGTTAGAGAATTATTTAAATTATGTCAAAGCCTAGTCGGTATCTTTGTGTTCAATCGAAGAAATTAATCAGCCGAGGATGGTAAAAATGAAATCCCACAATTAATACAAGCCGAAGTCAACTGGCAATCGAGAGATCGTTCGTTAGCCGTAGCCACCGGTTACAAATGGTCATTCGGAGTCAGTAAAATTTCCTCCAGCTACAAATCGAATGTATTCTAATGTGAACTTGAAGACAGCAGGCCAACTGTTTTCGACTCTTTGTTACAGATGTATAATCAATTTATTTTTGCCACGGGCTGGTCATATTTTTCAAACCAGACCCAATAAATCCTGAAAATGGTTAATATTTAAAATAGCGTTTGTAATTACGGACCGTGGTTAAAACCATATATAACTGTCTGGACATCGCTGCGCCCTGTTATACAAGATTTACTGGATCACACAAATTTCCTACATATCCCATTTTTTCTTTCTCGTCTAAATTATATACACTAAGGATTTTTTGGGTATAATTCGTTTTATATATGGGTGTCTTAATGTCTTGCCCTCGGCTCAAAGGGGTGCGCTGCGTGAGGGCTAAAGGGCTACCCTGAAAACAAGCCGAAACCCAAAACGGGGGAGGGTGTGTGTGTGGGGTGCCTCATCACGCCAATGGATTCAGCGGATCAAATTAGACGAGATGCGATTGGATCAACAAGTGAGTGTTTAAGAACTTTTAAAATAGTCAATTATCATCATTAAAATAAATAGAAGCCTTAATGGCTGTGGCTCAAGAAGTCCCGGGATCTAATCTCTTCTCTATCACTTCGAAATTATAGCTTTTAGGCTTTAGAAAAAATGTTAACAAGTTTGAAAGATTTTTAACGGAAATCATTCATAAATTGAAAACGATTTCCATTTTGTAATTTCGATGACAATTAATATGGAATTAAAATGAACACGCATTATACACGAGATCCCTTATTAATACCTACCTAATACTGCGGTTTTCAGGTAACAAAAAAACTTGTTTAAATTTTTTAATTTTAAGTTTTTTTTAATTCATAAATATTTTAAAAATTGTGGAATTTTACGATTATTAAGAAAATTAGGTACTATAACAAGTGGAAAAAAAATTGACTAGCCTTGGATTCGATTATGGATGAACTTCAATTTTCAAGATAATTATCAAAAAGTTATTGATTACCAATGGAGATAATTTGCTGCTTTTAAAATTTACATAGAATACCTAAATTAATTAATTTCATTTTCCACCCTTTTACAGAAATTCAACATTAAAATTAAATAATTAAAATAAATATTAGAATATAGTATGTATTTTGAAAAATATGTTTTTTAACACTGGTTATATTATTTAAACTAGTCCATATCTAACTAGTATAAGTTTCAAATTTCATCGCTCTTCGACTAATCATTTTTCAATGAAAATAGAAGTCCTAAAATTCGAAAGACCTCGGGAAAGAAGGCAATACTTTCACTTATATGTATATCATATAATGATATTGATTTAAGTGATAGTAAAAAACGCGGTAATCTAGAATTGAACCTATGATATTTTTCAAACAAATTTATATAAATTCTCAACATATATGACTTTTATCAAATCTATAGATAGGTATCAAATAATATATGACATAAAATATAGGTAATTATTCATGGATGTGGATGCGGGGTTTCAATAAAATTTCAAAAAATGTATACTACTTTAATAAATAAAAAGTCGACTTCAAAATTTCAGGAGGATCTTTAAATTTTCAAATTTTTTTCCGTTGTTTCAAATATTTCTATATAAAACATTTTTTGTTTTGAAAAGTTGTATATTGGTTCTCGAAATGAAATAAAATTGTTCCTCAGTTTCAAGGGGCAATTAAAATGAATGATTTTTCGGAAAAGGGTGCGCATAGAAGGTTTGAAATCCCTGCCTGGTATATCATTCAGTTCAAGCATGTCAAGGGCAAGTCCAGACGAGTTTTAGCCGAATAAAAATTGTTCTCGTTGAGGAACTATTAAAATAGAAATAATACAAAAAAGGAATAATTAAAGTTGATTCGGGAATTTTTGGACTAATCTATTTCTAAGGCACTCACAATATATAAGATCGGAAATAACTAAAACTGCTATAGACAAGTCATAGCTTGCTTATAGCAATAGAATTAGGAGAAATTTAAGATTTTCTTATACGACAGTCTGATTCATTGTGGAAGATGGTGGATTTCCATCTCAGGGACTTCGGAGTGTAAGTCACAAGATTTAATTTCTGATCCTACCCTCACTCACACAAAGCAGTAGGTATCCGTTTGAGGCGAAGGTTCCAAAATATAGCATATTGTAAAAAAAAACCTAATGTTAAATTTGAAAAATGACGAAAATGATGCCATATTTGGAAAAAAGCGAAGATTAAAATAAAACTTAAAAAAATGAAGGGTACTTTTTTGGTCAGCATCCCATAGTTGAAAAGTAACCAACCCCCACTGGTAATTATAGTTTCGATCATACCGGTTTGAACAAAAGAAAAATAATTAATTATTATCAGAGTAGAGCTTTCTGTGGACCAAAGCCTTTCTGTGATGACTCTAACCATTTACTAACATAAGTTTTAAGTTTCATTTGATTCTTATAAACCCTTTTCGAAGTTTTCACATTTTCATTTAATTTTCTGATTTTAATTTAAATGCTAAGATTATTTTAAAATTTTGCCAAAATCCTAAGAAAACTAATTACAATTCAGCGTAGTATGAACAATTGTTTAGTGTTCGTTTTAATAATTTATATTATAACAAAAATTATATACGATACCTATATCTACTCTTATTAAACGAGCAAAAATTGTATATTTATTTGTTTGTATATATATTTGTATCTTAGTTCTATTTTGAAAACGGCTTTACCGATTTTGATGAAATTCACGGGTTAGGGGGTTATTGGGGTGACAATTCGATCTGTCACGGTCTCATCTTCGACAAAATTGTTTTTGATGGGTTTTTTCGTAATCAAATTAATTATTCTCAGGTAGACAAATCCCATTCTTAGGGTTAAAAAAAAGGGTTATTCTTTGCCTTTTGTACCCAGGCAGACAATGGGTTGGGTTAATCCTTTTTCTCAAAGGCCTTGAAGAAGTATTGTGATTGTGGATTTTAACATATTTTGTTCTCCCTAAACGTTAGAAATATTAATAAACGTTTTATAATTGTTTTTATAATGAACTTTATTTATTTAATAGAATAAAAAATAATGAAGAATTTATTTAAAAATATATTTCGAATAAGCAGGTCTCAATTTTTCTGAAAAAACAACACATTTTGTTAGGTTTTATTTATTAACAATTGGATGAATAAAAATGAATCATATGGTTGAATCAAAACAGGTGCAGGAAGTGGGGTGCAGTGGTGGGTGATCCGGGGGTAGGGCGAGGTTTCGGGGGTGGGGTCGATCGGGGTGGGGTGGGGTGCGGGGGTGGGGTACAATGGGCCAATATTATATATTTTTTTATTTTTTTATTTGAAAGCGGCTCTCAAATAAAAATCGACCTTTTTATCAGAATTTTAAATTAATTTAAAAATAATATTAAAATAAAGCTTTTAACTAAAGGAAGAAGTTATCGAGCATCGCTCGGTGCCTCCAGGTTCTTTTTATTATAATAACTAATAAGATATTTATTTTTATTTGAGAATAATTTCAAAAAGAAGTATTTTGAAAAAAAATGATAGAAATAAATGTATATCTATTTTTCAACGACGAAAATTCATTTTTCTTAATTCAAAAGTGAAGTAACATGGATCAATATATAGAAGAAGAGTGGTGGGGTAGAAGTGGAGGACGAGACGAACGAAAACATGGAATAAATGCTATTTATCATAGAATTAAAACGTCGACTTGCGACAAAGCCCGAGCTGTTCAAGTGAAATCACTTGTGAACTCTCCTCTATACTTCCAATGATAAATGAATATTTCTTCGTTTTCTGTAGGAGATAATATTGAATTCCAGTCCTTGGTACTAAGAAAAAATCAGCTGGAGAATAGATATAAAAACTATTTAAAGGTATATGAGATATATGGTATAGTCGATATCAAAAGAGATTTGAATTTCGAATTTTGTTAGTAATAAAAGAAAATCACAAGAGATTGTCATCTATTCTAAGATGGATTTAATTATTTTTAATTATATGTAAGAAGGGTTGTTTTTAATCCTCTTGTAAATCGAAAACGTGTGCCAAGATTAGCAATACAAGATGAACTTATCTGACATATCGAGCTAAATATTTCATTCAAAGATTTAAATCTTCATTTGTAAAATTCCGCGCTCTAGTGATTCTAATACAGGGTGGGCCATAAAGATCTACTACATATTGAAGAGTTATAAAAAAATGAAAAAATTTAACTAGCAAAAAACTGAATATATTTTTGAAAAGAACATAAAATAATTTTTTTAAAGGTGTTTTAAATATTATATCAGATGAAAAAGAGGGAGGGTCAAAATGAAAATTTAGCTCTTTCGACCAAATTCAACCAAATTTTCAATACATATTCTGTGGACCCCCAGAACAGTAGAAATGCAAAATCTAACCACCCAAAATGGGAGGAGGGTAAAAAATGAAAATTCAAGACCAAAATTTGATATAATTTTCATTTTTAACCCTCCCCCCATTTTGGGTCGTTAGTTTTTGCATTTCCTAGCCTTCTGGGGAACCTCAGAATATGTATACTAAATTTGGTTGAGTTTGGTCGAAAGGGCTAGAATTCATTTTTGACTCTCCCCCAATTCGGGTGGTTCCTTTTTTCATTTCTATCCTTTTGAGGACCTAGAGAATATATAGGTATGCAAAATTTGGTTTAGTTTGGTCGAAAGGGCTAGAATTTTCATTTTTGACCCCCCCCTTTTTTTCATCTGATATAATATTTAAAACACCTTTAAAAAAATTATTTTATGTTCTTTTCAAAAAATATATTCAGTTTTTTGCTAGTTAAATTTTTTCATTTTTTTATAACTCTTCAATATGTGGTAGATCTTTATGGCCCACCCTGTATAAATATCAAGATATGTTAGAGGAGTTCATCTCGCAGGGTAGCCATTTGGCCCGGATTGGCACTCAAGTTAGCTTCCTGAGGGGGTAAAAACAACCCTACTGACATTAAAAATAAACCATTCCTTCTCGGATCTAATACAACCTCCTAAACTCCTGTGAGTTCTTTAGAAATTTAAAGTCTATTTATATTGGCAATTATTTGCATCTCTTATTTAAAATATACTCTTTAAATACATATTTAGAAGTAAAATGTTGTTTTATGCTAATTCAATTATTTTTTCAGGCAAAAAGTAAATAGAGACGTAGTAATTCCTCGACTGAGTATAGAGTGTAATCGCTGAAATAATTTATGATTTATTAATTAGTCCGATATTACTTAAATGTAAACTCTTGATGCTATGTGCAGACAGAGGAAGAAGCTTAGGGATCTAGATTTTTGAACAAGGAATGGGTTCTATTTGATTAAAAAATGTGCTCACCACCAAGGAACGAATTTTCATTAGAAAAGTGATTTTTGAATTTTTTTAAATAAAATTATATATAAAAAATCATATATTTTAATCCTCTACCAGAAATTTGTCTCATGTTGGCAAACCCCTTTTTTAAGATTTAAGATTTATTCAGTTGATTTTAATTTCTCAAAAACGATTAATTAAAAAATTTGATCTAGAACTGGGCTAAAAAGACTACGAAAGAGCATCCTGTGAAATAAATTATAAAATTGATTTATAGCCCTGTTTACTAATTTTTTGTCAAAAACGTTTTTTAGAATAAATAAGTACTATAATAAATATCTTTAAAATTCGCTCTTGACACTGTTTTTATATTTATGTAAAAACTTATAAATTCAATATTTCTTAATTAGTAACATACACACACACACAGCGAGAGTGAAACATCTTCTGAAAACACCAAAAATCTCAACTTCAAATTTTTTTAAGAAAACACGATTTTCATTACTGCACGAAGAAACCTCTGTTTCTATTTATTTAAGCCAGGGCTGTCCAATCCGCGGTCCAGTACTGCAACGAATGCGGCCCAACATAAATTTATAAACTTCTTTAAAACATTGAGATTTATATGTAGTTCCTGCAAAAGACATAACAATTTGGCCTGATAATTTTGTTTTTCTAAAATAAGAAATATACTGAAAATAAGTGTTAATTTTAAATTATCAATCTAGACTAAAATTAGTCCATGCAAATTTTGTGAAAAAATAGCATAAACAGGAAATAATTTCTGGTAAAGATTTTATTGCTGGAATAGCTTTATTGGTACTCCAATGATCACTACCCAAAGTTTTCCCCCAAAACTGTGTTGTTGAAATTTTTTCTGCGCCTCAAAAATGAGAAAATTTCGGAGTTTTTTCAGTTTTTCTTGAATAACTCTAAAATCCCTTATCAAATCATAAAGATATTTGTTAGATAAATTAAAGCTCTTTAAATTACGCGTAAAATGATAACAATTTCATCTATTTAGGTTCAGTAGTGGTAGTGTCGAAAACGTGCTCCTTCATGGTCAAAATGGGGAAAAAGTACGAGTTTTAGGGATATTCAAAAGTGATCCCGGAAGCTATTTTTTGACAAGCGCTAGTGCCGTTTCTACTAAACCTAAATAGATGAAATATTTATCATTTTACGCATAATTTAGAGAGCTATTTGATTTGATAAGCTCTTTTAGAGTTATTCAAGAAAAACTGAAAAACTCCGAAATTTTCTCATTTTGAGGCGAATAGAAAAATTTCCACAACACATATTTGGGGGAAAACTTAGGGTAGTACCCATAAAAGTATTCCATCAATAAAATCTTTACCGCTGATTATTTCCTGTTAAAATCGTAATTTGCCTGGAGAAAATTCAAGATTTTAGTAAAAATAGTCACCATTTCGGTCTATTTTCGACTTCATTTTCATTATATATACATTTTTACCTGTTAACTTTCTGACACATATAACGGTCAAACCTTCAAAACTTCAACACCTCCGCACTCCACCCATTCTCTTGATTTCTTCCTCCTTTTCGCTAATGAAGGGATCTTTCGAGATTCATAGGGGCCGCATCTTCATGGGTCTATTATTCTTGCATTCGATAGCATAAAAAAATTATCTGAGGCCCGAGACATTTTTTTTCTTGAAATGTGGCCTGTGTAATCTACAAGTTTGGACACCTCTGATTTAAGAAGGTTCGGGACAGAAGCTCTATTTGGTTGATCTACGGAAAAATCTTTTGTATTTCTGCAGAGTGACAACTTCTGCCTACCAAATTTTTTAATAAAAAAATTGTTAATAATGAGGTTAATTTCGAATACAAATCTTTTTTTTTTTATAATATTAATAAAAATAATATTGAGATAAATTTTTTCTTATTATAAAAACACAATTAAGT
Organism: Forficula auricularia; assembly: GCA_024734495.1. Taxonomy (NCBI): domain Eukaryota; kingdom Metazoa; phylum Arthropoda; class Insecta; order Dermaptera; family Forficulidae; genus Forficula; species Forficula auricularia. Next base: position 12,798,161 of record JALMQS010000128.1, read on the forward strand.
ATTATTTATTTAACACAAAAACGATTTCAAGAAATAGAGTTGGGGGACGGGTTAGTCTATCGGTAGCGTGTCAGACTGCTAACCAAGTGGAGCCGGGTTCGAATTCCGACTCGAGGCATCCGGCTAAAATCTTACCCCGGTGCACAAACAAATTTAAAAAAAATAATAAGTAGTATCGCAAATTGGCTTATGGCTAGAAAGGCCGAAAAGGCAAAAAAAATAAATAAAAAATAATAGAGTTAGAATTCTACACTAGTGCTTTTATTATATTCTTTTGGCTGTAAATAACTTTTTATTTTTACATTTATGAATAACTAATCAACTAGGCTGTCAAATCTATTGAAAAATGTATCATTCGATTCATAAAAGTTGAATTATTGATCTGTATAAATTTGTTGAAAATGGTATAATTTGTATAGAAGTTATAACCCTTTTAAAACCTCGGTCCATTCAAAGGACAATTTTCAATAATTTATTACTCGGTAATGGGACAGACGATCATCTTCAAATTTCGGCAATAAATATTTAATACATCAATGATTCGATGGTAAAAATTTGAGAATTTTCTTATTAAAATATAATATATAACCCCCTTAAGTAAATAATGAAAATAAAAAACATGAAACAAAACATAAACGTATAATATTTTATGTAAAATAAAAGATCTACTATAAACGTTAGGCCGCGAACCTTATAGATTGTTTAGGTTATAAGAACTATAAAAATTCTCTTTGTCAACTTAAATCGATTTAATAATGATATGTTTATTGTTATAAATGAAGGCTAATAACAGCAATCAATGGCCGCTCGGCGGACTCGAAGTAAAGCACGTGGCTGTCAGAACTACGGAGATTAGCATCAATCAGCGAGAAGAATTTCCACTAGCCTGGAGCGGAGGGGAGGCCATCGAGCAGACAACTCTTTTTACCGGCAATCATGTTTATTAGCGACATTTCGCTCGGCGATATTGTTTCTGAAGAGAGACTGTGTGGATGTGGGATGGCCGACCACAAAGCCTCTTAGTCGATTAGAATAGCGCGTCAAAATTTATGAAAAAAGAGTTCGAACAAGAGGGAGAAAAAAAGGGAATACTACTTCATCAATATTAATAATCTATTGTGTTCATATTAATATCAAGTTAAATCCTTGAAATTAAGTTGAAGCTTGAAATATTTGGACGCTGGAGTTATGCAGTGAACTCCACTCGACGTCTTTCTTGTCTACCTTCCTCAAATCTGGTCTCTTTATGGAATCCATTCTTTAAAGCAGCGGTTCTTAAGCTTTTTAAGACCACGACCCAAATTTGAGAAATATGTTCATGTCGCGACCCCCCCCCCTCTCCCCCCAAATGAAATATTTTTTTAATTACTTTTTGTAATCATACTTAAGAAATTTTCCTCAATTTTATAATGATAACCTTTTTTTAACTCTTATATTATATATATATTTTTAATTAAGATAAACAAGGCGACTTTTTGATCCAAGGAAAATTTAATGAAAAAGTACGTGTTTTTCATATGTTCATTTTTAATAGTAATGAATAAATTAAAATATATTTTTAAACTAATTGAAAATAAATATAGTAGGTAAAATATTTGGTTAACGACACTGCGCGACCCAAAATTGGGTTAAGAACCACTGCTTTAAAGTAGCATTTCTGAACTTTTTTGGCTTAGCACAATGAAAATTAGTTTATTTTTGCTTCCATTTAGCTGATAGATATTTACCTAAAATTAGAGCATATTTTGACTCTTGTTAGTTTATATATATTTTTAACAGGTTAATTTTTTCTTTACTTTACTTTCGAAATTTTCTAACACAAATGGCTAAAAATAGAGCGTTTTAGTCTTTAAAATTTAGAAGATTTATATTTCGGATAGTATATTTTTGTACAAAAACTTCCACTGGGTTCTAACCATTAGCTGTCTAAGATTTGATCCAGATCGGACAAAGGGCAAAGAATTTTAATTTTTCCAGCCCCCTTCCCTAAATTCAGGTAGTTAATTTTCTCTCATATTGTAAATTGTATTGTCATTGCAAATATGTATACCTATTCCTTCAAAACGTCAAAATAATTGTTTCGGTAGAAGTTTAAAACCGATAACAAGATTCTATTGCAAGATATAAAGATGGTCAGATATAACATAGGTACACAGTAACCAATTTAAATAAAGGCGAGTAAAAAGAAAATATACTTACACAAATATTTTTTTCGTTGGATGAAAAAAATGATTTAATTAAATACTATTGATAAATAATAAATAATAGAAATAGTTATTTCAAATAAATTTGAAAGAAAAATAATATTTGACATGGGTCAGGATTGAACCAACAATCTTAATAGCACCACCCTATGATAATTAATCTTCTACTTCTGGGGCTACTAGATGTAGGATAAATGCTGTGCAGAGAAAGTGTGTTTTTGAACCTCACGAAATCACAATTTGTACAAAATATCAAATATGTAAGTAAGTATATTATTTGGGGATTGTCATAATATAGTAAAAATTAAACATTTTTGCAGCTCCGTAACCAGGCAGGTACAACATGCACCGCACAGGGCCGAGCCAGTAGAGTACCATGGAATAGCCTCCGAGATAAAAAAAATACTTAGTGAAAAATTAATTTGCTGATTACTAAATACTATTAATAGTAAAATTAAATGCATTACACTATTTCTTTCTTTTTTTATTAATATAGGTTCGAATTAACACCTAGCCCAGTGCCCTTCGAAAACTAGCTGGTTACCGCACAGAATGCGCTTACTATGTATATAAAGAAAACTATTAGTTGTTTAGCCTATATAAATTTGCTAAAATAATCTTGACATTCAATTGGTTCCAATGCCAAGGTTATTTCATTATTATCTTTTTGTTGTTTATCTCTAACCATCTGGTCAGGGTTGAATCTAGGTTACAGTCATCGTAGTTCAAATAGATTGGATGAGTAACAGATTAAAACCAAAACAACGAACAAAGACTATCGGAATGAGATTTCTGTTGCGATTTATATAGTCTGCTATTTTAATTTTTTAATTTTTTTTTATATATTAAACATCTAAAACAGCATACGGGAATTTCCTTTCAACCTGAATTAATCAATAAATATAGGAGTGTTTTAACTGATGTAATTTTATTATCAAGATTCTAATTCTAAAGTTACTATAATTATTCTAACATCCTTAAAGCATGGCCTGTGTTGAACTGGAGTAACCTATAGTGTACTGTGTTACGGTTTGTTTTTGTTATTTGTTAATGTAATATTATTTTGTGTGGTCTGTATCTATTTTCAAATTCTTTGAAGCAAAATCAAGAGAGATGGTCTACTAACTACTAAAATCCAAGGAGGCGTTATGGATTATTTTTTTATGTTAGAAGGATTGTTTCATCCCTTCAGGAATTTAACCCGAATACCGAAAATTGACTTACTCACCACTATACCCACATCTGCACACGGGTAATTTTTTTCACTCCAAGAATTGATCTTCATAATTAAAAAATTCCTCGGGCAGTTGATTTGAAATTTTAACATACTGCCAAAGATATATTTTGATTAGAATATGTTGAGGGTTTTGAATTTTGAAAATTTTCAAGCGTGTGGTTAAACCTCGGTGGGTAAGTTAAGTGACCTGATTGTATTTTTTGGCATTCAAGTTCACTGTCCGAAGGAGTAAAATAAGCTTTCTGACTTAATGAAAATAATCCATAATACTTCGAATTTGGTATTTGAACATCTCTCTTTCTATAGAAATTGTAACGTTACTACTATCGGGATTTGCCTTTTATATTATAATACAAATTTAGGCTATATTTTGCCAATTTTTTTATTATTACAGAAGATCCTCGTTTATCCGGAGTAACTGGGACTAAAGACAAACTGGAGAATCGAAAATCCGGTTAATCCGGATATATGGGTAATAAAAACAAAACAAATCCTTAAATAAGCGAATTTGATTTTATTACTATAAAAAAAACATGTTTATATCAAAATTATATATTTTTAATGAAATTATAATTACATTCTTGCTAATAGAGTTAAAAATTATTATCTATGTGAACATTTATTAAAATAAAAATGTATACAAATCCAATCCGGATAATCAGGAGGTCCGGATAAACGAGGTTTTACTGTATTTTTTTAGCTCCTCAGTCCCTTTAAGTAGAATCTAAAGTTACTCGACTGCCATTGGGTCAGTAAATGCAAATTAATATCAACTGTTCACAATGTGAGATTCGGTCACCCTTTGATGCACGTTTAACGTCGGAGATTTAAAATGAGTTCGAGTGCTTTCTTTAAACAAGTCAAGGCATGGCATCAGATTTACCTAATATAGATGAGGAAAGATTATTTAGTGAGGTTATTTGTATAGTAATGTAAAGAAAATCAAAATTCTTTATGCCTCACAACATGAAACGAAGATAAATGAAATCGGTTGCCTAAGTTCAAGGAGCGTTGCATTTCCCAGACATTTCTTTTGAATCAAATTTCTTGAAGTTTGTCAAATAAAAACCAGAAAATTTGTATTATTATCTGAAAAGCAATGCAACAACTTTGAGACAAGTTTTTATCAATAAGCTGCATCTATGAGCAAGCAGTAAGTTCAGCTTTTAGCTCAAACAACAGATTCGTCATTCAGCGAGAAATTTCCCCCTATTCTAGTGGTTTCTTTTCCGACCTGTGTTTTATTTTGATTCTAAAACATAAGTTATCTCCTAAGCTAAGAAATATTTCATTAAATGCTATGTGTCAGGCTCTGAAAAATGACATATAAAAACACCGCGATACAATTCTTCCATAAAAATAATGAAGTTACAAAATGCGCAGACTTTGAAATTCCGCTGAAAGTTTACGAATCTTAAAAAAAAAAAATAAAAAAAATAATAAACGGAACGGTTCCATATTATTATCACATTAAATCACAAACATGTATTTCTCGAATTTCAAAAAAAAATTAATTTGTTTAAAAATTCGTCGACTAGAAGCTAGGCAAGGACCACAGACTTAAATATATATAAAAAGTTAGAATCATATTAATTAATCTATGGTCCGCTTCTCAAACTTTCGATGTATGCGGTACCATCAAAAACCAAATTCAAAAAAAAATAAGAATAATAGATAAAAATATCGACGTACTTTATATAATAATAATTTGTCTAGACACTTCACCAGTTCATTTATTTTAAAATTATTAAAATAAATAAATAAACAATTGGATGTTGATGAAGCAGTCCACGGTGGTTGTAAAAAATAAGACTATAGAGGTTTTATTATTTTACATTTATTTGTAAACCGACGTTTCGGAGATTTATTCTCTCCTTCTTCAGGGTCTATATAATTGTCTTCCCCTCAATTGTATAGACCCTGAAGAAGGAGAGAATAAATCTCCGAAACGTCGGTTTATCAAATAAATGTAAAATAATAAAACCTCTATAGTCTTATTTTTTTACAACCACCGTGGACTGCTTTCATCAACATCCAATTGCATATTTTATACCAGTCCGTCTCCTAAAGAAAACTCTATTAAATAAATAAAGTTATTTAAAGAACAATTTTTTCCCGAAAGAACAAAATAATTTTATTTAGAAAAATTTCAAACAAGCCAAAGAAAATTTTTTTTAAACAAAAAAGAAAAAATAATTTCCAAAATCTAAGAAAATGAAAAAAATGAAGTTTCTTTTATTATTTGAACATTAAAAAATTCGCTTTCATTTTCAGTCTAATATAAATATATATGAAAATCCAATGAAGTTTTAGTCAGAATTGAATTAATGTATAAGTGAAGATAAAGACAACCCTATAATTATGATCTCAAATAAATTGCACAACAAACATTCAAGGCTGAACCACCATACAGCTCCCACTGGGTAAGAATCTGGTGATATAATTTCGAAGAAAATATTTTTTTTTATAATCCAAGAAACGCACATTTCAAATTGTATATTGATAAATAATAATGGATATTTAAATCAGTTGCCGGCAGAATTTTACAATAAAAATGAGTTCTTTGAATGCAATTTCTTAGCTGGTCTTGTATGTCAGAAGAGGTTTGTCTCACAGAATGGCTAATCGTCTCAAGTTCGAGTGAAGTTCGATTTTTTAGTAAAAACGGGTTCTTACTAGTTAAAACGCGTTTCACTGAATTACTTTGTGGCAACTAGAAATTAGTGATGTTGGTTGAGTTTGGTTCAAAGGTCTAGAAACTTCATTTTGACCTTCCATTTTGGGTGTTTATTTTCAAAAAATTTTAAACGAAAATGTCAAAAATTACTATTTTTTATAAAAAATAATACTTTTGACATTTTCGATTAAAAATTTTGAAAATAAACACCCAAAATGAGGGGGAATGTCAAAAATGAAGATTCTAGACCTTTGAACCAAACTCAACCATCAGTAAATTCTAGTTGCCAGAAAGATATTCAGAGAAACGCGTTTTAACTAGTAAGAACCCGTTCTTACTAAAAACGGGATTTTACTGCAACATATACAAACAAACATATCTAAAAGACCTTTGATACGGCCTGTGTAGTTCTCATTTTTAAATGAAATTAAAAACCCAATGATGTTATATTTTTTCAATAAACGCATGGGTTCTCTCTTTCATCATGCCGATAATATTAATCAGTATCTCCCCTAGAAAAATTTAAATGAGGTCCATCTTACCCCCCCCCCCCACCTGCCCCTACCAATTCATCTCCTTTCTCCGTCTTCTGCTACTTTCCCACTTCAACAGGGATGCTCTCTGATTCCCCGAATGTTTATTTTATTCCTTTTAGCTTGACTTCAATGATTCCCATATTAGGGCTAAGATGTGGATTTTCAATATAAATATTAGTCTAAGAACAGCTGATAGATATCAATTCCTTTCGAATATCGATCGAGGCCGTAACGCTTCTGCTTCTGCATCTTGTTTCTTCAGTAGCCGGCTGCGATATGGTAATATTTCAAATAATGAAACTTATTTCACTGCAGCCAGAAGACGAAGAACGAGAAGCCCCCGAGCAAACATACATCTTAGTTCGAAAAATATTCATCTTTTAAATTAACTCTTGTGGCATTTTCATACATATAGATATATATATCTAAACCTTAAAAAAAATTAATTTGCTCTGATCCACCCACAAGCAAACCCGTTTTGGCCGCCGCTAATGTCGTTCGTTTATTAGTCTGGGCAATTAAATAGAAGAGTAAGAAAAAATACATCAGCTAAAACTTCATAGCGATGAAGCCGCAATATTGAAAAGAGCTTAGGATAAAAATCGAGACTTGGGCATTATTTATGGGTTCCGCCTCTCGCTCTTCCAAATTATAGGAGAAATCTACCATTTCGGAAATGTTATAATTTTATATTTGAAGATGGAACGTTCGAGTGTGTAATTAGCAGTCGTGAAATGTAATTAGTTTAATTATTCACTGTCTTGGTTTGAAATTAAAATTTACTTACGAGAATAAAACAGCTAATTTCATTTTAGATTAATATTTTATATATATTTATATTTAGAGAGAGAGAGAGAGAGAGAGAGAGAGAGATTCGTGCCACATGTTGCTAAAAAATTAAGAAATATATTGTCGATTTAGAATTTTATTTTAAATGACCCTAGTAGCACAATGTTTCAAACTATATAGTAACGATATAGTTCCTATATAGATTTCGAGAATCTATATAGCCCCTATACGAGGTTTGTTCAAAAGAAAAGGTGAATTTTGAATTTTCGCGGGCTGTGTACATTCGATTATCGAATTTTTTTTGTTATGTTGGTACACATGTGTTAGTCATATGTTGGCATTATCAGCCCATTTGGATTAGTAGTTTGTTGTTGACAACTGAAAAGGTTAGTCACGTTTGTGTGTGTTCTTCGATTTTTGACTTTTGAAAAAAATGGATCAAAGAATATGTATTAAATTTTGCGTTAAAAATGGAATAAAGTGCTCCAAGGCACTTGAAATGTTGACTGTGGCATTCGGCGAGTCCACTTTGTCTCAAAAAAGTGTTTATAAGTGGTACAAGCGCTTTACAGAAGGCCGAGAAGATGTTGATGACGATGAGCGTCCTGGAGTTGCAACCACGTCAACAAGTGAAGAAAACATTGAAACAGTGAAAAAAATTGTTTTGGAAAATCGCCGAATCACTATTAGGGAAGTTGCAGAGGATGTTGGCATATCAATCGGCTCATGCTATGCAATTTTCTCGAATGTTTTGGGCATGAAACGTGTGGCAGCGAAGTTTGTTCCAAAATTGCTAAATTTTGAGCAAAAGCAACGTCGCATTAGTATCGCTCAAGAGTTGTTGAATGACTTCAACGATGATCCAGGTTTGCTCAAAAGGGTCATAACTGATGACGAAACGTGGGTATATGGTTATGACGTCGAAACCAAGTTCCAATCATCCCAATGGAAACGGCCAGATGAGCCAAGACCGAAAAACGCACGCCAAGTTCGATCAAATGTGAAGGTTTTGCTCACTGCTTTCTTCGATTACAATGGCGTGGTGCATCATGAGTTCTTGCCAACAGGTCGTACGGTTAATAAGGAATACTACAAGGAAGTTATGCAACGTTTTCGTGAAGCAATACGGCTCAAACGATCGGAATTGTGGAAAGAAATCATGGATTCTGCATCACGATAATGCACCATCTCACACATCAATGCTTGTTTGTGATTTTTTGGCCAAAAACAACACCCTAATCATGCCTCAACCACCTTATTCACCAGATTTTGCTCCCTGCGACTTTTTCCTATTCCCAAAACTGAAGAGACCAATGAAAGGAAAGCGTTTTGCCACAATTGATGAGATAATGTCAGAATCGAAGAACGAGCTGATGGCCATACCGAAAAGCGCATTTCAGAAGTGCTTCGAGGATTGGAAGAAGCGCTGGCATAAGTGCATTATATCTGAGGGGGATTACTTTGAAGGGGACAAAATGGATATTGATGAATAAATAAATACTTTTCAAAAAATTCAAACTTCACCTTTTCTTTTGAACAAACCTCGTATAGTTACTATTATATAATTTGAAACATCGTGCTACTAGGGGATCGTTTACATTAGATTATGAAAAATTCAAAATCAACAGTATATTGATGGTGTCAGAGAAAAGGGCCCTTATATTCACCTACCAGATTTTTCAGGAATGGCAAACACGTGAGTTAAATGTGGGTATGATTTTTGATTACATATTTGAATTCAGCAGCGAATTTTCATTCAAAATAGAATAATAGCGAGTGCAAAAATGGAAGAAATACACTATTTTTGTCTTCATAAAAATTGTCAAAATTTAAACAGTGATAGATAGGTAACTCAAAACTACGGTTTTTACTTCTAAATATTCAAAAATTCATAACTGAGTCAATTTTTGGAATTTTTCGTGAGGGAAAAAAGTCGTTTTACTCAGTTGTTTCTCTAGAAACTGGCGATGCCATTAGCTCGATTTTGACCAGGTCAAGATAAAGGACCTTTCCTTTTTCACAAAGAGAAACAAAGAGGTTGTCCTCGCTTGATGCAAATAAACATACACACATATATATCGAGATGATATATCTGTGTGTATGTTTATTTGCATCAAGCAGAGGACAACCTCTTTGTTTCTCTTTGTGAATCAACAACTCTGCTACTCTCGGCAAAACAAAAACTTTTCAATTAGACCTTCCCTTTTCCCTGAAACCATCACATATTTGCTTTTAAAATTAAAACTATTTGGCACATTCTCTTAATTGAAATTTATTTACGAGATTATGATATGGTTATTTCAATAGTGATTAAAATATTTTTTTTAATATATATTTTTAGAGCTCTGTACCTAAAATAATAAAAGATAGACCGTAATAGTGATACTTAAACTGTCTGTTTGTCTATCTGACACCGTGTATTTACTCTGCCTGCGGTTCTGATAATTATCATTATCTATTAAAATTAGAAACTTGAAATTTATTAGTTAGAGTTTGATGATTCTCAGATAATATTGGACGAAAAAAACAAACATTTTGAGTGATTTCACATTAAAGTGGTGGAAAAATCAAGTGCCTGATCGAAATGGTTATCGTTAAATAAGTATTTTAAAATACATATTACTAAAAATGTTTTTTGTGATTATTTCGACCACTTAGTTTTCTTTGAGCCTTTTAAGTAACTCTTTCTAACTTTATAAAGATTTGATTTAAATATTTGTACAAATTCAGAAAATTCCTTTGAATGCTATAAAATAATTACCTACTTATGGATAACAGATGAAAAATCTGATGATAATTTTTTCTTTCAATCTAGGTACCTAGTTGGCTTCTCTAGAATTCGTGTTTTAAGATCTTAATAAGCATGTTTTCTTGCAATTTTTATTTTTCCGCTTGATTCGAGGGCTATGAGTCTATTAAGAAGCTCTCGCCGAAGTGAGCCAAGTTTGTACTTAACATTTTTTGGAGGCATATGCTATTTTAATACTAAAAAATAATAATTTTTACTTTGGCTAAAATTATAATATAATTTAGATAATGAAAGAATTTAACATCTACCTCATAAATTTCATGGGCTCAAATGGGAAATTTTTGAAATTAAGCCCAATTTTAAGTTTAAAATTAAAATTTACTTTAAAAATAAAACAGGTAATTTAATTAAAATTTTTTTTATTTGATTTGATAATGGTAAAAAGTCAAGTACTTCTACTTTCATGCGCTCTGGTGATAATTTCTGAAATTAAACTACTTGGCAATGGAGCTAAAATAAAAACAAACATGATTCAATGGACAGATTAAAAAAAAAGAAAACCTACAAGGGGCCAATAAAATGTTAATGACCTCACCGTTAAGAAACTCCCTCTCATCTCACTGATTAGATCATCATTCTCTTTTTTTACTAACATTATAATAGATCGATGAGGATACAAAATCTAATTTCAATAAAATCCTTAATCATCATCATGATCAGTTCAAATTTTTCTTCAAATATTCAGAGAATCATCAGATAAATTATATGAAAAATCCACAGATACTTCTGAAGTTCACCGCTTCTTAATCATCATTACAATGAGATTTTTTATTTGGAATTTGACAATCAAGGTCAATATCCTATATAAATATCAGACGCGATTTCTATTGAGATTTCAATTTAGACCCAAAGTAATGAATTATAATAAGAATACTCTAATTATATTTTATAATTAGAAAAATATACCTATATTCTGAATTTCACTAGAGATAGTGTTATCAAAATTAGTTCCATATTGATTAAGAACACTGTATAAGTACACTGTACAACACCCATCTAAGTAGTACTGCTTGCTTTCGACACAAATTAATGTGAAGAAGTAAAGTGGAACTCTCAAAATTTGCTTTACTTCAATGAAAACTCCAGAATTTTAAGGATATACGAGTATGGGGGACATGGCCAAACTAGAGGTCTTTGATTTTCTGAATGCGGTTCGCGTTGTTTATTCTTTAAATATTTTAATACATTTTCAAGAAGTAGCTAACTCTAAGAAGTAGTCAAAGAATCTTCTACTTTATGTAATTAAACTTGTTTCAATCAAAACAACAAGATAAATCTTCATTCAAATATCATAGATATGCTATTTTTAATGCTAACAATCATGGAATGTTAACATTTCACGATTATTAAATTCTGCAGATTAAACTACATGTTGGGAGGTTATTTCAGTTGAGTAGCTGAGCTGCTAACATCTTATTTTACTTTTTAAGGGTTTTATGAGGAACTCCTTTTTCTTTATTAACTGTATAGAATTGCAGCATGCATTACCTAATGTTATTCAGTAACCATTGTTTCAAAAATGATTTATAGTAATCTGTTTCATAACATTTTAGCTTAGCCTTTGAATTAAAAAGCTATTAAATATTATACTCAAGCGCCTGAGTAGGATTAACTTTTTACCTAGCTACAATAAAAACTGACACAAAATCTTTGCTTTTGAAAATGTTACAAAGAATCAAAAGGAGCGAGAAAATATCCCCATTTCATCCGATGAATAAACTGACTATTAATCTCCTCATTCATTTCTATTTCATCGGTCACTTTTCGAAACATCTCATAACTTACTGATGTCAAGTATTATTTCATTTGACATTGCATTCATACTCGAGCCACCCTTCTTTAACTCGAATATTGATCCACATGAATGTAAATATGAATTCGATCCAGTGAGAAAGAAAAACTCGTCATATTACTTAACTAAATAAGCTGATGAGTCAGCCGCACGATTTACACTTATAACTCTTTTTATTACAAAACAATGTTTTAAATAAAAAAAATGTAAAAAATTATTAAATTTAAGCACTCTGGTAATCACAGTGTGATTTATCATTTATGAGATATCGCTTAATCATCTCAATAATTGTTTTGTTCTATTGGATTCATGTATGTGTATCAAAAAGAAAGACATGTATGTAGTCTAATATGATTGTGACCCCTGGTTTTGAATGATCAAAGGTTGTCAACTCGGAGAAGAGGAAAAACGGAAAGAAAATTAAGCCCCCTGCAAGTTATGGGAATAAACGAATGAGTTGACTCGACACTTCAAAAAGATGACCGCGAACAGCGTACTGTTTGTAAAGAATGATTTTCAGGAAATAATTGATTTGTAGGGAATATACATAGATATTTTTATTTAGTAAATCACTGAATCGCACTCAAAGTTAATAGAGGACTATCTCCACAGATCCAAGCCAAGCATTCGACACTAAGGCGGATTTGAAATTATAAAGTGAAAGAACATAAAATACCACCGAGACCTGGATAGAATTTAAGTTTTCTTGAGGTAGATTTAACTATAAAAGAATCCCTACTTTAATCCGAAGTTTCGGATGATAAGAAAATAGGTAGTGTATCGCCAGCGTTATACGCACAGGCGTAGCCACGGGGAGGAAGGGGGGCAGAACCCCCCAAGGCCATGAGGGGGTGAATAACGGCAATGACAAACCGTTTCTTATGGCAAAATAACCGAAATTAAATATATTTCATATGTTTAATCAAGAATTATGTTTTTTTTTTAATTTCTTGAAGTACCTATTTATTTTAATAAATAAAAAAATTTAGAAGAGATAGTTATAAAAATAAATATATTCGAGCTCTGTATATAATATAGTATTAGAAAAAATTAAAATTTCTTTGAAAGTAATATTTTATTTTCTTAAAAAAATCCGAAAATGGGAGGTAACAGGGGGACCATTTGCATCACTTCACCAATTTTGGAGTGGTTCAAAAATTTAAATTTTAGCAGAGATATAAAAATAAATATTATATTCGAGCTCTGTATATAATTTACTATTAGAATAAATTAAAATTTCCTTAAAAGAAAAACTCTATTTTCTTAAAAAGATCAGGAAATGAGAGGTAAGGGGGACCCTTTGCATCACTTCAACCAATTTTGGAGTGGCTCAAAAATTTAAATCTTTAGCAGAGATATAAAAATAAATATTATATTCGAGCTCTGTATATAATTTACTATTAGAATAAATTAAAATTTCTTTAAAAGTAAAACTTTATTTTCTTAAAAAATCCGAAAATGAGAGGTAAAGGGGGGCCATATTATGTTTAATCAAGAATTATGTTCTTTTTTAATTTCTTGAAGTACCTACATATTTGTTTTAATTAAAAATAAATTCCCACTAAAGATTTTGCTTTGTAGATTGACCCCCCCCCATGAAAATTTTCTGGCTACGCCACTGGTTACATGATAACGTTAATGCTATTTTTGCACATCATAATCTTGATTAGTTGACTTAATTTTTATCAACTATAAAAATTTGAGGTGCGATATTTACTTGATATAGCTGCACATTGAAACTTCAAAAGTTCTATTTTCAAATGAATACTTTTAATTTCATAGCTCAGCATTGATGAAGGCGGAAATATACAAGAGACTACTTCCAACAAATAATATTTATTGGAAATAAAAATTTCAATTTTTACACTCACTAAGTTTTATTTAGTATAATATTAAAATTTATATTCTGGAAGAGGAAGGTAATTTTCAAAAACTAAGTAAAAATGGAATTTTAATTTTATAGAGCAGAATCTTGAAAGTGCTTGTACTCTCTACTTAATGCAATTCAGTTCAGAATGTTTTTGTTTTTTTATGTATTAACGATTTTTAAAGATCTTTTTTTCTGTTCAAACAAAACACGAGATCTTTGAAATCTATTGTTTCACTTTTTAGAATGAGAAAGAAAGAGATGCAAGATAAATAAAAAGAGAAAATGTTGTTTAGGTAGGAGAGAGGGAAACGCTATAGACGAGCGAACAACAAAACATAAAAATCACTAGATTATAATCTGATATTTTTCAAAGTCACTTTTAAGAGAAGTCATTTTTCTTAACATACCAAATAGAAGAATAAAAATATGTTTTCATTACAAAAGGAATTAGGTTGATTAGAGTTCATTTGAATATGGGTTTTTAATGCCGGGTCATTTATGCTTCTTTTTTCTTATTTATATTATAATGAATGTTTAAAATGAATTCCAATTTTTAAAAGTGATCTATCATAGGAATAGAGGCAAAAGGGAAAGAAGTGGACCTACTTACCCCCGGGGGGTCTAGACAAAATATGAGATAGCATTTTATTTTGGGCATTTAGTGCCGAACCCTTTTGAAGATATCTTATTTATGAATAATTCAAAATTAAACTTAATCACTTTTTTCTAATTAAATTGCCTTCTCTGATTTGTGATTTATTGGAGTGCTTGATTTCGTCCACGAAGTTATTCATTCTACATCTTCTAAAACAATGAATTTCGAAATTCGTGAATAATGATTTGTTGAGCTGACTTTTGGCGGTTGTGATATTTAGAAGATTGGAAAATTTCTGATGTAACCACGATGACACTCTTCACCCACTTCGATGTCTGTTCCCACAAAACATTGAGGTTAGGTTCAATGTCTGTTTTTCCAGATTTTGTCTGAAATGTCTGATGTCGGGTTTGTTATCTTAAAAATTCCGGGGATGGTTGTCACCTAAGGAAACCTAAGGAAAAATGGATCCAGTGTATAAATTGTAAGAAGTGGGCTCATGTACACCTGGACCAAATAACTTTTATACATGTGCGCTCAAAAGTGGCTAGGCCAGGAATTTAATTAAATTTTGAATTTTGGAACTAGATTTCAAGATTTACGCGAAAATAATCACCTGTTCAGTCTATTTTTGACTACATTTTCATTAAATAAAATTTTTTTGCTTGCAAACTTTCTGATTGATTGTAGGTAAAAAACTACAATTAGATACCGATCTGAATAAAAATGTAATAACGTCTCTTTATATTAGAATTTTATAATAATTATCTACACAGAAACACATATTCATGATACCACTTTTTGTAAGAATATCTGTATAATATTTAGATATACGAGAATCTATTTTTTAAGAATAAAATTTACGAGAAGTAAAATTAGAAGCTTATGCAGGAAGAGGTAAAAAAATAATAAAGTTCTTATTTTTTCTAATCTTCATTTTATAATTCCATTTTCTAAAATGTTTATTATTTCAGTAATTAAAACTTCTTCATCTGCTTAATGATTTAAAACAAACATTCTGAACAAATAGAAATTAAAGATTATTATGCTATGTCATTTTTGCTTCTTTGCATTGGTAGATATTTTTATAGTAACCAAGTGGACCCGGGTTCGAATCCGACTCGAGGCATCCGGCTAAAACCTGACCCCGGAGGGCTAGAGACAAATTTAAAAAATAAAATAATTAGTATCGTAAATTGGCTTATGACTAGAAAGGCAGCAAAGCCAAAAAAATCATTATACATAGTATATTATTAACTATCTTTTTTGATTAACAAAATCGGTACAATTAGTGTATTATTTTATCTGCGGCCATCTTGCTAGGCAGGGGGCTCGCCCCTGGACCCCCACCCCTCAAACCTCCCCCCGAAACCCACCCAGCACCCCCACCCACACCACCACCCCAATGTACAGACAAAACCTTAATTTTATATATAGATAATCTACTCTTATTAAACGAGCAAAAATTGTATATTTATATATATATTTATTTATTTATATATTTGTATCTTGGTTCTATTTTGAAAACGGCCCTACCGATTTTGATGAAATTCACGGGTTAGGGGGTTTTGGGGTTGACAATTCGATCTGTCACGGTCTCATCTTCGACAAAATTGTTTTTGATGGGTTTTTTCGTAATCAAATTAATTATTCTCAGGTAGACAAATCCCATTCTTAGGGATTTAAAAAGGTTTCCCTTTTCCTTTTGTGCCCAGGCAGACAATGGGTTGCCTTAATACATTGTTCTCAAAGGCCTTGAAGAAGTATTGTGATTGTGGTTTTTAACATATTTTGTTCAACCTAAACGTTAGAAATATTAATAAACGTTTTATAATTGTTTTTATAAAGAATTTTATTTATTTAATAGAATAAAAATAATCAAGAATTTATTTAAAAATATATTTCGCATAAGCAGGTCTCAATTTTCTGAAAAAATAACACATTTTGATAGGTTTTATTTATTAACAATTGGATGAATAAAAATGAATCATATGGTTGAATCAAAACAAGTGCAGTCGTGGGGGATCCGGAGGTAGGTCGAGGTTTCGGGGGTGGGGTCGAGCGGGGTGGAGGTGTGTGGGAGGGGGGTACAGTGGTCGAATATTATATATTTTTGTATTTTTTTTTAATTTGAAAACGACTCTCAAATAAAATCGACATTTTTATCAGAAATTTAAATTAAAAATAATATTAAAATAAAGCTTTTAACTAAAGGAAGAAGTTACCGAGCATCGCTCGGTTCCTCCAGGTACTTTCATTTAAATTGGTAACCATGACGACTGTTTTTGTTGGGGGACGGACATAGATACATAGGTAGGTACATAGGTACATACAGATGCAGGCACAAATGCCCTTTAGTAGTATAGGATTTTATCTGCAGTCCTAGACATTTTTTTCAATGTGGCCCGTGTAAGCCAAAAGGTTGGACACCCTGGACTAGACTAATATAGGATGCTTTCTTAAATATTTACTTAAATTTCTATTTTAGTGTTCTAAATTCGTCCTAAATATGTATTAGCTCTTATCAATGTCATTATTTGATTTTTCTATTCTTAATACAAGTCTTTGACTAAATTTTTTCTTTTTTTCCACAATCTAAATAACCAGCGTCAGGGCAGGTTGTCACAAAAATTTACTCTGGCAGAACACTTTTTCTGAAAAACCAAATGATGCTATGTGGCCTCAAATTTGTGGCGAAAATATACTCAAGGAAACATATTACGAGGTACACTGATGATAGAAAGGGAAACTGAAAACACTGCCTCTTCAAAAAAAAAAAAAAAAAAAAAAACATAAAATGTGACAACCAGCCCCGGTCTCCCTACTTTAAATTAAAAATTAATATTTTTGCGCCTAATACCGTCATCATTCGATTCGCAATTACAATGATGAAATTTCCTTTCTTTTAATTTTTCAAACGATGAAAATAAATTTTCTCAATCACTTTGTTCAACAAATTTATATTCTTTATAGAAGGCAATCGCTCACAAGTTTTTGTCTCTTCCCGACCGAAAAGAAAGAATTGATTGAATTGATAAGAACCAATGAATTAATTCCTCGAAAATCATTAATGGCTAACTTTCGACCATGTTATTGTTTATTAGACGAGATTCTTGTTGAAATGCAGTGTATAAGCATATATAAAAAGAATGAGCCTCCAAGAGGATTTCCATTTAAGATTTTTTTAATCTTTTCATCTTTGTTGATTTTTTTGATTTTTTTGGTTATCTGGATAATTAAAGACAAAGAGTTGAAAACCGGCTCTTGCTTTAGTAATTCTCATAAATTTATGATTTTATAAAAAATAAATAAATAAATAAATACATGAATTAGCTCAACGAAAATATTTTCCTCAAATTATTATTTTTTTCATAAATTTTTATAAAATTAATGGCAATGATATCGTCGTAAATTCACTTTTGAAAATGTTATAATGTCAATATAGTAGATTTTTTTAACTTTATCTGTAACTTACCTCAAACGCCTCCCAATCGATCACAAACCCCAAGGGTCGAAAATTATTTTTTCTCTTTGCCCCGGGGCGCAATCAAAACAAGACCTCGTCGAAAAGACAATTATAAATTAAATTAGGGAACGAAGAAAATAATTTTATATTATAGACACATGCGAAGATCCAGGGTTCGAATCCCGGCTGATCCTTTTGTCTATAAGAGTGTTTCGAATGTGGAACCCTTTTCCGTTTGAAACCCGATTTCCGTTTGAAACCTGATCCGCGTGGAACCCGATAATAGTGTGATTAAAGCGTTGTTATGGGAACATTTGTTTTTGACTTTGAAATATAGTTATATGAAGTGAATTAATTAAGAAATACTACTTTTATTGTCTTTTATTTTTATTTTTTTATTTATACAATCACCCATTATATCTATAATAAACAGTAACTTTTTTTTATTTTTAAGAAGGTCCATCCCCTAAAGGCCTGTATGGGCTGGCCCCTCCATCGTGAAAAGAACAGAGTAGAAGGAAAGAAGCCGGGATCACGAGCCAAATCTCAGAAACATAGATAGAACCCAATATCCAATTTACTAAATTTTTAGGGGCTTCGAGCAGTGGTAAATTCTCCGATCGATAAATTTGGTTTTTAAATTTATCTCCCACTTAAACTAAATCAAAACTTCCATAAGTAAACGAAAAAAAAAAACATTTTCGAACACATCAACTTTTCATAGGTATTGCCATCAATGGGCTTTAGACAAGTCATAGCTTGCTTATAGCAATCGAATTAGGAGAAATTTAAAGGTGCCTTTCCACGGCCTGTTGTTTTGCGGGTCACGCCGATATATGCGGATGAGCACGCGCCACAGGCAAGCCAGCGTTGAACCTTTCCTAACACTTGTGTATGCCCGTGGCATGACGGGCCGTCTATAAAACTATATTAAATCCCTTTAGTTGAGTTTAATTTATATAAAAAAACAGTATACAATTATTAAATTATAGAGTGCTTATGACGTCACAATACAGGAGTGGCTCAATAAAAATATGACAGAATGTGACACAGGGGGTCTAAAAATCTTGAAATTCGTGTGACGTAATTTATGGATGCCCCCTGATGCCTAGTTTGATTTGAAGTTTCACTCAAAAATGTCGCATGAAGAAAATTGCAATCTTTGAATTATTTAAACTTTAAATTTATTAAAAAAGAAATAATTTAATTTTTAAGACAAATTCTAGAATTTTAGTAGAAATATTTTTATATTGCTGATATCAGAGGGATTTATCGTCTCCTGAGAGGATGATCCCATCTGATATCGCAATATAAAAATATTTCTACTAAAATTCTAGAATTTGTCTTAAAAATTAAATTCTTTCTTTTTTAATAGGTATACATTGGTTTTAACCCGAGATGATTTTTGAAAAACATTCCAACTATTTTCAAAAAAAGATGCTCAAATCTTTAGTTTTATATTTAAATTTATTCTTGTTGTAACTTTTTTAAAATATAAAGACACACACACGCTTTGACTTTTCAAATGTAATTGTATTTGTGTTGCATAGCACTGTTCTATTAGCCAAGGATCCATTTCAATCCATTCAACAACATAAACAAAACCATAAGAAATTACCCCTTACGTTTAGACAACCGCCAATCCATTAGATGGACCTATTAATCGTACATATTAATATTAGGACAACAATAGTATTTTTTAATATTTAATTGAAAAATTTTACATGGTGAAATTACAATAATTATTACAATTTCCTTTCGTTATCCACTTGGTTTCGACTCCTTATTCTCTAAAGTCAAAAACTATAACTCTGAGGAACAAATAAGAAATTCTTTTTTTGTCTCAGAAAAAAAAATATGATTCGATAGTACATTTTCTCCTTAATTCAAATATGAAATCGGTTTATCATTTTCGAGACAGGCATTTATAATATCAAACATTTTAATACTTTCTTAATTCTTAACTACACAATATTCAAACAGTCTTAGGGCCAGTTGTATGTCCGTTGGTAAGCTCTTTTTTAACCGTTGACTAAGGGTAAATACTTAGAATTCACCTTCGAGCACAAGGTGAATTCTAAAGATTTACTCTTTGTCAATGGTTAAAAGAGCTTATCAACCGACATGCTAGCTGGCCCTTAGTTACCTAGAAAGTAAGAAATGATGCTACATTTTGTCTGTGAAACATTCCTCTTGATGATCCAAGAATAATCGGCGAGCATACTAAGATTTCATTTTCCTTGATACCTCTTTTCCATAGCTGAAATATCGTGATGAAAGTGTTCCCCGAGCTCATCGCTTACTGTCCCAAGATTTTTATAAGATGTAAAAGATGTTATAAGATGTTTAAAGATATTTTATGATGTTATAATATGTTTTTAAGATGTTATAAGATGTTTTAAAATGTTATAAGATGTTTTAAGATGTTATAAAATGTTTTAAGTGTGTTATAAAATGATTTAAGATGTTTTAAAAAGTTTTAAATAGTTTTTAGCTATTTTCTTCCGAAATTGAGAATGATGATTAAAAAAGTTTAAAAAAGTTTAAAAAGTTTCTAGCTATTTTCTTGAGAAATTTTCTTCAGAAATTGAGAATGATGATTAAAAGAAAGTTTAAAAAAGTTTTAAAAGATTTTAGCTATTTTCTTCAGAAATTGAGAGTGATGATTAAAAAAGTTTTAAAAAGTTTTAAAAAGTTTTTAGCTATTTTCTTAAGAAATTGTGAAAAATGATTAAAAAGTTTTATCTCGGGCGGCACCCTTCCCACGTCCTGTTGGCGCGAGCAGGTGCGGCGCGACCCGCGAAATCACAGGCAGTAGGAAGACACCTTAAGATTTTCTTAAAGGACAGGCAGATTCAATGTGGAAGATGGTCGATTTTCATCTCAGAGACTGTGGAGTCACAATAATTAATTTCTGACTCCTACCCTCACTCACACAAAGCAGTATCCGTTTGGGGCGAAGGTCCGAAAATATATTTTTTAAAAATCTAATGTTAAATTTGAAAAATAACGAAAATCATGCCGTATTCGATGAAATTTACAAAAAAAAGCGAAGATTAAAATAAAATTTCAAAAATTGAAGGGTACTTTTTGGACAGAATCTGGTTGAAAAGTCACCAACCGCCACTAGAGGGTATGTATGTAAGGAAAAATCACCTTTAAAGAACTAAACACTTTATAATTTTTATTTGAAAATCGCTCATTGAATTATTCTTTATAATTATTCGAAAGTGCATTTGGAAATTAATTTCAAATGAAAAACAAACAAAATAAAAAAAATATTTTTTCTGAATGAATATTAATTATAATAATAATAATCGTGATAAATAATAATAATAATTGAAATCTATTCGAATCTCTTTGACATCACGAGCAATGAAATTCGAATCAATTAAAATGAATGTTAAAGAGATTGATGATTGGAGTTAATTTAAAATAACTTTCAAATTAGATAAACCGAAATGTCTGCCGAGAAGCTGCAAGACAATTGGACTGTTTCAGATTTTATCCAAGATGCGCTGTCTCTTTCGCTCGCATGGGCGGCCGCATCGCTGCCTCCTTGTCGCGCGCCCAGCGGGGTTTGGAACCTAATCAAGAAACCATCCGGCATTCATTTATTAAAACTTGTTGTAACAAAAGGCTGTCAGGCTTTCAGCCAGGGTCACAGCCATCATCTGAAGAGCTCAAGAGCCGGAGACTGAAAGAACCCCTTCAGAGAGCGAGCAGGAACACTGGCTGCCGGCTCTCTATTCACCGCGGGTGAATTTCGAAAAACGCCCAAAACGATTGCCATCAGGAAGATATTTTTCATTTTTTTAAGTAGAAAAGGAAATATCGTTTTTTTTCTCCAAATTATGAGATAGATGACATAAAAGTGATTTTTAGACACCTGAAGAAAATTATATTCTCATATAAAAAGATATTTACTTTTTCTATTCTCAATGGTGTTTTTACGACCAATAAAAATTGATAGTTATTTTGATGCCTTTCTTTATTTTCCTACGTTTCTTATGAACTGACTTGGTAGTTGAAAACACCCAACCTGTTAAGTTCTATGTATTGTGATTAGTTCTCAAAAGGGTATCTTTTAAGACAGGGGTCCTCAACCATATGCCCGCGGGCAGTATGGCGCCCGGCGAGCATTTTACGTGTGCCCATCTTTGAATGACCACGGTAAAATTATTTAATTTTTCAAATAAAATGTTATTTAAAAACGGTATATCACTCGCGTCCATAATAAGTATTAATTAAAACAGGAATAGCAGGGAATTGGACAATAAATAAAAAAACAGGGCTTTTATTAAAAGGGCCAGACTTTTCATCGATTTATTTCGACTTCCTCAGTGGCTCATTTTATCACTCTTTGTCAAAAGACAATTCTACTATGAGACGAAACACTCTTTAACCTTTTCTATTATAACTACAATACATTATTGGCCTCAATTATTCAACAATCTTGAACCTTTTTCTCCTTTCAATAATTAAAAAATCAAAATCCTTTATGTTGTTTTTATTTTTAAACTGACAAACTGTTTAAAAATAAAAACAACATAAAGGATTTTTATAAGGATTTTTGATTTTTTAATTGTTGAAAGGAGAAAAAGGTTCAAGATTGTTGAATTATTGAGGCCAATAATGTGTTGTAGTTATAATAAAAAAGATTAAAGATGTTTCGTCGCATAGTCGAATTGTCTTTTGACAAAGAGTGATAAAATGGGCCATTAGGAAGTAGAAATAAATCGACGAAACGTCTGACCCATTTAATAAAAACTCTGTTTGTTATTTATTGTCCAATTTCCTGCTATTCGTGTTACCTAAAAATTTTTGGAATTTTTTTTAATATATAATACCTAATTAATTAAAGATATATAAGCTTATTTTTTTGAAAAACTTTTAGTTTCACAGTCATTTATAAAATGAATCAAGCATTTCAGAGCCCAATTTTTCAAAAACTCCAATAAATGTCAGATTTTCTTGCTTTAATATTTTTTGAAAACTCTAATAAGTAAATGTCAGAATTTAGCAGGTTGAAGAAAGTATTCTTTGTATTGTCTGTTTTCGGTAATGTTGTACTTAGGCCCTTGCTAGGGCATCTCACACTTAAAAGCGATTACAGATGTAGAGATCGAAACGTCATATATTTATAACTTTTAAGGAGATAGGTGTTGGTTCTAGGTGAAATATTTTAATATAATAATAAAAATTGCGTAAGATGCGAGGTAGGTTTCATAAATAAAACAAAAATGAGTTCTGAATTCGATATATTTCGGGTGTCAGCCCATCTTCAGGAGTCAGAGAAAACTCCTACCTACCTCTCATCTTAGGCAATTTTTATTATCATATACTAGTATTTATGTTTGTGTATATTTGTTGATGTTTCATTAAAACATATTTTCAACAAGAGCAAATTGTTGCTTTTCTTTCAAAAATTCCAAATAAACTAATCAACCATCAAAGCTTGAATCAATGTTGTACTTGTTTGTATATAAAGGTATGTTTAATTTGTTTTTTATTAGGAATATCAAAAGGATTATCGCTTTGCATTATGGCAATGACACATGTGAAATTGTTTCTTAGTTCTCACTGTCAAAATCAATTTGTAT
This sequence comes from Forficula auricularia, assembly GCA_024734495.1. Lineage (NCBI taxonomy): Eukaryota > Metazoa > Arthropoda > Insecta > Dermaptera > Forficulidae > Forficula > Forficula auricularia. The sequence continues at coordinate 12,821,739 of JALMQS010000128.1, forward strand.
GTTAATGATATTAATAAAGATGGCTTCCCAATCAGTTGAAGGAGGATGTGTCATAAAGCGAGCTTTTTTTGCACTTCCTCCCACTTGGCTGCTTTTATCTGGTGAGAAACAGAGGATGACTCTGGCTTTTTCTTTGTGCAGATAATGGAAGGAGTGAGTGCGATATCGACGCCAAGCTAGGGGGATTTTTTTGTCCGGCTGACATCAAGAGCCTCGCGAAATGCTAAGAAATACTAGAATAATTATTCAATCTATTATTTGTTCATAGAAAGAAACATCAAGCACTGTCATTTTTTAGTATTATGAAAAAAACAATTTATAAATTTGGTCCTTGTTTCACTCAACATAAAACTTTTGATTACTTCCACTTTACTACTTTTATAATTAGTATCTCGAAGTTTTTTATGATATTGATGCGGATGCGAAAGGAGTTACACCTAAGAAACTCCAGCTACTAAAGGCAGCAATTTTAATGGACTGGTAAGAGTGGAAGGTACCTTTGGATGCGAGTCTTGAAGGGCTCAAGATTGTAGGTCGTATGAAAGACGGTCGCAGGGAGTGAATTCCGATCCCTATAGATGACATAAGTATAAACGATTTGGCGAAAGCTTTGATTGTTTAAAAATCTCGTATTTATTATAAATAAGTCTTTTGGAGGGGATTATTGCCTTCTGATTTTGAATTATTCGAAACGCTTAAAATAAAAAATATTTTTTCAATTCTCTAGGACCGACCGTCTGATACCAAATATCTATAATTTGGATATTTCAAATTTTTTGTCAAAATCAGATATTTCACAAGGCTTTGCCATTTTTTCGTTTTTCGACAATTTTTTTTTTTTTTTGAAATATTTAAAATAAAATATATTTTTTCAATTCTCTAGGAACGTCTGATCCCAAAAATAGTAAAAATTCTATAATTTGGATATATCGAATTTTTTGTCAAAATCAGAAATTTCACAAGGCCTTGCCATTTTTTCGTTTTTCGACAATTTTTTTTTTTTTGAGATATTTAATGAGCTTAGAGGGTTGTCGAAGTATTGATTTCACTTAAAAATTTAAACCTTTTATTCGTATTAAGTAATGATTTAAACAATAGAAAAAATTATTTCAACCCTGTCTAACGATACCGGTAATTAAAGAATGAAATAATTGTTTAGATTTTGGGGTTTCTAGTTTCAGAATTTTTTGATAAAAATTTACAAAATTAAGAAAAAAAAATCAATTGTTAAAAGGGAACTCTTCACCTTCAAGTTTTCTAGCTCAAATTGTTCGATGACACATAATTACTTTATCATCTATCTATTTGCAGAGAGTATAGCGAGTTTTAAAATGTTTTGACTTTTTCATACAATTTTTAAATGAAAAGTCAAAATAGCAGCAAATTTGGAATTTCAACAACTTATATCGATTTAATGGTTGAAAAATTTCTACTGTGATCTGCAAATTTTTTATCAGTGAATGTTTTTATCATGGCAAAGTAATCTGTTCTAAGACCGGTTTGCCAAAATTGGTCGTCTCTAAGCCATTTCTTTCACCTTTTTAAGAGTCTCGCATTATATTTCCTTCATTATAGAATTACATTCTATTCTAGGTCGTTCCCGTTCCCGTTTTTTCTTCAAAATAGTCCACAATAATCTTCCATGAATAACGTTCTGTTATTTCATTTTCGATAAATTCTTTGACAAATCTTTATTTTTACACGCTTTATATTAGCTTCACCTGTATGTATGTATGTATGTATGTATTTTTCTATGTACCAATGTGACTTTTGTTCTGTTAAATTCCGCAAACTATTCTCTATAAAAATAATTAAGACTAAAAAGTAAAAAAATAAATTATATTTTAAAAAAAACTAAAAAACACGCTTCTAAAAAGTCCAAAATAATGTAATACTTAATCAAAAAGCGTGGGGCACTTTGTCGAAATTAATGGATGATGGTGGGATTGGGAAGAAAAATGGTATTGGAATAATTATCGGAAAAGAGGTTTTTTTCTTTAATTAGTTTTTTCCTCTTATTAGGAACAAGGACTGAAGGATGATCAAGGACACTCGATGGTGGAGAAGTGATCTCCGGAATCGAAGCTCAAAGACAATGTATGCATGGATTCATGTAAAATAAATGGTTTAATGGATGATGATGTCGAAATTAATTAAAAGTACATGCTTATGCGCCCACACTTTTTGATTAAGTATTAAATTAATTTATACTTTTTAGAAGTGTTTTTTTTTTTTTTTTTTTTTAACAATTTCTTAAATTGATCCGCTGTAGAAAGTTGGAAGACTTAATTTTCATCTATAATATAAAATAGTCATAAATTTTTTAGACTACAAAATGAATATTGATTATATTATGATTGTACCATCGACAAGTCAATATATTTTAATTAAAATGTATTTTAATATTTTACATAATACTTATTATTCTATGTGATGGTTAATTTTAATAATTTTCATTTGTAAATTCATTGAACTGAAGTACCTTCACTATCATGAATTGAAAATAAATGATATTTATTTCTTTAATGATGAATATGCAAGTAAGTGCAAGACTAGAATAGACTCTTGCAATCCTGAAAAGAATAAAATATTCACGGGCTAGGAAGGATTAATCGGTATAGAAAGGAGTCCGTAATTTCGATCTGTCGATAGTGATAATCGATTTGAAGAACGATCTGGTTTGATCTGTTTCCAACTTGACCACAGAATGTTAGAATACTACTTTAGGGGCAAAGTAAAGAGTCGACATCAATCATCCATCTCTAAGAAAATTCATTCATTGTTTTATCTATATAAATTTTTGAGAATGGGATTCCTTTCCTGTTACTGGTTTTTCCTAAACATACTATATTCAAGAATTGGTTGCACATTTGACTCACTTCTTAGATTTCTTAGAAGGTGGTCTATTTTTCTACGATGCAATCAAAAGTCATTTTGTTTTAATGATATTGATTTAAAGAGATGATTCACCAAGAAGGTGCAGCCCTTATGCATCTGCATTGGGAATCGAACAATAAAAAAATAAAGAATTCCTAAAGTCGTAGTCGAAGGTGCTTGAGGATGTTTTGAAAAGCTGAATGTTGTAGAGTCCCAGTCTCTTGAAGCTACAGGGATAATTAAATTGAAATAGATGTAGCAGCCTCATGATCAAAATCGGAAAATACCATCTTAGAGATTTATAGAGAACTAGCTGCAAGGCCCGCTTTCGGTGGCCTTCTTACTAGTCAGAGGGCTACTCCCCCTGGACCCCACACCCGTACCCCTCCCAGCACCCCCATTCTTGCACCATGCACTCGAGCCCCACCCCCGCTATGCCCCTGGACTCCCACCAAAGAAACCCACCCAGCACCCCTAACCCTCGCTCCATGGGCTCGTGCCCACACCAACACCCCGATATTGCACCCGACCCCCGCACCCCACCCCAAATATGAAATTTCGTAATAGTCCCTTAAGCCTTTTTTTACGTGAATCGTGAGCAACTTTTCGTTGAACCCATGGAAACATACAGACAGACAGGAATTTTGTTGAGGGTGTTTTCGTTCATAACTTTACTTGAAACGTATGCAACCAAAATTTGGCGTGATTTGGACCAATGTACAGACAAAACCTTAATTGTATATATATATATATATAGATAGACTAGTTTGTATTTGTCATAGCAAAGGGCGTAAAAATAAAAATTAAAAAATAACGTGTTTTAGAAAATCTATTCAAGTGGACTTCAGTCTATATGATACTCGGCACTTATTTTTAACCGACTTCAAAAAAAGAAGATTTTATCATTTAACAACACTTTTATGATTGCGAAAATGCCTCAAATTTTTTTCTAATTTAAAGATTGAACTTTCTGTGGAGCCCCAAACTCTCTATACTTGCGAAAATTCAAGATTCTAACTTTAATAGGCTTTAAAAAACAGGCCTGTGATGAAATCTCACCACAAGAGTTCTTTTTTTTTACCATTTTTTGTAAGAAAGCCTAAACGTTTTTTTTTTTTTAGAAATTAAATTACGTGAATAATTTATTTATAAAATTCAAACTGATTTTTTTAGAACCTGCATAGATGGAAAGTACCAACAAACAAGAATATAATTTTATATATTTCTATATAATATAATCAACAAACTTTTTTATTTTTCGTTATAAATTACGGTTGAAATAATTTCCTCTTAAAAAATTCATCGTAAATTCATTCTCCCTATTTACTTTTAAATCATTTATCTCGATCATTTTTAATGAACCTCTCATATATGGCTAGTGACTAAGAAAAAATATATTTATATATCTCTACATATATAGAAAATGTTTTCTAATTTGAGATAAGATGAAAATGAGATTACTTTCGTTTAATGCACTATCCCTGATCAGATCAGAGGGCCAGAGGTTTACACCACTCCCGCATATCTTGATGCATTTTTATTAATTTTATTGAATATTTATTTTTTGTATTGAACGCTTCTATATATATAGTACGTACCGACAATACAAAAATATACTCAAGGGAGTATATAGGTAGAGATGCGGGAAATTACTTAAGGATTTTATCTTATTTTTCTTGTAATATATTTACTTACGAAATAATTATTTATGGAAGTGTTTTTTCAATAGAAACAAATAAGCTGACGTGTTCTGATGTGGCCATCCAGTTGACTTTACCATACAACCTAGCCCCTAAAATTATTTATAATCTTGTAGCGGGAGGGGGGGGGTTAATTTTTGCATTTTTATACTTCTGATGTCCCAGTGATTATGTATACAAAAATTTGGTTGAGTTTGCTCAAATGGCCTAGATTTTTAATTTTTAACCCCCCCCCTCCCCTACCCTTAATTTTGGGTCGATATGGACCAAATCTAATCAGCTCTTAATCTCAATGGACCAAAACTACGTGTGAAATTTGGTTTCGATATTCACACTAGTTTGTGAGCTAGCTCCTCAACAAAAATTTGGTAACGCACAGACTAACAGACAGACAACCAGACAGACTAACAGACATTTTGACAAAACAATTATTATCTCGAAAAATATAATTTCTTCGATGTTCACTTATAAGAGATATTTTGTAGAGCGAAATGCCATGGTTTTGCTCAATTTTTTTAATCAAAATAGTTTCACCCGTTTTTGAGATATTTTGAAAAAAAGAAGGAAAAAAACACTTTTTTCATGCACGATTACATTATACTTGACCATATACTGTATGGTAAAGTAAAAATAGTTAATTGTGATTTCTAGTTGCCTTTTCTTGTAAGTAAGTATTTCCCAAACTTATTTTTTCCTGGAAATAATATAACAATTTGTTGAAAGATTTCAATTTGCCGGATAGTAATAGGTTCAAATTTTCTTAGAAAATCATAAGATGGTGTCATCTATTAAATCCAATGGGAAGGAATATTTGTAATTATATGTCAGAGGAAGAATCGGAGAAAGAAGAACCTTGTGGAAGAGTCTGAAGAAGAGAAGAGGTCAGATGATGGGGCACACACTGAGACATGGGGGACTGCTTAGGGATATCTTGGAAGGGAGGTGGAAAGAAAAGGGAAGGGGAAGGCCCAGATTAGAATATTTCAACCAAATAATTGGGGATATGGGATGCCAGACATTTAGAGAGGTCAAACAGCTGGCGGGGACAGAGTCGGAGTGGAGACAGGATTGTTGCATCAAACCAGTCTTAGGACTGTATACTCAATGATGATGATGATGTCAGAGGGGTTGTTTTTCACCCACTCGGAAATCGAGACCTAAGTGCCAGTAACAGCAATCCGGGACATCAGGCTCACCTGCAGGATGCGAATCCTCTCTGACATATAATTAGTTCGATTTCCGAGAGGCGAAAACAACCTCTCTGACTATATAATCAAAAATATTCCATTCCATCGGATTTAATAGATGACACCATCTTATGATTTTCTAAGAATATAAGAATTGTTAAAAATTTCTGAAATGATTTATACGCAATTTCTATCGTTTGAGAGAGTTTATCAAAATTATTCATATAAATAAACATATTAAATTACAATTGGATGTTGATGAAAGCAGTCCACGGTGGTTGTAAAAAATAAGACTATAGAGGTTTTATTATTTTACATTTATTTGTTAAACCGACGTTTCGGAGATTTATTCTCTCCTTCTTCAGGGTCTATATAATTGAGGGAAGACGAACATTAATTAGTATTGGGATTTTCACAAATCATTCATAATATAAAAACAATATACACAAAACAAAAATAATAATCATAACTCTACTTACAACAAAAAGTCAATGAAAGTAGTTCAAAAAATAGTTACTTTCTGTCTCCTTTGACAATGCCAAAAAAACATTATAAAAATTCTTTTTCATCTCGAATAGAAAACAAAGTAAAAAGCAATTGATGATCCATATGTTAATGAGATATATATAAATGAATGAATGTATAACATGTCCCCACCAATCATTGGATGCGCAGAATATCGTTGCGCATATCGGTATAGTTGTTGGTTTTTTTTTTTAAATTTATATTACAATTATTTACAAATTTATAAATATGGTCATTATCAGTCCCAAAATTTTTACAAAATATATACAAAGTTCTTTTTTTTTCCTTTTAAAAAACATAGTTCGGAACGTCATTAATATATTTACATATTATTAATATTTTTTTTTTTTTTTTAATTAAATTCGTCACAGGAGTTTTAAATTATTAATCAAGCCATCCCAGCAAATACTCAGGTCCATCACGTCGGATCTGTAATTTACTGCGCGCGATAAGAGATTTTTAATTGTAATCATTTCCAGGATTTTTCGTTTAAAATAATTATTTTCCTGGAAAATGATATTAAATTCGTTGAAATTAAATTTATGATTTTTTTCTTGGGCGTGAAACGCGAGAGCTGTATTATTTTTATTCGTTTTTGAGATGGACAGTTCGTGTTCACGTAATCTCTCAACTGCCCTTCGCTTAGTTTGCCCTATATATATACTATTGCACGGCAGTACTCCATCCCCCATACACTCGATCATATAGACTGTGCCAGTTCGCGTTTTCGTATCTAATTTATCCTTATGGTTAAATAGAAATCCGATAGTATTAGTTGGTTTTAACGCGAAGCTGACCAAGCCCACATATAGTAATTTTTTTAATTGATCGCTAAGTTGGGGGTAGTATGGAATGGCTTGATTAATAATTTAAAACTCCTGTGACGAATTTAATTAAAAAAAAAAAAAATATTAATAATATGTAAATATATTAATGACGTTCCGAACTATGTTTTTAAAAGGAAAAAAAAAGAACTTTGTATATATTTTGTAAAAATTTTGGGACTGATAATGACCATATTTATAAATTTGTAAATAATTGTAATATAAATTTAAAAAAAAAAACCAACAACTATACCGATATGCGCAACGATATTCTGCGCATCCAATGATTGGTGGGGACATGTTATACATTCATTCATTTATATATATCTCATTAACATATGGATCATCAATTGCTTTTTACTTTGTTTTCTATTCGAGATGAAAAAGAATTTTTATAATGCTTTTTTGGCATTGTCAAAGGAGACAGAAAGTAACTATTTTTTGAACTACTTTCATTGACCTTTTGTTGTAAGTAGAGTTATGATTATTATTTTTGTTTTGTGTATATTGTTTTTATATTATGAATGATTTGTGAAAATCCCAATACCAATCAATGTTCGTCCTCCCCTCAATTATATAGACCCTGAAGAAGGAGAGAATAAATCTCCGAAACGTCGGTTTAACAAATAAATGTAAAATAATAAAACCTCTATAGTCTTATTTTCTACAACCACCGTGGACTGCTTTCATCAACATCCAATTGCATATTTATACCAGTCCGTCTCCTAAAGAAAATCTCTATCAATATTAAATTACGATTAAAATGAAAAATTGTACCGGCTCTCGTAGAGTGTTATTTTCAAGCCTTGTGAGCCAAGAATTTGAGTTAAATTTATGCACTCTGTAAAAATTTAACTGGCGGGATAACCTGTGGTTCCTACATTATACACAAATAAATCTATATAAACCATCATTAAATAAAATATCATAAAAATATAATATAGTTCTGGATAACCGAACTAGTAAAATAAACTAGTAAAATAATAATATTTAAATCAAGTCACTTAAGTTCTGGAAGAAATTTAATAAAATAATAATAAATAGTTATCGTTCACTTATGAGATATCTACTAACTTATTTTGCGGAATTCCAGAATTTTGGGGTTTCAAAGTTCCTACCTACTTTGAAAAATACTGCTTTAAAAATATTGATTTTGAAAGTTTCATTGCCAATAATGTATTTATTTATCTATTTAATTTTATTTTTATTTTGAATTTTTTCTAGAATTCAAGTCGTTGAATAAGATATAAATCTCAACCAAAACATTATGTGAAAAAACAGGCCAAGTTCGAAAATGAAGTGAAATCTACTGTGCAACCAACTTATATTCACCAAGAATAAAAATAGTACTTTCAATTAAAATGCATTCTTTCCATTTTGAATGACAATCTAAATTTATGGATTCTAAATTTTTAATTTAAATTATTTTCATGAAACTTGATTAGTCAGGAATTTAGTTCATTAACCCTTACAGTATAATTCGTAACAGTCAAGTTTCATGAAAATAATATAAATTATAATTTTAGAATCGATAAATTTAGATTGGAATTCAAAATGGAAATAATGCATTATAATTGAAAGTTGTATTTTCTCAACTTATTTATTTTTGGCGAATATAATTTGGCTGCACAGTAGATTTCACTACTTTTTCGAAATTGGCCTGTTTTTTAATATAATGTTTTGGTTGAGATTTCTCTGCTTTTGTAAGCTTCGTGAAAAGTAAGAATATGTATACAAAATTTGGTTGAGTTTGGTCCAACGGGCTAGAATTTTCATTTTTGACTCTTCCCCCTCTCCCCCCATTTTGAAGAGGTTGAAAGATAGAAAGTTTGGATTTTTATGAATTTTTCCTTTTTTTGTGTCACAAACTCTACTAGCAGGCGAAATTTCATGATGCTGGAATGATTGGAAGTACCCTATAGGTTTTGATTACCTGTCAGTGAGTGGCAATATTAGCTATTTTCTCAGGTCCATATCTCAGAATCTATTTAAGTTATGTTATTGATATTTGGAACTCTCTTAAAAGTGGATTACATAATTAATGTGTATAATTTCAGCTTTGTATCTCAAATGGGTTCCGAGCTGCAGGGGGGGGGTCGAAATTCGCTCGAAATGGTTCGTGTAAATAGCATACAACGTGTAATGCTAGAACTTGGCCTGGGCGCGCTGTGCGCTTTGATCCTGATTCATTTTTCACCTTTATCATTAAAAAAATTAACTTGGTTAATAATGTGCACCAGTACAGTAATAAGCTAATAGTACCCGATATTCTTAGGAATACACCTATGTACAATGTACTAATCGCTTCACATATTCCTTAACCAATTTAGAACCAGAGCATCTAACATGATAATGTCTTGCTATACGTACTATCTATTTATTTATTTAGCATTTTGTTTTTTACAAATTCTGCGTGACAAACAAGTTTCCTATTGAAATCGACTTATCATTTGTATCTGGAAGGCAGTTAAAGGGGAAGAGGAGAGGACCAGAATGTTGACTTTTATAGCATTTTCATGGTTTCGAAATATTCTAATTGGGTTGCTTATTCAATTGAGAAAATTGATATAAACTAAAAGGTTTATGCATTTTTAGTGAAAGGTGACCGGGTGAATTATGTCCTAGGCCTTATTAAGTGAAATGTGAAGTGATTTCTGAAAGTGAACTAAAGGAGAGGAGGGTAGAATTGAGAAGGAACCTTAGAGATAGCGAATCAAAATGCATTCGATAAATTAAAATTTTATTCGAAGCCAATTTTTCCACCTACACGAGAATGTTTTACGAGATACTAATAGAGAAATCGGTTGTTTAAAAAAATTATATCATACTGTTGAGGTGAATAATATCCAACAAAGATGATATATTCAAAAACAAGCTATCCAACTAAATAAATAAGTATGTGAATAGATCCTTACTCTGTATCTCCCAAATCCCTAGCCGCTGTTCCGGGATTCTCCTATTTTATAGTACTATAATGATATGTGCTCCGATGAGTTAAAATCAATCATCCCCTTAACGCCTGCTTTGCGCGTAGCACGAGATTACCCAACTTTCAACACACTTTGGCCGTCAAATTAGAGAAGTGCCGACCACTTCATTTGCCAATTTGTTTATCCCTATGACTTATAGACAGTGAAACTCTCTCCTTGCATTCCTCATCTTTACTCTTAAAATATTTAATCGTTTAAGATCCATGCTCAGAGACGCCTTCGTGTCCACCCTTTCGCTAAATCCTCTTTTTCTTGATAATGCAAGGGTTTGTCAAGACCTCTAGTAGAAGCTGAAATCTTCTCGGTGGGCCCTTAATAAATATGTTTTTATTTATACAGGGTGGGGCATAAAGATCTACCTCATTTTGAAAAGGTATAAAAAATGAAAAAAAGTGAATATAGTTTTGAAAAGAACATAAAATAATTTTTTTAATGTGTTTTAAACATTATATCAAACGAAAAAGGGGGTGGGGGCAAAAATGAAAATTATAGCCCTTTCGACCAAACTCAACCAAATTTTGTATACATATTATGTGGACCCCCAGAAGGCTAGCAATGCAAAAAGTAACCACCCAAAATGGACCTCCAGAAGACTAGAAATTCAACAACTAACCCAATTTTGTATATAAAGTTTGGTCGAAAGGGCTAGAATTTTCATTTTTGACCCTCCCCCCACTTTGGGTGATTAGTTTTTGCATTTCTAGCTTTTTTGGGGCCCACAGAATATGTCTACAAAATTTGGTTAAGTTTGGTCGAAAGAGCTAGAATTTTCATTTTTCCCTCCCCCATTTTTGTCTGATAATGCTTAAAACACATTTAAAAAAATGTATTTTATGATTTTTTTAAAAATATATTCAGTTTTTTCCTAGTTAAATTTTTTCATTTTTTATACCGCTTCAAAATGTGGTAGATCTTTATGCCCCACCCTATATAAAATAGACATTTTGAGAAATATTTTAGGGGAAAAAATCAAAATTTATTTGAAACTAATGTAAGTATAAATAAATATAAAAATATTGAAATGAAATTAACTGAAAAGTACTATTTCTTTATATTTGATCCTACAAAAAATTTGACGATCCGACAAAATAATTATTCTTATGAAATTTCAAAACGATTTCGAGTAAAATAAATAGTAAATTTCAAGTTCGACCTTATCTAGTTTGCGAACTACAATAGTCTGACAGACGGACAGGCATTGTAGCCAGACTATAATAAAACTTCATTTTACTTTCTTATCGATCCCTAACTAGAATGAAGATGAAATCAAACCCTTCAAAATATGTTGAAACAAATAAAATTATATAGTATTTGTATACCCATATAGTATATACTTTTCTTATATTTGATCTTATAAAATCAACATCTCTGTTATTCTCGGCCAGAAAAACTTTTATTTTAATTGAGTTTAATTAATTATTTTTCCTTGTCTAATAGAGGGTAGAATTATTGTAAAATCTCAGAAATATAGTATAATTTTGAATTTTTATCGGAAAATATGTTTTGAGTTCCTGTAAATCCATTAAAAATTTTAGCCAGTGATTTGTATTCATTTTTCAAGTGAGCTGTAGTCCTGGTTGTCTACTCTCCAGGCAAACATGAACAAAACTTTTCCTTTTGGATGGATATCGTATCTTATTTATATTAAATGATTAATTCTTATAAACATAGACAAATAAACAAGTATCTACCTAGCTTTTATCATTATATGGTACCTATTATTTTATAATAAATAAATAAATAAATATATTTCTATAGAATCGATTTTTCTCCAAAAAGGCTCTAACGATTTCGATTCGGGGGTTTTTGGGACGACAAATCGATCGATGTCATGGTCTCAACTCTAATTTGATGTGTCTTTACTTAAAATTATTCACCAAGTACCAACACCAAATTCCTTAAAAACTATTGTGCCTTTACTTTATCAAATGCGAAGCATGGGTAAAGTATTGTAATTTTCTTAATCAAATTATTAACAGGTGGGTGTGTCAAAAAATTTATAATTTTTTTTTCATTTTCCCTTTAATAATTAATTGACATTTTTAATTTTAAAACCCTCTAATAGTTCATTACAAATATTATTATACATTATATTAAAAATAGGAAATTTAATTAGGAAAAAAGGGATGAATGGAAATAATAATGGAATTGGAATAATTATCGGAAAAGAGGTTTTTTATTTAATTAGTTTTTTCCTCTTATAAAAAACAAGGACTAAAAGGATGATCAAGGACACTCGATGGTGAAGAAGTAATCTCCGGAGTCGAAGCTCAAATACAATGTATACATTAATGTAAAATAATTGGTTTAATAAAATTAAAACAAAGAAATTTAATTAATTAGAGCAAGATAAATGATATTGATGAAAAATCAAATGCTTCGGGTCGCATATAAAATATACTAATTCTATTGATATATCTCAATTAAAAATAATAGTTATAATGTAGAATAATCTAATCCAGGTGCTCTTGAAGATATTACATTCTCGAGAAGGTGAATATAACTCTTCTGACATGTAAGAAAATCATGCAAAACAGCTCGGATTCAGTAATTATAATAATAATTATATTGATTTTTATTCAAATTAGTTTTGATATTAAGATTTAAATTGCATTTACTCGTATACATTTTACAATGCTTGATTAGAATAAGTAGAGAAAGCAATCGTATATAAAACATATCTTAAAAGGGAATTTCTTTAAATACACTTAATTAGTTAGAGTTCATAATATAGGAATTAGAATCGATTTAATTGTATATTGCAAGAGGTTCGAAAACAAGCTCAGACTTGTTCGTAAACAAGCTTCGACCTGTTTGATCGAATTGGAAAAACCCTTTCAATTCGATACTTGTAGGATTTCCCTTTTAACTATTAGGTGCTTGTACAATAACTAGTACTCTCTATTGCAGGGTCAAAAGTTCACTCCCCACCATGCCTCCTTGAGCCCATGAGACGTGAATTTTGAACCCCGTCAGTCCAAAATCAACCCTTTCCGGCAAGGACTCGCGCGTTGAGGACTCTCCAATGATTCTGCGCGCACCCACCCGTCTTCCAGAGATTTTTTACCATTCTTTTTTGAATTTTCTTTATTCTACCCATTCTTTATTTATATATTTATTTCACACTTAAAAAAATAAATGATCTCAATATTAATATTTCGATTTCTACTACTTTTTCAAATACTTACCTAAAATTAACATTTAAGAACTCGTATTGTGACCATTCTTAACTTAACCTTTTTAAGCCGCCACCCAAATTTGAGCAATACCATATGTCGAAACGTCGACTATTTGATTAGAGTTTCTCTACAAAAATCTGCAATATATAGGGTTTGAGCTTGAACTTCTCTTTCTATAAACAACTCAACTAGTAAAGGAGAGGTGTCCAACCTTTTGGCTTGACGAAAAAACAAATGATTCGAGCCGCAATAAAATATACTAATTCTATTAATATTTTCTCAATAAAAATGAATAGTTAAAATGTAGAATAATGTAATCCACCATGACAGAAGCGAAAATGTCATATCACAATAATCTCAGAGTTCTTTTTTTTCAGAATATTGTTTTGTAAATCATTTAGCAGTTCAAAAGTTTTAATTACTGAAATAATAAATATTTTAGAAAATGTAAATATGAGATGAATGGTTTTTAAATATTCGAAACTTCATGATTATTTTACCTGAAAACTGAGCTTATAACTTTGCTTTTAGTGGATTTTATTCTTGAAAAAAGCATTACTTACCTACTATTTATATATAAATTCATATTTCCAAAAAAGTGGTTAATCACTTGAATTAATATAAAATTACTGGAAAGAAGCAAGTGAAATCCTCCTTTAAAAATTAACATATCCAGTACGCACCAAGCCTTTTAAATTTCTTATTAAAATTATTTTTAGAGTAAATGCAATTACGTTCAAAACTTTGTGCACAGAACTGTATAGTGGGTCATTTTCAGCAATGACATTTTTCAGCCTAAGAGCAGATAATTATACGCCTATTTTGAGGGACTTGAGAAAACCTATTATTTGGAAGGAATAAAAAAATTGAAAAACGCTGGACTAAATACATTGAGCTAAAAGGAGAGTAAGTTATGAAATAAAACGCTTTTTTGCCGAAAAAAAATATCTTTTATTCAAAAAGTCCCTGACTTATCAAACTGCCTTCGTAGAATGGTCGTTCTGGAGCCAAAATGTTTTTTTGTATGAAAAACAACTTTAGCCTTTAATCTTCAGAACTTCCGGGTAAAAGTTCATCAGAAAAACGTCGAATTGTTATTTGGGAAGCTCTTGAGTTGAAATTTGCCATACACGTTAGTATTGATCAAATTACTATTTTAAAACTTACTTGAATGTGTAATTTATACTCGTTAATTTCCAATGGTTTTAGATACAATAAAATGGCACAAAACACCTTCTGTATGAATATTCTATTATTGCCAAGTTTCAATTTTTCAGCTTGCTGACAAAAGATTAGACAAAATACCAAAATTCGCAAAGAGTGCACTGAGTTTTGAAAAAGTTTTTACTGCAATTCAATTTTTTTGTTTACACTGAAGAAAAGATAGATTTGTTTTCGCCTGTAAATCCAGCCAATATTGAAAAGGACATGAAAAATCATATAATGTATTTAGTCGATAATTTGTTGAGTTTTCCGATCTATGATAGTGCAATTGAATAATTTTGAAATGGCGAAGTCTGGTGACTTGCAATGGCCGCTTTCGATGCGCTTCATGCTCTCTTGGAAGACTTCATTCATCACAAGATGACACAAGAGGCCTGCTGGTGTTTCGGAAGTGGAGAAGAGGACACTCGCCTCGAATTAAATCAGACAGACATTGCTTTATATAATCTGGCACGTTATCAGTGCAACGTTAAAATGATTATTTATCTTTTTTCATATTTGTTCGGGCTAATTGCTATCGCTGAGGAAGTAAAATGTGATAGCATCTTGAAAATGGAATATAATCAGAAAAAAGAGTTAATTTCAAGTTATTTTTTTATTTAGAAGTTACGATTCTCTAAACAAAATATAAAGAATAATTTAGGATGATTTTTATTGCTTCATAAACCTGCACTAAACATAATTATTAAACTCATTAATTTTAAATCATGGAAAAGTAAAGAAATTAGTTTATTTATTCACTATCTACTTTGTTGGCGCCGATTTGGAGATTTTTATCCCTCATTGTCTCATTGTCTTAAGATTTTCAAAATATACAGTAGGTACCTACATGGTTGTTTTCCAAGAGAAAAAATAATAGGAGACAATAAAAGATTGTGCCTTCTGCTGGAAAAATATATTTTTAATTTTGAGTGAGTTTTAAAAGCGAATCAATTGTAATAGACTGATGAAGAGGGTAAAGCCATCGAAACTATAGTCTCGTTATAAATAAATTAAAAATTTATTTTTCCAGCAGAAGAACACTCTTTTATTGTCTCCAATTTATAAAAAAATGCTACTCTCGGCAAAAAGAAACTTTCAATTTAATTAAAAAAGAATAGCTAGTTCTAATATTAGTAATGAAGACCCTGTCTAAAATTACAAATGAAAAGGTTAGTCTCAACTATGGACATATTGAAGGAGACAATAAAAGAGTGTGTCTTCTGCTGAAATTATAAATTTTATTTATTTTTAACGATACTATAGTTTCGAGGGCTTTGCTCTCTACATCAATCTATTACAATGGATTAACAGGAATTAATTTATGAAATTTATGAAATATAAATAAATAAAATTTATAATTCCAGCAGAAGACACACTCTTTTAATGTCTCCTTCAATATATAAAAATTCTGCTACTCTCGGCAAAAAACTTTCAATTTAATATGGACATATTTTTATAATATTATAATGCATGTGAAGTTTTATCATCTTATGTTTTAATCAAATTTATTATACATCACATCTATAATAGAAACTCATACATTTTTGAATACTACTTTTTAGAGTAAATTATTAAAAGTTATTTTTTAAGATTTTTTTGAAATTAAGCAAAAACGGTTATATCGATATATTTCTGAAAAGAAAGGACCCTAGCTGATGCTAAGTTATTTGTACACTTGGGTTTTGAAGGAGAGAAAGATCCAGGTATGAGGGAGACAAGAAGAGTGTTTTAAATAAAGTAAAGAAAATTGTTAAAAGTTTCTAAAATTGTTCAAAATTTTCTTTACTTTATTTAAAATGTTTCACCAAGAACCCACACCATTCTCCCTTAGCCAAAAAAGAGTGTTTTACTTATATAGAAGTGATGGAGATTTAAGAATAGAAGAAAGAAAAGTTTGCACAATTTGGTTGTAACTTTATATTATAGCTCTAGCCACTTTATGTCAAATTTTGTTTATTATTCATACCAATATTTTTGCAAGAAAACCATCTCAGTGTTAAATTTCAAGATGTAAGCATGGTTAGAATATTATGATGACCAACATTCAGGATTCTATATTTACAGCATAAAAAAAGACCCAGACAGTGCATCGCAATACTTCCACATTATATTCTATGGATATTTAATGTGAAAGTAAAAATGAATTCAATAAATATTATAATTTGTTTTTATCTTAGTTTTTGATTTTGCAATTTTACAATATTATTAAAGCGAAACAGTAGAAGAACAGTGAAAATGTGTAAGTACCATATCTAGCTAGTAAAATGTTATATTAGTGATTTATCTACATATGTTATTTTTCTGGGCGGTTAAATGTCTTTTCTGAACATTTTAGTAGGTGGCGGAGTCCATTAAGGGAACGAGTTAATTTATGTCCCTGGTGCTTTCAACATTTTTTTAATATAAATATCGCTGAGGAAGTACATACTTAGAAATTATGAGTATTTTTAGTTTTTCGAACTTCATAAAACTTTTATTTGACCATTTTTCATAATTTGAAAGGTAAATATTTCTTTTAAGGCTTCCGCTCTACGCTAAACTGGTGTCATAATAGCCTGAACAGTGGAGCACGTAGAGTTTCTAGAATTTATCTGGGATCCAGCACAGTATTTCAATCCTCACAATCAGTTTAATATTTGTTTTTATTAATGATCTTTTCTTTGAAAGGGGGAAGTTTTATTATTTCATTTCCCCCTCCCCTAATTTAATCAAATATAATTTATTTAATGCTCTTATTTCTTTCACTTACATATTTGTATACCCGTTCTTCCAGTTACACGATTATAAGTTTTACATGGTTTTATTCACGTTAGATACATCCGCATAAATATAGTTCATCATTATAAACGAAAAGTGATCATTGATCGCCAATAATAAAGAGAAAAAGTAAAAACCGCAAATAAAAAGTTCGAGGAAACGATCGCTAATCATAAGGAGTTACTGAGTAAATTGAGAGACAGATGTATATATTTTGAGTGGAGATATTACAGTTTTATAGTATCCGTTTTGGAGTTCCCCGAGTTCAATAAAACGATATTGATTTGTATCTTTGCCTGTAAGTACGTGTTTTAGTCCTTAGTGATAATGACATGTTGAAAAATTTGGAAGTAACATTGGTTTTAAGAGAGATGATTAATTTAAATTTGGAGTCTTACAATGGCCTGATTCCAAAATATTATTTGTATATTACTAGAGATATTACTCGTAATTTCGAGTAAAACCGCAAGGGCTTCAGCTGTTACGAATGCTAACAATCTTGGCATGTTTAAAGCTTCGATTTCCTGCTGTTAATCCTGAGTTGATTGACCGTATACAAACACTGTGACATTTACAATTCCCAGTCTTACCAGATCCCAATGGTGTTTTGTGCTTAATATACTAGAAATTTTCTCTTTCTTGACAAGAAAAGCTACAGATAAACTTCTTAAGAGTATTACAGAGAATTGCTGGAAAAAGCAGGCCTACAAAATATCGCTTAGGGATATAAATGTAGATCTTTACCTATACATGCATAAACTGTCTAATATAGTTGTAAATTGTATTAAAACAATAAATGTAATTTCTTATATCTGAAAGAGCTAAGAATTAATTAATAAAAACAAATAAATAAATGTAATTTATTTTGAATGCATATCCCACAACAAAGTTTTGGCCTGAATGATGGATTAGTACTCATTTTACCAATTAACCACACGTTTTACAATAGGGGCCACAGCAAAGTTTTGATTTAAACACTATATTTTCATCAAGCAGAGGACAACTTCATTGATTTCTCTATAATATTTGAATCAGACGAATTTATTTACGTTATTTTAAAAAGGAAAGCTTTCTAATATTATTTATGATTTTTTAAAATTAATTCATTTATTTAGGTAATATTTAAATTCTAATGTTTGTTTTTATAAAAGAGAGATAATTGAAAGTCTTATATGGTGGCGTGTATACCAGTTTATTTAATAATTTATAATTCTATGAGGTTTATTTCTCTATCAAAGAGTAGCTAATTAGTGTTTCCCAGATATTCAGTCAATATTTTATCCATATTAATTTCAAAAATAATTTTCGTTATAATAAAGATCAATCGATATTGTCGTTTCTCGTTTTACGAATGGGAGTTGAAAAATCCTCGGGGCTGGTTGACGCCAAGCAAGCACTTCATGAAATTAATTAGCGAATGTTGTGTAACGCGCTCGGCTTATCCAAATAGAAAAATCTCATAAATTTTACAACTTTATATGACTGACTATCATGTATATAAAATTGGAGATTTATTTTTAAGATATATAATTCTTATTACTTAAAGCATTAACCAGCGTACTTAGGGAGATGTAGTGGGAAGTCATAATTAGAAAAAGTTTAATTAGCCTACCTATGCCACGAAATATATTACCTCTCTTATGAGAATTTATATTTTATTTTGTTAGAATTCATTCTGTGTTGTTTTCCGGCTGATGATTTTTTAAGCACATTTCTTTTTTAAATATTAAAACAGATAATAAGATGTGTTATCTTTTTAGATTAATATCATTTATTTGAAAAGGGTAAAAATCCCTTCACAGCTGAAATAAATTGGAGTGAAAAAATTGACAGAACAATTTTAAATAAATATTAAAGTAAGCCAAATGCAATAAATATATTTCGGGGAGGGGGTTGTTGTAACACAGTTAACACAGGGAAGGATTTATTAGATATCTGTTATCTGATAGGACACTATTCAATCATTATCAAATCGATTAATTTCTCCACATTTTTCTGATTATTAAAAAATATACAGAAAACTCACTGGCACGTCCAGTGAACCGATACTTGAAAAGTCGGTCAGGGCCGTGCCTACAGGGTGGTTCATATGGTGCAAGACACCACTGGGCTGAAGCCCGAGGGCCGGGCTTGTAAAGTCCAGGCTAGAAGATTAATTTTAGTTTTAAAATCAAGAATTTTAGGAAAATATTATTTAAATTTATTTTCGATAAAATATCAATATAAGCCAGAGAGTCCTAATCGAAGAGAAAAGTCGTCTGGAATTTTGATGGGATAAATTGTTACATTGTACGAGTATATATGATGGAAAAGGGCGGCGAACTCTATTGTCAGCAAACCCAGGTCCAAATTTGTTTGGGGGATGGTATAGAGAAATTTATAATAATATAATTTATAATTATTTACGAAAGAACCCCTCCCGCCCTTAATATTGGGTTTGATTTCAACCGAAATCTATGGAGATATGGACTAAGATCTTAGTCTCACTGCCCCAAAACTACATGTGAAATTTCGTGTTGATATTCACACTGGTTTTTGAGCTAGAGCATAAATAAAATTTAGTAACGTACTAACAGACATTTTGACAAAACAATTAATATCTTGTAAAATATAATTTTTTCGATGTACAATCATTAGGGCTTTTTTATAGAGAAAGCATGATTTCGCTCAATTTTTTTTAACAAAATAGTTTCAGCCATTTTTGAGATATTTCGAAAAAACGAAGCAAAAAAACCCCACTTTTTTTCATGCACAATTACAATATTTGACCATACCCTGTATGGTAAACTAATAAAGAGATAAGATAAAATTATTGAATTTGTTAATTAATGTGTTAATTAATGGTTTAGTGGGGAGGGCTCATTCCAGTTGAGTTATTTTCTAGTATTTTTCATAAAGGGCGGCAAATCCTAACTAGCACCAGGGCGCACAATGGGTCAGGAACGGCCCTGAAGTCGGTATACTGTTTTCGAAACCCTGTATGGTAAAGTAATAAAGAGAGATAAGATAAAATTATTGAATTTGTTAATTAATGGTTTAGTGGGAGGGCTCATTCCAGTTGAGTTATTTTCTAGTATTTTTCATAAAGGGCGGAAAATCCTAACTAGCACCAGGGCGCACAATGGGTCAGGAACGGCCCTGAAGTCGGTATACTGTCTTCGAAACGAGAATTATTAATATTAGTACGTAAATTAGTTTGGAGATATTAGGTGAAAGGAAAAATGGTAGAATTTAAAATGCTTACTACAACAAGACAATGAGTTGAAGCAGAACGCTAATATTATTGAAGCTATAAGCCAATATAACTTGTATGACACACAAATAGAAATATATTCAAACTAATGCAATTAAAGTTTTTTCCTAAACATATGTGACGTATTCTACATACTGATGAAAAACCATAATTAATTTTGGGGAAAGAGGGTACTCCTAACTTTTGGAATCGAATCTTTTTGCATTCTCCTTATTGTATAGACTTGAATAAGTTTTTTTTAACATGAAAATTAAATAATCAATTTGAGCATTTATTGTTTGACACTAAACACAATAATTAGAATTTAAAAAGTGTATATTTCTGTAAGAAATAGGAACATGGTCAAACTTGCTAAATATATATATATTTAATTGAACTTATTTCAAAGCTCCTTCACAGTAACTTTTAAGGAGACAGGTGTTGGTTCGAGATCAAACATTTTTATATAATAATAAAAATTGTGTAAAATTGCTAAGTAGGTTTCACACACAAAAAAAATAAAATAAAACAAAAATGAGTTTTGAGTTCGATATATTTTGGGTGTCAGCCCATCACAGTGCGTATATATGTTTCAGGAAAACCCCGTTTTTAGTAAGAACGGGCTCTTGCTAGTTAAAACTCGTTTCACTGAATTCCTTTGTGGTAACTAGAATTTACTTATGTTGGTTGAGTTTGGTTCAAAGGTCTAGTATCTTCATTTTTGACCTTCCGCCTCATTTTGGGTGTTTATTTTCAAAAATTTTTAAACGAAAATATCAAAAATTTGAAGCAAATTTGTAGAGGATGTAATTTTTGACATTTTCGTTTAAAATTTTTTGAAAATAAACACCCAAAATGAGGCGGAAGGTAAAAAATGAAGATTCTAGACCTTTGAACCAAACACAACCAACATCAATAAATTCTAGTTGCCACAAAGGTATTCAGTGCAATGTGTTTTAACTAGTAAGAACCCGTTCTTACTAAAATAAGGTTTTACTGCAACATATATATGTAGGGCTCATAGTAGATGCTACGCAATATCTAAAGTTGAGAAATCCATTTGCTAAAATCCCTCTTTTTTTCTTTTCGTTTGCTCTTTGTTACGAATTCTGAGTCACATTATAAATCTTTAATATAAAATTTAGTAAATAAAATAATTATAAAGTATAATAAAAAAAAGCCCGTAGAACTATTTTTTACTTGTTTATTTGAAGGTTAGCATTAAACTCCAGCTTCAATTAATTCTTGTCATTTTGAAAGGTTAAAGTGATTTACTTCCTTCAATCAAATTGAATATATGGTAATTTTATTTTGTGTCAATCTTTTCTTCATGTTTTGGAATTCAATACCACAATTCGAAGAGGAATTCGCTACGTAAATGTGCGTTGAGATTGATGCAAATTCTTCTTGGGAAAGAGAAAAAGCCCCTGTTCCTCTCCTGATGACTGATTCCCTTTCCATTCACCTTTTGCCATCGAGAACATCCATCCGAAATCTAGAGTTCTGTCTAATGCTAGAACATCAACTATAATATTTCATAACTCAAAAAAAATTATAATTAGACTCCATCTATTCGTGTATTTATCATAGTGTTAATTTTGGAAAGAAACGAAATCCTCCAGCTTGACCTGTTGGCTTCACTTTCATAAAAAAATGGAGAATTAAAAAGTTAAAAGGAATCCAGATATCACATCGCATCTCTGGATAATTTTTCAGGGAGTAGGATTACACATTCCATCCTATTAAATTCAAATGATCATTATTCATTTTTCAAAAGATTAATATTATCTATTAAATTAGTAAACGATTATTATTGATGAATCTTGAGAACAGGTTCTAATTTTTTAAGAAATATAAAAAAAAAGTTTCTTAAGAAAGTAAAAAATAACAAAGGGAGCCCACTAGAAAATTTACCATCTTCTTTACAATCAGGCTGAAGAGTTTCAGTAGAAAAAAACTGGATAAGATCTTTTTGTTGAGATGTTCTCATAAAAAAAATTTTAAGAAAAAAATAAAACCGACTTCAAAAAATTAAATGCAACAAATAAAATACACTAAAAGGTATAAAATAATTATTATCTTATTTAGTTACAACTAAACTACGAAATATTAACATGAAATTACTTTTTTAAGTCGGTGCCAAACAAACTATACCTATAAGCGAGCGTACCCACCAACGTACTAAGTAAGATTCGTCGAGTGCGATTCATAAAAGGTATCTGTTTGGCACCGACTTAAAAAAGTAATTTCATGTTAATATTTCGTAGTTTAGTTGTAACTAAATAAGATAATAATTATTTTATACCTTTTAGTGTATTTTATTTGTTGCATTTAATTTTTTGAAGTCGGTTTTATTTTTTCTTAAAAACTTTTATTTTTTTCTTAAAATTTTTTATTTTTCTATTTTTAGTGATGTTATTAATAGTGATAATATCATCAGAACTTGACTAAATTAATAAGGAACCATCCCTAAGATACCCCCTTTCCAATAAAAAAAGAATCATCGAAATCGGTCCATAAACAAAGAAGTTAGTCCTGAACAAACCTAACAAAAAAAGTCTAATACCTATAAAAAAAAATAGGACCAATCGGAAGGTAGACTGGACACAATGCAAAAAAAATTTTCAAAATCGGTTCACAATAGGCGGAGATATGAGTTAACATAGGCACAAAAAAAAAAATTCAGTCGAATAGAGAACCTCCTCCTTTTTTGAAGTCGGTTAAAAATGCACTTCTTTTCGATTCTCAATCTTATTATATTAAACGAGCAATTCTTGTATACTACTATATATACCAATAGAATCGGATTCACGAAAACGGTTCTAACGATTTCGCTAAAAATTGGTGAACTTATCAAGTCTCATGACTCTAATGAGTTATTAGTCGTGTATAAATTTTAATCCGGTTGAAATAAAGGAAGGGGTGTAAATTATTCATGTCGCAAAATAAATATTTTAATCGTTCATATTTCGTCTTCGGTAAATCGCAGAGCCTTGAAATTTGAATCTTAAGCTATTTATAGGCAAAAAGTTTCCAAGCATAGCTCGGTGCTCCAGGGACTTATATTAAAATAAGCTGAACAGTGGCGGGCGGTGACTTTTCAACCAGGAGATGCTGTCCAAAAAATAGAACTTCATTTTTTTTTAAATTTTATTTTATCCTTCGCTCCTTTTTGCAAAATTTATCGATAACCGCACCATAGAATTTGTCGTTATTTTTTTTTCAAATTTAACAGCGGATAATCTATTATTGACTTCAGCTTCTTCTTGTGATGTTTCAATTCTTTTCATTTGAAAAGTGACTGACACGCTCGTAGGAGGCCTAATGCAAATTAAATGATTTAAATAACACGTATAAAAATAAATATTTGCTCATTGTGCTTTAAAATGTCTGAAACGCGGAAAAACCATTTTCCAACTATGATTTTTTTCTCTTTGTGTGTCTTTGTCTGAATTCCGATACCCACGATAACCCAAGAAGAGAAAGTAAAAATGGTCTTTTATATCAATACATAGTGCCTACTGATTAGATTTTCAATATCTGGTTCAAAAGGCAGAAAATATTTTTTGAATTATTCTATTGAGATTTTAAGAGGATATTATATATCTATATAGTATAGCCATAAATGAACAGTTTATATTTAAGTTTATTAATAATTATTAAGGCAGCTCTAGTGTACCAGTCACTTTTTTATTATTGAAGGAGACAATAAAAGAGTGTGTCTTCTGCTGGAATTATAAATTTTATTTATTTATAACGAGACTATAGTTTCGAGGGCTTTGCCCTCTTCATCAGTCTATTACAATGTATTCACATAAATTAATTCCTGTGAATACATTGTAATAGACTGATGAAAGAGGGCAAAGCCCTCGAAATAGTCTCGTTATAAATAAATAAATAAAATTTATAATTCCAGCAGAAGACACACTCTTTTATTGTCTCCTTCAATATATAAAAATTCTGCTACTCTTGGCAAAAACTTTCAATTTAACTTTTTTATTATTTAATGTGCGGGTGAGCGATTCTTTAATTAAAATCTGATCGATAAAAATAACTTCAATGAGTGCGGAAATAATGATCTCTCTTTCTTTAAATGATGCTAAATACAAGTTCAGACCTGTTTCAGAATATTGGAGATTAATTTCTTAATTTATATTTTTCTAGGAATGGCCTTTTGCACTCGGACCAAAATGATACTCGATAAAGAGAGAAGAGAGAGAATATTCAATTGGACTTCATTAAAGCAAATGATTTTGCCTAAACATCTTTTACGGTTATTTTTTTTAATGTAATTTATAGATTTTAAAGGAAAATAATGGGACGAGTAGGTACATGTGAATTAATTCACTTTTAAAATCATAAAATCAAAGAAGTTTCCTCAAGATAGCTGAAGTGATTAAAATTGAAAATCTGGAACATTTTTTTCATATTCTTTAAATTTGCTAACGTTGAAAACCTTCATAAATTTTAAATTTTATATAACTTTAAATGAATTAGTTATATAGTATTTATTGAAAGTGTTTTTAAAATTTTACAAATTTTCAAATATAACGAATGTAAATACTCTTGACATTTTCGAATTTGCGGGAGACACCGCATCCACAGCATCCATGGACCGCTCGCCACTGAAGCTGAAATATCTTTAAATTATTATAAATAGAGAGAAAGATTTTATCTGAGTTATTTGAGGTCTAATTTTACAAATTGTTTTAATGATCTAAAATTTACTATTTTAAAGCACTTGAAAACAACTTCAGAAATAGGTGTAGAAATGTTGAGGGAATCAAAAATATTAAATCTACAATCTGGTCGGGGCATCTAAGATAGGGCTTTCTTGTTAATTTCTAAATGGCATGTTCAAAGCACCTATTCTCGAATGAATCCTTAAGATAAGTAGCATATGGTAAGGTTAGTTCTGAGATGGGCAATGTCTATATTTACTGTGGCTGTTGACATATTTAAATATTTTCAAATATTCGTGGTGTTTATTTAAATAAATTCAAATTCGCTTATTTGAGGATTTGTTTTGTTTTTATTACCCATATATCCCATATTGTTTTTTACCCATATATCCCATATATGTTTTAATTATATTTAGAGTTGTAAAAGGGAATTTGGCTAATAGGCCAGATCGTCGGGCGGACAGTTATATGTAGGTTTGTAAAGTCTTTGATAAAGTTGACAAAGGGTAAAAGCTTAGAATTCACCTTGTGACCGACCAGATGCCCAATCAAATGACACGCTCTTTCATTTGATTGGCCATTCCGTCAGGCACAAGGTAAATTCTAAGGTTTTACCCTTTTTCAACTTTACCAACCGACATACAACTGGCCCTTACTCAGCACTAATGCTGGTAAACTTTCACCTACCCTGACAGTTCTTTACTTTTCTAAGGTTTAGGCTCTGACGGTGCGAAAAGTAAATTCACCCTGGCCAGCATTATTATTATTATTATTTATTTTTACTTTTTAAACGCACGTTAGCTCGTTGAGTTGTAGAAACTTTGTTTTTCCCCGGTCTTTGTATTTTCAAAACAAAGAACTAAATACAGTAGAACCTCGTTTATCGGGACTAACTGGGACCAAAGGCAAACTGGATAATCGAAAATCCGGATAATCCAGATATATGGGTAATAAAAACAAAACAAATCCTCAAATAAGCGAATTTGAATTTATTACGATAAAAAAACATGATTATGTCAACATTACATAGAATTGTTTAAAAAATTATTAATAATAAGATTGGAGTAATTTTTGGGACGGACTGATAAGTGAATTAAGTAGATATCGATGAGGCAGTCCAAAAAAAAAGAAAAAGATAATTTACACTATCTTTTTATTGATAAAACCGACGCCGACGTTTCGGAGGCTATTCCCTGTGTTCAAAACCCTGAAGAAGGAGGGAATAGCCTCCGAAACGTCGAGCTTTATGAATAAAAAGATAGTGTAAATGATCTTCTTCATTTTTTGGACTGCCTCATCGATATCCACTTAATTATTCATAATAATATCAGAGTGCACCGCAACAACACTCTGAACATTTATTAAAATAAAAATGCCTACAAATCCGATCCGGATAATCCTGACGGAGGTCCAAAAAAATAGAAAATAACTACATGGTTAAATATGAAATTAAGTACATGTAGTTAATGAGCCGAAATTTGTCAAACATGGGTTAAGTTTTCATTAATCTCATCTTTGTACCGAGTTCCAGCTTGATATCTCAAATAAGGGATCATAGATAAATAAATGAAAATGCCTAAAATTTGTAGAGCTTTAAAAAAGTTTTCACTTTTTCAATTTTAAGCATAGTTTCGGCACTTGTCGCGAATCTGTGTAGGTGGTGCCATTTGGACTAACCCGGGTCAAAAATCTCTCCGAATGTATGTGTGAAATACACACCAGACAGCCATTACAAGGATTTATACCAATGAATTAATTTCTTCTCAAATTATTATTCTTTTTTATTATTATTAATGTAATTTGTGTAATTGTATTCTCCACCTCCAGATTTTCAATTATTTTTTGATAAAAGTCATTTGAAAGAAAAGACTGTTTAATTCTTTCTCACTTCTCTCTCGAAAATAATAATAATCTTATAATTAGTAATTTCCTTTTACTGAAGATTGTTCAACTCGATGGTAATTTATCTTGATGGTAATGAAAATAAGCAACATCTTAATTCCCACTCATTTCCATTCCCTCCGGATGGGATTTCTACAAAATTCATCCGCGTTTGTCGCTCATTCGGCGTGCAGTGGCGCCTATGCAGTGCACCCAACCGAAGATAGTAACTCATTTCAGGCATCTCATGTAACGCAGGCTTAATGCGTGATGCTGGGCTTAATGGAGCCGGCATTAGCGCCGGCCAGCCTACCTGCTGGATGGTTTTTTGCCCCTGTCCGGCTGCTCTGCACGCGCCGTCACCTCCCTGAAGACCTTGAGTCATCCCAAAAGTGCAGGGAATTTGAATATTAGCTCTCGCGCCGTCCAGTCAGAGATTTATTTCTTGTCCTCAAAAAGAGACATTCAACTTTATCTAAAGAAGACATCTAATTACATTGACTATTTAAACGGGGTCTCTTAAGGCGTTATTTCATCTCCGCCAGACATGAATCACGTTTATCATTTAAATTGACCAAACAACAGATAAATAAACGAAATGAATAAATCAATTTGAATTTATTTGAAATTTTAATGAAAAATGAAACCCATTCACTGTTTAGATAAACATTTTGAATATCTTTTTTTGCTTTCACTTATAAAAAAATAAATTATGTAGGTATTGCGTAATGACCAATCCGGAAATGCATTTTAATTTCAATAAAATCGATTAAAACTCGAATTTTTAAATATTATCTATATAATTGAAAGTAATGGAAGGCAGCCCAGGGCTAGTGAGAAGAAAAAATTAACACATATCCAAATAAGGTGTAATTTATTGGATTCCTTCCTCCTTTCCTTTCAAACCGACGTTTCGGAGGATTCTTCCCTCCTTCTTCAGAAACCTCGGTTTGAAAGGAATCCAATAAATTACACCTTATTTGAATATGTGTTAATTTTTTCTTTCCTCTTTAGCCCTGGGCTGCCTTCCATTACTTTCAATTAAAAGTTCTACCAGTCCGTCTCTCTCCAGAGAAAATTTCGTGCAAATAAATTATATATATACCTATATATATATATATATATATATAATATTATAACAAAATACAAATCTTTATAAAACAATCTTGGAACGTTTATTTTGAATTTAGACGTTTAAGGAGAAACTCTCCCTTTATCAATAGAATAATTGAAAAAAAAAATAAAAAAAAGTTGTTTTCGCTAATGTTTCGAAAACAACTTTTTTTTCAATTTTTAAAAAAAATTTCTATTGATATAGGGAGAATTTCTCCTGAAACGTTTAGTTTCAAAATAAACGTTCCAAGATTGTTTTATAAAGATTTGTATTTTTTCATTATATTAAAAGCAATCAATAATTAATTAATTTTTCTTTATAATATTTATATAAATGAAAAGGGTATTTTGTAACGGGTTGGCTCTGGAATCACTTATCCAATCGTCATGCGGTTTTTTAATTTATAGAGCATACCACAGAGCAGGTTTAAGCATAGTTTCAATTTATGTGTTAATAAATAATTAAGTTATTAATTTTTATAAATAATAACAAAATAAGTTGAAGCTTCTTGTGGTAGAACGAGGCGTTGCAGTTGTAAGAATTTAATTTTAATGAGATAATCTCATCAGAATACACAAGATAAAATGTGTAATCTTTTCTTTTTAATGAAAATGATTAGAGAAGGAGTTACAGCAAAAAAGCGCATCCCCTAAAGGTTATTAGTGGGGGGGAAGACGGTGGCTGGGAGCGAGTTCCAGTCTCTGGAGGTCATAGGAATAAAAGAGTTGGCGAAAGCGCTTGTTCGATTTTTATCCAGTTTGATAGCGAAGGGGTGCACGTGGAAAACCGCGTGTTTCTCTTAAAGAGGGCTTTAGGGGGGATAATCTAAGTGGTTTCAGCAGAAAAATATTTCTTGATAAACAACTCAACCATTGAAGCATCAAATCTTCAAATTTTTAATTATTTTACAATTGAATTGAATTATAGATTGTTATTTAAACTGAGTAAATAAAAATCATGTGGGTGTTCAAAACACGCCAGAATCTTTTTTTTTCTCTGCCTTAAATGTCTTATTTATTCAAATTTGCCTACCTAGAAAAGATAATTGATTGTTTCCATTAAGCGTTTTTCTTGACATATGTAGTAGAGAGGCGGGAGCGAAAGAGAGGGAAGAGAAAAATAAAAATGAAGTGAGTCAATTTTAGCTCGAGTTCAAATCTTACAAAAAATGTTTAATTTTAAACTCATTTCCTGTACAAATAAATTGCTAGCTGCTTGCTGCTGGGAATGTGAATGTCTGCGTACCTAGTCTTTCTCTCTCTCTTTTGGTTCGAGGCTGAGTTGAATTTTTCTTTCGAAAATAAAATTAATTGTATCTTTAAGGCGAAGAAGAATCGGTTAATGATAAATTGGAACAAAGAGACTCGGTTAAAAAATGTAGATCCAAGGATGAATGGATTTCTCTTTGTTCTCTGACATGTTTTTTTTTTTTTTTTTTTTTTTTGCTAATAATCAATTAAACAAAGGAGAGTGGGGAGATCCAATTGGACAATTTTAGGCACATCAAAAATATTCCCAATTGAATTCAATTGATAAAAATTAAATAAGTTTCTTAAATATGTATTGGAGGAAAATTGAATACTTTTTCAAGACTTGTCCATAATCTTTCTGCAAATTTAAATAATTTGAACATTTTTTAATAGTCCAGGCAAATTACGTGAAAAAATGGCATAAACAGGAAGGGTAAAGATTTTATTGTTGAAATACATTTATTGGTACTCCAATATTACTACCCTACGTTTTCCCCCCAAATCTGTGTTGTGGAAATTTTTCTTCGCGCCTCAAAATGAGAAAATTTCGGAGTTTTTTCAGCTTTTCTTGAATAACTCTAAAAGGGCTTATCAAATCATAAAGATATTTGTTAGATAAATTCATCATCATCATCATCAGCCTGTCGATAGCGACAATCCACTGCTGAATATAGCCCTCTTCCATCAAATGGAAGGGGGTTGGCATTAAGTCACCACGCTTGCCAGACGAATTGGTGACTAGGAATCAGATTATAGCGGGTCAAATATCAATGCAGGGACTCGGACTCGAACCCGGGACTCCTGCTTAGAAGGCTAGTGTCTTTAAGCTCTCGGCTAATCCGATTCCCCGATAAGAGATAAATTAAAGCTCTTTAAATTACGCGTAAAATGATAACAATTTCATCTATTTAGGTTAAGTAGAACCGGTACTAGCGCCTCTCAAAAAACAGCCCCGGGATCACTTTTGAAAATCCCTAAAACTCGTATTTTTTTCGATTTTTCCCCATTTTGACCATGAAGGAGCACGTTTTCGAAAAAGACGACTCTATACATTTTTAAACTAGAATAAATTCGCTACATTTTGATTCATTCTAATTGGATAATGGTAACATGGGGTTGAAGTTTTGAAAAAAATGCAATTTTTTTGCAAAAATCGCAGTTTTTCCTTCATAAAATGAAAACCACTCATTCTAGAAACTTGATTCCTATCTCATTGTCTAGGAAATTTGGTTGAATTGATCGTTTACTTGGACCACTTTTTTGATAAAACTCTTAGATTTATAGATATCCAATATTTTCCTTTTCGTAATTTGTCTTGACTATAAGCAAATAGTTCGAATTTAAGCTAGAAATGCTTAAACATGGAACACATCATGTGTTTAAAATTAATCAATTAAATATTAAATTAATACAAATGTTTTGTCAAATTTCACCTCATAAGCATATATGTAGTTAGTTAAAATTATGTTCTTCAAGAGTTGGACAATAATGGAAAAACTTTTGAAGTCGATATAAATACACCATAAATCTTCCAAAATGCTTGAGATATCAAATATCTTCTTATTTGTCATTGATAAGGAGAGAATAAGTGAATTTTTGGAATTTTTTCATAATTTTAAGTGAAGCCACTTCTGAACAACGACAGGTAGAAAAAATACATTAAAATAGCCACTTTTGAGTGTCCCTCACATGTTTATTTTAATTAAAGTGAATCAAATTAAAAAAAAATAACTTCATTCTTCTTAAATATAGCTTAGACCTTATGATAATAAACGATTTTTTATTTTAGACACCAGGAAAAATTTGATAATCTCCAAAATAATAATTCAAATACAATTTTAATATGATTTTTGATTTCGGGGGACAGTGATTACACATAACTTGTAAATTTTAAATTTGTATCTTATTTAATATATGTACGAGCTATAATGTTTGGGCAGACGGACAAACATACAGACCAACAATAATGTCAGGTCCTGATGTTTTACTTTTATACGGAACCCTAAAAACCTTGAAGTTTATGATCAGGATCGATAGAAATACATTTAGATAGAATATTTTTTCCCTAAACTTATAATGAAAAATGTATTATTTATTGATTTTTTAAAATACTTTACATACAATAAGTAATATGTAAAATGTTTGCTTCCAAGCTGTGTCACGCATTCAAATGTCTTTTCTGTTCCCAACTGAACATTTTTACCCGAGACTAATTATTTCCTCATTCGAGTTAGCTAGAAGAACGAATGCACAATTGACGGCTTGATTATCAATTCAAGAATTTTTATTTGTATTCAATTTTCTTTAGCACCGATGTGATTATGATTAGATGAAACCTGATTAATTCAAGGCGATATGGAGCCTCGACGGCATGAATCGAAATACACAGGACGCGTTTCCGGTGGAGGATCAACAGGCATGCGTTGATCATTCCTTCATTTCTCAGCTTTCCGTCCAAGTTTTCTCAACTCGGATCAAATGAATTGCATCGAAAGAATAAAAACTTATATTGAGTGACTTCCGTCTCGATTAACCCGACCGGAAGTTGGTGGGCGGCTCGGGTCAACATCGACAAAACACGGAAACGGTTAAGATTATTCCAATGGAGAACAGTGAGAACTCGTCCACAGGAGGGGACAGGGGGGCTCTTGAAAAACGCTTCGAAGCGTATACTGCTGTCAGATATTAAATAAATAAGAAATTTTATTGGAGATTAAATGGAATTTGAATAGATTATTAGGAAGATATGGGAAAGTTACGTTCCGCAGAAGAGGAGGACAGGCCAATTTCACCTATGGATTTCTGTCAGGTGATCTGAATATTATATCTCTATTCAGAATTATTTGTACATAAAAAAAATTCATATCGGACTTTTTATAGCTTCGTGCTGTAAAATCGCATTTTTAGGGTTCCGATTAAAATTAAAACGGTACCCTTTTATATAATATCGCTATAATGTAATCAATACGTCAGCCTGTCACAATATTGGAGATTGGAGCTCGTAAACTAAATAAGATACAAGCTTAAAATCTACATATGTATTTATTTTCCTCAAAATCAAAAATCGAATGATTATTTTGGGTAGGGTCGAATTTTTCGTAGGGTCAACAATAAAAAAATGTTTTTTATCATGCGGTGTCAGGTAAATTTATTCAAATAAAATCTTCATGAGAGATCTCTAAAGAGGCTATGTTTAGGTGATTATTGTACCCCTTCGTCGTTTAGAACAGTGCTTCTTAAAATTTTTGAAGTCGCGGCACCTTTGGAACCCAAATCAATATCTCACGGCCCCATCTATTTTTTTTTTAATTCAAAAACTATTTATAATTTTGAATTTCGAATATGCATACACTTACTAGACAATGCATGCATTTACTAAGGTTAAGAGTAAGAGCGCGAAAAAAATAAACACTGTTATTATGTTAATATTAATGAGTGTATGCATCCAAGTATTTAAACTTATTTAACAATAATAATTTATTTGTTACATTTGAGACTTTTCGCGGCCCCTCTGCGGGTAATCCATGGCCCTCTAAGGGGCCGAGCCCCACTACTTTAAGAAGCATTGGTTTAGAAGTCGCTTTTAACCTAAAATTACAAAAAAAATTCTCGAATTTCGTTATTCTCTCCTTATCAACAACAAATAAGTACAAATTTGATTTGGTAAATATTTTGGAAGTTATAAGGTATATGGATCCCTCGGTATGTATAGTCTGACTCGCACTTAGACAGTTTATTTTATTTAGAATAGATCTGTAATTTTTTTAAGATTTTTTTCGACTTTGTATGAATTAATCAACAAAGATGTAATCAAATTCATTTCTTTCTGGAATTCCAATACTTTCTAAGAGTTGGCTTTTGATAACATTTTCTAGGTTGGAGACAGTTCTTGTAAAGTAGTCATCTCTATCATAACTCATAATAAAAAAGCTTTGATACAGAAGAGAGTGAGAAGTAATCTGATTATAAGTTTATTTATTTATTTTTTTATAAAAATGCAAATTATACTCATATTTAATTGGTGTCTGATTGTACATTCTTTTGGTTTGTACCATTAAATGAAAATGTCATCAAAAGAGATTCCAAGAAACCTTTCGTAATTAATCTTAGAATTACTTTCCAGAAAAAAAATCATGGAGTGATACTTGATGTGTAAAACATCCTTTATAAAAATTTTAATTCTTCTTGAGTGATAAATAGGTAAAAGTAAAAAAATATTCAGAATCCTAAAGTAAATCTATGTTTAGAGTTAAAATTGAAAATATATCCGTAGGCTAAGTTTGGGCCATCGTCTGGCTCCCCCATGGTCCCCCTCAAAGACACCAGGTGGGATTTCTCCAAATCCCGACCTGTGAGAACAAACTGAATTTCAGAGAGATAAAAAAGCGAAAGAAAATTCCCAGCACAAGTTGAGAAAGGGTTCCCTGTCTATTTACAAAACAAAATTAATATTTACATATTTTAAAATTAAAATGTAAATTTGGATAAATAAAAAACACTTTTCTAAAAAAAAATGATTCATTTAAGCTTTTGATAAAAAATGATTTTGAATGTCTCAATCATTGCGATTAATCACAAAAATAGAAAAATTGTAATCTCAAATAGTTATGATCTTTACAAAAAAATATACGACCAAGTGCGAGTGGGGGTCATATATTTACAGGGGCTTAGGTACACAATTTTGTTCTTAGGTTTCATTACAATTATTTTTTAGCATCCAAAATAATTTTGATCTAAAGTATTCAAACTAAGCTGCTTTTAAGAATTAATAAATATTTTTAAATTTAAGTATTACCAAGAGAAAATAAACTATTAGTAAATCTATAGGCTTAAAGAGTGCGACCGGAGTATCAAAATAAAAAGTATAAAATTACTTGGTTAATGACACTTTAATAGATTCAACAGTACCTACCCCATATGATGGGGCAAGTAACAAATTTTTCAGAATTTCAAAACAGTAAGGGATATGTTAAGAGACTGTAATAGACAAGTATGACGCAACTATAAGTGACTACCGAATCCTTAAACTAGGTAAATTAATACGTAATTGTTGAACTACCATATCTTCATACATTTTTAAGGTTTATTTTTTTTTTACTTTGTTTACACTCTTGGCGTGTTAAATGCACTTGAACTAAGCATGATGAAATATATTAGCTCAGAGCTATTGTTGGAACCTTTAAAAAGCACTTATTTTACTTGTGTCAACGGCAAACTATGAAGTTTAGGTATAAATTTGCTATTTCAAGTAAGTTCTTATTCACTCTCAAGTGAATTCCGATATTGATTGGGCAGATAAATAAAATGAATCTTACTAATGCAAATGACATATGTCATGTGTGTATCGGATGTGAGTGGATTGTGATTTTGTTTAAAAGATCACCGGAAGATTTTAAAAATGAACACTTCACTCAAATTCTAGAGTAGATTTAAAATATTTTGCAAATGAAGAATAAATTTTCTTTTATTAGGTTAGTGTAAGCCAGCTTAAGTTTTATTAGTCTTATTTTATAACCGCCCCTTAATGCATTCTATAATTATAATTCATTTCACTGTAGATTGATACTGCTTAGGGTAGTCTTGGTTCAAGCAAAGTTTTAAAAAGAAAGGACTGTCCATTTATCTACTAAAATTGTAGTGGATAAAAGTAATAACTTGGAAAAAAATAAAAATAATATTAAATAAAAAAATAAAAACCGACTTCAAAAAAATTAAATGCAACAAATAAAATACACTAAAAGGTATAAAATAATTATTATCTTATTTAGTTACAAGTAAACTACGAAATATTAACATGAAATTACTTTTTGAAGTCGGTGCCAAACAAACCATAAGAATAAGAATTTTACGAAATCGAAGTTTTCATCAAATAGTAAGTAAATACGTATTCTAAATATTGGTAGAATGATTTCAAAGAATGGGAGGTTATAATTGAAAATCGTGGGATGCACATTTCAATTTATTTATTTTTTCTTGTTTAGTCTCTGATATTCATATGTACTTTTAAAATATTAATTTTTGTTATTTTCAAATATTGTATGGGAATCGTAGAAGTATTACTAAGTAAGATCCGTCGAGTGCGATTCATAAAAAGTATGTTTGGCACCGTCTTCAAAAAGTAATTTCATGTTAATATTTCGTAGTTTACTTGTAACTTAATAAGATAATAATTATTTTATACCTTTTAGTGTATTTTATTTGTTGCATTTAATTTTTTGAAGTCGGTTTTTATTTTTTTCTTAAAAATTATTTTTATTTTTCTCTTTTTAGTGATGTTATTAATAGTGATCATATCATCAGAATTTGGTCAAATTAATATGTCACCATCCCTAAGATACCCCCTTTCCAATAAAAAAGAATCATCGAAATCGGTTAATAAACAAAGAAGTTAGGCCTGAACAAACCTAACAAAAAAGGTCTTTTTCAAAATCGGCTCACAATTGGCGGAGATATGAGGTAACATAGGCGCAAAAAAAAAAAAAAAAAAAAAATCAGTCGAATTGAGAACCTCCTCCTTTTTTGAAGTCGGTTATAAAACAGGAGAGTGTCGTTTACTTGATCCGGGATGTTGAGGATAATTTTTCCTACATCCAGAAGGGTTGTATCACTCCCTTGGGAACTGAACCTGAGTAGAGATATTCGGGTTATTGACTTTGTGGTATTTAGGTTTAATTTGTGTGGGAGTGAATACAATCCTTCTGTCATGTAATATTATCCATAACAACTTGATTAAATACAAGACACTTGAGATTTGTGCAATAAAACTGACTTCTATTACCATCGGCGAAAACTTTTATCTTAATTTCAAAGCATTAAGATGATGTTTTTCTTTGCCCCCGAAATGTTGAAAAGTATAAAATTGATTTTATTTGAGAAGAAGGCCATATAATAGTTAAATGGCACCTAAGTAGAATTTCCATAAGAAGAAAAGCTTCCATTCTATTTCAAATATTTATTAATAATATAAATTCTTACTGCGAAATTTATTACCGAATGTTATTTCAAATTGAAATACACGATTTAAAACTAAAAAAATCTCCAATCACTTTTAACTCCCTGGACAGGATTTTTAGTTCGCTTAATTAGAATTTTATTATCATTATCGACTTTTAAACCTGAATCTTGATTTAGGGATAATAAAAGGATGAAGATATCAAATGTGGAATTACTCTAAAAAATATTAAGTGTTTTCTTAATAGTTGTTGGTGATGTCTTTTATGATGAGAAGTTAAGTGAATTGGGCATCTATTTTTTAAGTTTATTAACAATTTATTATCAAATCGAAATTATAAACAATATAATTATAAATTTCAGTGCAGTCCTTTCATAGCACCTCAAAGCTGATAAAAATTTAGATTTTGAATAAATATATTCTTTATATAAATTTTAAAACAAGTGGAGGAGCGATTTGCATACTTTAGCTTTTTGTCGAGTCTTTAAAACTAATTATTTTATAGGAACCAAAATAATTGTTGTCGAAAGTATCAACACTAAGATAATTTTATAAGTTTTGCAAGTTTTTAAATCAATCCGTTTCAAAATTATTGGAGAATGAACACAGCTCTAGAGGTTCATGCATAGCTCACGACTCAGGAGAGGAAATAAATATCCCAAAACGGCATGCTCGATAAGATTGTAAATAATATTTTCAATGGTACTATTCTATGTGGCACGATAATGTTCTTTCCATTATCATAGTATGTCATCGAAATCTTCTTATTGTGAAGTTTTGGATAAATTTACTGTACCACTATAGTAACTACCTTTATTAGACCCATTTCTCTTTTTACATTGTAGATACCTTCCTCGAAAAACTGTAAAAAAGAACCTTGCAATAAAGATAAAATTCCTATAGTAAAAAGGAGGGTGTGTTCCATTTTATCCAAAAATCGTGTAAGATAAAATAAATAACTTTATTTAATTCGAAAAGTCGTGTAAAAATACAGTAAAACCTCGTTTATCCAGACTAACTGGGACCAAAGACTAACCGGATAATCCGGATACCATATATGGGTAATAATAACAAAACAAATCCTCAAATAAACGAATTTGATTTTATTACGATAAAAAAAACATGTTTATATCAAAATTACATAGAATTTTTTTTAAAAATACATAGGTACGTTAAAAAAAATAAAATAACTTTTCACATCATTTCATTTCAAAGAATTGGTCCACTGTCTTTTGTTTTAAGCAGGTGTGCCCTGTGAATGATGCATTTATGGGGAAATTATAATTACATTCTTGCTATCAGAGTTTAAAATTATTATCTATGAACATTTATTAAAATAAAAATGTCTACAAATCCGATCCGGGTAATCCGGAGGTCGGGATAAATGAGGGCCTGATAAACGAGGTTTTACTGTAGTGGTAAAAACTTAACTGTCTAAGTACTGAGATAAGGCTTGTGCTGAGTAAGAAATTAAAAAGAAAATTTAACAAAGATTTACATAAATTATATATCCTTCCAAAATAATAGAAATAATAATAGTCTTTAGAAAGATGCTTCGCCAACAGAAAAATGATTTTGGAATTATGTTAGAGTAAATCAACCGTGTAAAAAAGGCGGTTTTTCTTGGACCGTGTTATTTTCAAAATGGGTAAAAAAAAAGTTGGTTGTATAAGAATTTGATAGTCTGTTAAAATATCAAACGAATCTGGCTACACCCATTTAAATCCTCGTTGGAAGGATTTCCAACAATAGTTTATCAATTATAGGTATTATTAATAATAAAAAAAAAATCAATAAATTATTTGTACTTAGTAAATGGTCTCATATAAAGTCGACTATCGATAATTCGAAATCCAAGGGACTACAAGAAAAAATCGAATTATCGAGACTTCGACGTTTGAATTATCAAGAAAAAAGAAAAACAATTCGAATTATTAAGAGTTTTTATTATATTTTTGAAAATATATATGAGCTTACATAGATTTTATATATAGCCTCAAGTAAAGAAATAAATATAATGAAAAAAAAGAACAAAAAATTACATATATATTAAAATTGCATAGATAATAACATACCTAATTAGAAAATTAAGAATAGGTTTTTTGCTAAGAAAAATTCGAAATATAAAGAGGGGAAGTGGCCTACTTCGAATTATAGAACGTTCTCTTACCCTCTTGTAACGAGAAAGATTTCGAGTTATCGAGCGTATCAAAATACGCAGCATTTTTTCGATTTACCGAAGTTAAAACAGCTGAAGGGTTCGAATTATCGAGGTTCGAAGTGTTGAAAGTGGACTGTATTTTTCAAAATGTATTACCAAAAAACTTATGTTCTCTTTGTCTCGATCTTGCAACATTCATTCAAAAGATTCTTAGAGATATTCTTGAACTCACACCCTAAAAAACTGTCGAGAAAGAAATCAACAACACGACGAAAGTGAATTCTTGCAACGGATTCCAGCCAATAACGCATCTGGCTGCAGATGTTTTTGGACCATTCTTGTTTTGTTTTCATTTGCATAATTCAAAATATATACCACTCCTTCATTTTTCTAAGAATCCAAATGACATTTGTCAAAATAATCCTGGGGAATAAAAAGCGCTATAAAGTGGTTTCGACTGTCTACTCTACCCCGTGGTCTGGGAAATCTCCTCTTCGTCAAATCAGCTTCAAGTTGACATCGGTCTCTCGATCTTTGTCTCGTGGCCTGTTTCCTCCACTTAGAGGACCTCTTCTCAGCTTCAATATACAATACAGAGTGGCTTGATTATTTATTGCCACACAAATTTGATCCCCATTTCACAAATGTGTCTCGCCCATTCGGGGCATTGTTCTAATCCAACAGTCTGTTCCAAAAAAAGATACCGACCGACACACACGCGCACGTGGATCACCTCGGCAATAGCGCATTTAATTTTTGAAAAATTTTAATTTGCATAAAACATTAAGGTGTCTATTTAGAAATCAGCCAAGTCATTGTAGAAAGATTTATAAAAAGACGATTAGATTTAATCTAGAAACAAAATGACTGAGCTAAATTTGTGATGGATTTAAAAAACGAATTGTTAAGAGGCTGGAGAGGAGGAGGAGAGTTGGCTTGGTTTTCTCTTGGAGATGATCGACCCCTTCATTCTCTCTTTCTGCTGCTTTTTCGTCATCAAATCGAAGATCTGTCAGAATCGGAATCATCTTGAATCGGTTTCCACTTAATTGCTGCCAGTAGTGGCTGCTGGTCGGGGCTCCTCATGATTATTAGTCTGTCAGTAACATTAATCTAAATTTGATTTTTTTTTTGTGAACCAAAGAAGGGATCTTTTTCATCTATTAATAAATCATCAAGAAATATTTAGGCACACAAAAGCAAATATGTTAATTTCGTATTAATTATTTAAGAACTTCTTTAAGAAATTTTTTTTCAAACCCATCACTTTCAAATTGTCTAATTTCAGGTATCCAAATTGTACTTAGCTAATGGATGGGAATAGTTGAGTAAAAGCAAAAGAATAAAAAAATACTTTTGAAAATATCTATTCTTTTTTATTAAAAAAAAATGTAATAATAATAATAATAAGTGTTTCATGTTTTCCGCCTTTGCTTGAGATTAATCAAACTTTTTTTTTGGATAATTTGAAATGTTCTTGACTTTGGAAATTTCTATACGGCGGTGTAATTTAAAATTAATTAATGATGATCTCTTATCAAGAATTGACCTCTAAGTAATCATTCAACTTTCATCATCAGAGAAAACAGCCTCCTGAAGTCACACCAAGATTAATAAAATTGTTCCTTTTTTAATTGGGAAGTATAAAAGTAATTTCTACGTTTACTTTGCTTTGTTTAATTAAATTGAACTTATAATTAATATAGCAAACATACATTTTGAGAACTTTATGCATCACGTTTCTTCCTATACAGACTTGACACATTTGGTATTTTCGTGGTTGATAGATAGAGAGGGTGGCCTCATATCAGAGATTTTTCAATATTCATAGAAAAATGAAAAAAGTTTATTTTCTTATTTATTTCTAATAAGTACATACTTTATAAATTATTCAGGAAATACAATTTGGTGGAAAAATTGGAAAATTTTTATATTTTTCCCCTACCACTGATTTGAGTTTTTTAAGACAGTCTTTTTTTTTCCTCTTCAAATAGTTATTTCTTTCTTTTAGTAGTTCTTTTAAAGATCACCCACCTGGGAATAAGAAACCAGGGTTTTATATATGAACTACCCATGGAAAAATCTTTATTAAAACACCTCACCCCGACTGCAGACCAACCTTAAAGTTATTCCAAAGGAAATAGCAAGAGGTTGTAATCTACTAGTTCCGAGATGGACTGGATTATTTTTAATTATATGTCAGAAGTGTTGTTTTCATGGAGAGTTCAAAATTAATTAAAAGTATCAAAATTGTCAATTGGCTAACTTGAGAGGTGAACCCCCTTTGACATTTGCAATTACTTACATAAACTAAAAACCTCCTTTAATATTTTATATTTAGTGTTAAATTGAAGTGAAATCTCCCCGTAAGCTGTATTGGATGTTTAATAATATAATAATAGTAGACTCTTCGACATATGTATCGTGCTAAATATTTTACTCAGGAACGCGCCAAGTCCCGTTTTAGCCCTCGTGCGAAATACTGATTGGCGCCTGAGCCCAAATTACTGCAGCCACAACATTTTTTCACGTTTCAAGGTTTTTTTTGCAAAAAGAACTAATAAGTCGAAACAAGTTTCAGCTGTTTTTGAGATATTTCGAAAATACAAAGCAAACAAAACTACTGCGGACGATTGCTAGATTGCTACAGACAAACTGAGAGGCGGGCAGACTTGTCTAGTGAGCAGATGGTGGGGGAAGCATCACCAGACACAATCATATTCAAACCTGTCGCTGCACGATCGCTGTTTGACAGTTGTAACATCAGCAGGGCATGCAATAGCCCCGGCTCGTAAAATGGGAGCCCCTGCTACTTGGACAACTATATTGGCAGCTCTGTTAAGGGTATGACTACCTTGCACATATAGACGGCGCCCCGTCCCTGATTTCTCTCAAAGATTTATATCATTCCTAATATTTCGTGGTCTAGTGATTCTATTTAAACATATCATTTAGTCTAAAAAAAAATATGGTTGAGTTTTCGAATTTTGAATTTCTTCAAGAGAGTAATAGAATGAGTTTTCCCAAATTGAATATAAAAGTTCAAATAGTCTCCAATAGAACAATTCGAACTCTTATACTAAAAGTTAGTATTGGAAAAAAATCAAATTATCAAAATACAAAATACACAATAAAAATGCTCAGATATAAATGGACGTGACTCGCTTGTTATGAACTAAAAAAATGGGCCTAAAGTCACTAAGAAAGTCATACTATTTTTCCTGAGGGTTCGTCCAATGAATGTTTTTTGATTCAATAAGTGAAATCAACTTTGAGATTTGCTCTTAAGAGTGAACATTATATTCTAAATCCTTTCATTAGTCGTTTTGACTTTCTGTCATCTGAAAATTCTTTGACACAAACCTTAATTACTCAAATATTTTAATTAGCTTATTTTAACTGAAAATTATTGCTTATCTTAGAGTGGTTGCATCATTATGTATAGCTTACACACATATCTGACTGCTAATTAAGCAGATATCATTTGTATTGCCCGGAGGTGGATAAAACTACATTCAATATTTTTCTCTAATCGATTCTTCATTATTTCTTTTTGTACTAAGTGCAGAATTCCTAGACGATAGATCCAAATATTGCTTAACTTGCGGGATCTATAGGACCGAGTGCTGTCAACATGCAAAAGCCGTTGGAACCTCATTAACGTTAAAAAGATACAGCTTACCTACCACTTTTTTAAATCTATCTATAATTTTTTATGATTTCCGACCACAAGGTTCATAAACACACTTTTAAGTACTTAGCTAACCTAAGAACCCTTTTAACATTTTTTTTTATTTTTTAAAGATATCGTCAATTTTGAACAAACCGAAAAAAATAGTTTGTTTCTTCTAATTTAAATTCAAGATGATAAGATAAACCAATTGAAATCGTAAGAAATAATGAATTAATCTCTGGAAACGGACTTTCCTCGAAAGGATGGTGTGTTCGTTAGACCTCGCAGGTCAAGTTTTTCTACAGCAAATGGCCAGAGGCAACGAGATCTTGAGATTTATTTTCATTAATCATTCTTTAAAACATCAATTAGAAGAGGATGATGATAGAGCGTCGTCCCTCGCTGAAGAGTTATCTTAATTTTAAACGGGACACCTCCCCTCTTCACCCCTCCCAAACATCGTCACAATCTGCTAATAAAATTAAAATCATGACAATAAATCAAAGAGAGTGTCCATTGCTTGATGTAAATAAATATTCACACATAATACTTATACTTAAGGAGGTTCTTTCGCGACAATTAACACAAAAAGTTTTAGCCTCGTAATCACTCTATAAATATATGAACGGAACTAAAATTTTAGGTTATGTTTTTTTAGCGTGACTGTCCACTCACACTACGAAATCTCTATATGGATACACACATACTAGTCTGATCGTTTCCAAGCCATTGTGCTTATATCCCCTCCACTAAAAATAATCGCCCAAATATATTTTTTTTGTTTTTTATCAAAACTACGTGGTAAATAATTTCAATTTTTTTTTTAAGTTACTATATTATTCTAACAAATATTAGTTTTTCATCAAGATGGTGAAAGTCCTTCAATGAAAAAAAATAAAATAATGATCATATCCCCACCCTTTCCCTATCTACCCTATGTTAAAAATGTCATTTTTAATTGCAATTATTTCATGTTCGGTGTGGTAAATCGTCTTCAAATTTTAACAGTATGTGTATTATGCTTTTAATGACTTATATTCTAAGTTTTGAAAATTTCTTGAATTTTTGCATTTGTGAAAGAACTGCCTTAAATACATAAATAAATACATAATAATACACAAATCGTGACCCTAATGCGTAAAGGTCTTAACTCTAAAATAGGTTGTTTTAAGTAAGCTATAAAACTGTTTCTGTTAGCAATCTTTTCAAAGCAAAGAGCCTTTTCTAATTTAAGTTTTTAGACTAGAAATAATTTTTTTGGAGTTACAATTTTTTCGTGCTTGTATAATGGACCATAAACTATTTGAATAAAAAAAACGGAAATTTATAAAAAGTGGAGTTACGACCTTTGGGCATTAGAATGACGATATGCCAAAATATTAATTATATATTATATATATAATTTTATTTTAAAATAAATTCTTGGTTCTATAGATCTTTAGATGAATGATTTCTTAACAGAGATCATAAGATCACAAAAAACATTTACTAATATTTTAAACGTTTGGGGAGATATTTAATCTCCCTTTATGTAAAAATTAGGAAATTAGTTTTTTAATTAAAGAATAATAAAGCAACTATAAACAAATAAATATAGAGATTGGAAATAGAGATTACCTTGGTTAATAATAAAACTAAAAATAATTACAAAAAATAATTTTTCTGTAAAAAGTTCTGATGAATCTTAGAAAACCAGTCCATATCTGGCCTTTTGTTAATTGAATTCCTGTTGTTTAAATTTTTTTTCAATTTCAAAATTAATCAATTTTTTTGAATTTCATTTGTGCCTAAAGTTTTGGAATTAGAATAGTGTAAAATAAAGCAACTAATTTTTTAATATTTTTCATTGGAAAAGGGAAAATTTCTCCAGAAACGTTTAAAAACTTAATAAACGTTTCTACTGATTGCATTTAAAGAATTGTATCATTTATCTACTTGGGATTCTAGTTTCGAAGGCAAAGCCTTTATCTTAAGATTTACTATGCTTCCTACGCTCAACAACCAATTGTTTTTTGGAGCTTTAAGACGTACTTGAATACTCTTGTTTGGAAATGGAATTCATTTGACATTCTGCTTACAATTCAATTACGGCTTATGCTCAAAAAAGTAAATCAAATTATAATATTTAAAATATGACTGAGAAGGCATAAATTCAAAGTAATTACCTACTGTCTGATCGTGCATGTAATCAGTGTTTTTGCTTTGTATTTTCAAACACGGTTAAAAATATTTTGGTAAAAAAATTCAGCGAATTCGCAGAGTTTACTAAATTTGATTTTTTCATTTAATTTTAATTTACGAGGGGGGAGGCGCTGTAGGTGTATGGTAAATTCATGGATGGCCACATCACATATTTTTATTAAGTATGTTTACATATCTATTTACATCAAGTAGAGCTAAGATATTTTTTTTCTTGTTATTATCATGAAGACACTTTTGAGATTCACAAATCAGTAGTGTAGCCAGAAAATTTTCTTTGGGAGGAGGAGGATCAATCCACAAAGTGGGAATTTTTTTATTAAAACAAATAGGTACTTCAAGAAAATAAAAAAGAACATCATTTTTGATTAAACATATAAAATATATTTAATTACGGTTAGTTTGACA
Organism: Forficula auricularia; assembly: GCA_024734495.1. Classification (NCBI taxonomy): domain Eukaryota; kingdom Metazoa; phylum Arthropoda; class Insecta; order Dermaptera; family Forficulidae; genus Forficula; species Forficula auricularia. Next base: position 12,866,536 of record JALMQS010000128.1, read on the forward strand.
TAAGAAACGGTTTGTCGTTGCTGTTACTCATCCCATGAGCCATGCCCTGGGGGGGGGGGGGGGGGTCTGACCCCCCGTGGCTACACCCCTGTCCCAAATATTAGGCTTTTTATAATTTTCATAGGAGTTCATAAATTAATGATCATTTGGATTTCAAAGCCATTTTAAATGTGGATTTTAAAACCAAGGAATTGTAATAAAGAAGTGCAAAGAAACTTTTTTATTTAAACAATTCTTTAACTTCTAGTATTGGTATATAATATCTAAAGACATAGCGTATGCAATTATATGTAGTCATGAAGCTGTTTTAATCCAACTTTTCGCTGATTTAAGCTTACTGCCTGGTTGTCTAATAAGTTATGCTAATAAAATAGCCTATAGTTCTTTCAAGCCTAGATTTCAAACAAGATGGTGATCCAAGTTTTTTCAAAATCGGTCCAATAGTTTTTGAGTTATTAATGGTATCACATTCACCACCCGTAGGCATTTTATATAGGTAATATTATACATGTGTAAATATATGTATTTATTTTCATCAAACAGAAGACACATTCTTTAAATTATTCTTATAAATTCGCAACTCTGTTAGTTAAAACTGTTTAAAATAAAATTCATTTATAACCCGGGGTGTGGTTAAAATTCGGAATTCAATTTATCTTAATATATTTGTATGTAATCCAAGTGGGAATCGCAAACCATTTCATCTTGGCGGATGGGGGGGATTAGAGGAACCATTGAAACGTGTTATTCAAATGCTTGCTGCTCCGAGAGCCATGAGGTGTTAATGGATAAACAAAATTTTCCCTTTCAAGCCACCTTCCACACACCTATCATAAAATAGTGAACATCTTATTAAAGTACATTTCGTACAACTTTCATCGCTTTAAAATTCACCCATTGGGATTCGATTAAGTTGTAAACACCGTTGATAAGAAAGCTAGAAGAGTAGGTATCTCGTAAGGCCGTCTTCCTATTTATAAATTTACTTCAATTTATGTTATCGCACTGTTTCGTGAGACATGACTGGTTTTAATAATAAGGAAATCAGCGATAATGGACAAATTATTAGCCAATAAAATCGTGAACTTCCAATTTTGACGATTAAAAAAACATAGTACCAAGTGCTAGTGGGAATCACATTCCAACAGTTTTATAGATTTTTTCATTTGCCATTCTAAATAATTATTTTATGGTAACCAAAATAATTTTATGAGAAAATATTAACACCAAAAGCTACTTCACTGATATTTTCGAAATTTTTGAATCTAAGAAATACAAAATTAGACGAAGCACTTTGTTAGCGATTTGTAAGATCACATGTTGGTATTAAAACAAAATACAGTAAACTGTCAATTATCCGCGGAATTAGGTAGCGCGGCAACCGCGGATAAGACCATTCAGCGGATAACCCGGAAAATAGTCATAAAAGAACACAAATCAACACAAGAATGCTTTTGAAAAATGTTTATTCAGTAGAAACAGGTTTAAAAATTTATTATTTTACAAGTTGTATACATAGCTAAATAGTTTTTAAAGTTTACTTTTCCACAATACCTCAGCATTTTTTGTTGTTTCGAGCAAAGTGGATAATCCGCCCGGGGATAAACGAGAGTTTACTGTAAATATAACAAAATAGTATCTTTAAGAAAAAATTCCTAGTTATCCTACAGGAAAAGCTGTTCAGATTTTTTTATAGGAATTTTTGTTTGGAAGGTTTCTCTACTCATGACTTTGTAAATAGGAAAAGGATTTGCCTATGAGATTTCATCACAACAGGTGGTAAACTAGAAGCTAGAGGGTGTGACAGACAAACTGACATTAGGGGTTCAAAGTTTCCACAGAAAATGAAAGAAGGATTATATTTATTGAATCATGGGTCGATAAGATTTCAGAATACTTATCTGTCATCAAAATTTAGTCATTTTATAACTTCAACAAAATTTATACTATTATAAGATTATAATTCAACTGTATTAAAAAGAGATTCAAACAGGGAAATTAGACATAACTACACTTTTGAAACCGTTTTGAATAGTGGTATCTATATACTTACTATTCCTACCCATAGATTTTCATACCTGATGTACTCGGGTATGAGTCGCATATTAAGAACAGGAAATCAGAATATGACTCTCGATATATTCAATTCATCCAGAAATGAGATTAAGAATCATTTTTTCCGAAAGCTTGGCGCATAAATGTTTGTATTTATGTTTGTGTTTTTGTTGTATATACTTGTACTTATATTTATATATGCTTATATTTTGTATTCATGTCTAATTCTGTAATTATATTTGTATTTATATCTGCATTCATATCTAGATTTGCATTCATATTTGTGATTATATTGGTATCTGTATCTGTACCTATATTCTATAGTTGTTTTTTTTCTTGTATTTGTTTTGTGTTAATATTTAAAATTATTGTTAAACATTTTCTTTCTCACTACTCTATTGTATAAATTGATTAAAATTGGGCTTTCTGCCCGTGTATATATTAATAAATAAATAAATAAATAATAAGTAAACCGTATAGTTTTCAATCACAATTTTTTGAATAGAATATTAAAAAAACAAAAAAGATAGCTAAATCAAAATAAGTTTCATTTCATAAATTCATATATGTGTGGTTTTTTTACGATTCGAAATTTTTACTCGTGTCCCTGAAAAATTTAGGGATATAGTGACAAATTTGGTCGAAGTGTTACCGCTATGGAAATACCTTAAGTCTAGAACTTTGAATATGTTCGAGACGGAGACAAACAGCCACAAAATTCTCAAAAATTATAATTAATTTTCTCATTATTTGAAAATAATTATATATATATATTATTAATTTTTGTTATATAAATTGTGTTTATCATCCTGTTTATTATTAGCACATGTACCTATATCAATTATCAAAGACACTTCACTTGTGGAAATTAAATATTTAGGATGAATATATGAATTTTAGATTAATTAAAAACATAAATTTTCGAAAAATAGATTATAAACTAATAAAAGTATGCAATAAATCTTTTGATTTTCTAGAATTACTTTCCTTCGAGAGAGACAGAGAAAAGACATTTCTCAAATATAGTTTGATTACGTCATATTCAGCTTTTATGATTTACTTAAATTATTTTTCACTAAGAATAAATAACATTAATAAAATAATTTTTTGCTCAATTTTGTACTTATTATTATGAGTTTTTACAATTTTCAGTTTTTATGATCGATTTAAGAGGTGATTACACTGATGTTAAATTATATTATAAAATCATAAAATTTGAATTTCAAATTCATTATGCAAAATTCCTTAATTACATTTTTATTTATCGTATTCTCGTAAAAGCTTAAATTTCATTTATTTCTGGCGAAAAAACGCCTAATAAAACTGTTCTTTTAATTAATGTTGATTTATCACCAATCCGTTTAATAAGTAAAGTAATCTCGGCTAAGATATCAAGAATCCAGAGGATTTTTTTCTCATCCATCCACGAAGGAGGATTCTTCTCATCGCCACTAGCGAGGCTGTACATATAATAAATCAACTTTTCCTGTTTACAGAAACCTTCTTACGCATTTTTACTTAATATGGGCGTGTCTGATTTGATTTATCGTTTTTATAAAAACGTTTTTTATTCAGAAAAAAAATCTCCGCCTAAGCATTTCGTTTTTTTTTCTTTCAATAAATATGTATGTTTCGGATGGAGTTGGGAAAAAAAGAATTTCCAAAATCGACCATATTTATGACCGTGTCCATTTGAATATAGAGAATCTTCGACAATATGTAATTATGAATGGAAGGAAGGGAGGGATGAAGAGGAGCAGTGACCCCAAGAGATGCTACAAATCTAGATAAATGAACTATTATGAAATTAGTTTACTACCATACATTCAATTCATTTCATTTGTATAGAGTTCGTAAACAACTTGACTATAAATACCTGAATTCAGGGCGGACTGAATGGAAACCAAATGGCCTCCTACAATAAATATGGTCCAGGCCAAATCTCCGCTTCAGATCTTAATCGTAATTGAATATGGACACTGCATCTCCAGAAACGCTCCATGTTCGTATACGAATGAATGTAACATTTCTTTTAGAGATTCTATCTCCAAAATTAAAAATTAACTTATTTAAAAGAAAAAAAATACTGTATCTATATTCAGCTTGAACTGGTTTGTCGTGATTTCAAAATCAGATAAAAACACATGATAAATATTTGCCAAGAATATTAAATGTATAATAAAATGGTCCAATAAAATAAAATAAGATGGAGCAATCTGTATGGAAAAGATTAGTGGCGAAGAAACCACATTTCGGATTTAAATCGGTGTATTTAAACATTGTTTTGAATGGGCATATACAGGCAGGAGATGTCCGAGGAAGTCCCAAGAAAAAATGCATGTTTAGTGATTTGAAATGAAAGGTATACTAGGGTGGTCCTTATTTTGGGTATTTTCGAATTTTTACGCTGACAAGGGCTCACATGGTTCGAAATAAATAAAAGAAAATATCCCCCAAGTTTCAAATCTCTGTCTCAATTATAATCTGTGCCCTCAGCGATGTAAGTTTTTTATCTAAAATAACATGGGTTTTATCCTTATAATACTAGCTATCCATCAGAATTATTACAGATTTTTCCCTAATATAATTTTGGAGTGACAGCTAGATAAAATACTGCTATATCTTAGTGTTACTAAGTTATACTAGTAGACTCCAAAATTATAATAGCTAAAAATCTGTAAAAATTCTGAGGGATAGCTAGTATTATAAGAATAAAGTCTACAGAGTTTCAATTTTTTGAATTATTACTTTGCCCGGAATAAAAAATTGATATTTCAATGGCAAAAACTCCATGTTATTCAGATGAGAAACTTACATCGCTGGGGACACAGGTTACAATTGAGATAGAGACTTGAAACTTGGAGAGTATTTTTTTTTTGTTTATTTTGAATCTCATATGAGTTGTCAGCGTGAAAATTCGAAAATACCCAAAATAAGGACCGCCCTACTGTATACTGTGTAGCTGTCTGACCTTTTGGGTATTAGTTAAAAATGATTTCCATTTGATGAAAAGAGAAGAAAATATAAAGACCTTTGCGTAAGTTCAAACGGAAGATTTTCATTGCATTTGAAAAAGACACAAAGCTCATAGAAATATCAAATTCACTTAATTATTTTCAGCCAATTATTTCTCGTGCTTTTCTTCATAAGATAATAGTATCTATTATATTAAAAGAAGATCATGAAATAGAGTAAAATAATATTTAGATGATATTTTAAAAATAAAAGCATATATAAAGAGGGGTTGTCTTCAGCTAGTTGATTTGTTTGTGATTTTTTCTGGAACAATTGAAACAATTCCAGTGTTCTGTTTGTTGAATAGAAAACAGAAGAGTAGAACTTCAGAAATGCAACATTTATAAGGTTAAATTTTAATAGGTTGGAGTTGGTGTTGTTTCACAATGAGGACAAATATGTAAAATATTTTTTTTTTTTTAATTTTCAATATTTTCCGGGTTGTTAGGCCATCGCCAGGAGCTCAGGAGTAAGCACATCAACTGGGCTGGCTAACGACCCTAAATATATTGAAAATTAAAAAAAATTTAAATTTTTTATTTTTCCTCATTTTGAAACACCAACCTATTAAAATTAAAAAACATGTTTCACCATATGATAAAACTACACCGCGTTTCTTAAGTTTTAGTTATAAGTTTAAATTGGCATTGCCAGTTTCGGTCAGAAGTAGACTAATAAAAGGCCCTTTTATTTTTCGTGACATTCTCTTTAGTCACACTTTATTTTGGTATCTAAATACATTATCTGCCAAATGTCAAAATTATAAAGTTTAAAAGGACTCCTTTATATCATTATATTTGTGGGAATTCATTCTACATATCATTTGATAGATATTAATCACAAAATTTTCAATGAAAGTCTTTTACTTTTATCCTAGGCATCTTAAATAGCGAAAAATTACATGTTTTTGTTTTCATAAATTTCGCAGCCAAAATCAAATAATGAAAACTAGAGAATTTGTATAATTCAACCAAAAAAGATCATATTCAAGGTTTCTCGTATATATATATATATAGCTTCTGCCTACTGGCAATGCAATCGACTCTTAAAGAGTATCATAAAATAGATTAAGAATCAAATCTTCTCCCTTTAGGTCTTGCCAATTGACTCTAATGAGATGAGGCAGCAAGCTTTAATAGTTCCAATACCACACGTTGTCTGAAGAGGATCGGTAGCCTCAGATCGAATCGAGCCGCATTCTGTTTATTAGCTTCGGTGATCATTTGGGAACTGGTGTTTTGAATATAACAAGGCCGCTGGCTTATTCAAGATTATTATTTTTTGGACGTTGGTAACATCTAGGTGAAGAAAACTTTTTTGGGTCATTTGGCACAATGGGGGAAATATTAAGAAGCAAAATTAGGGAAAGATTTTTGTCTTATCCATTCTTATATGTGTTGCAGTAAAACCACGTTTTTAGTAAGAACGGGTTCTTACTAGTTAAAACGCGTTTCACTGAATATCTTTGTGCCAACTAGAATTTATTGATGTTGGTTGAGTTTGGACCAAAGGTCTAGAATCTTCATTTTTCATCTTCCGATCATTTAGGGTGTTTATTTTCAAAAAATTTTAAACGAAAATATCAAAAATTAGAAGCAAAGTTGTAGAGGATGTAATTTTTGACATTTTTGCTAAAATTTTTTTGAAAATAAACACCCAAAATGAAACGGAAGGTCAAAAATGAAGATTCTAGACCTTTGCACCAAACTCAACCAACAACAGTTAATTCTAGTTCCCACAAAGGTATTCAGTGAAACGAGATTTAATTAGTAAGAACCCGTTCTTACTAAAAGACGGGTTTTTACTGCAACATATTTACTTTGTGAATATGAAACCATCAGATCAGATGCAGGCTGTTTTTTTGACCAGAAAAGACTTGGATCTTTTCTTTTCTTTCAGAGAAGACATCATACCAATACTTAAACATGAACAAGAACAATAAAACAGATAGATAAAAATAGAGATATAACTCGCGCAAGGTTATGTTTGGATGTTTTGACTTGACCTATTATAGGAATGATTAAGAGCGAAATATTGATAATCTGCTTTGGTTCTGAAATACTTATCAATTGTAGTCATAGATATATCGAACATAAACTTCATCAAAGTTCATTTAATAAATATTTATTTTTGTGCGATTAGGGCTCGATCTGTTCAATAAGACAATTATTGGGAGTATCTTATGAATGGATGTCTTTTCTTGGTCATCGGCCTTAGCTCTCGCTTCTTTTTAACTCGGTTAATGATCAATGACTTATTTTATTGATGCTGTAAAAAGATTTAATCCGCATTTTGAAAAGGAGACTTCGAATTTTGACAGGCCGTTAGAATTTCTGGTCAATATTTTGCCTGATTATATTGATCCTGCTCTTTGCTCTGGTCCCTCCCAAAATCCAATAAAAATTCAGAAATAACATTTAGCAGAACGACAACTTGCATTTTATCGAGCTATCAAAAATCAAGGAAATTCTCAACAACAAGAGGATCCACTTTGGAAAGTGGTTTTGATAAAAGCTCTCGAAAAGCATCGAGATATCTCTTCTGGATTGCCCTAGTCTATTTTCTTACATTAGACAGCATATTGCTTGGAAAACATATTTAAAACATTTCCGATTAAAAATAAAAATATTTTTGGTTCAGTTGGGAATACATACATAAGGGGAATTGGGGATGCATTATGTTATAATCCCAAAGGAAAAATTGGTGTTTTTGAATAGTTTTTTGCTATTTATAATTTAATCCATAAAAAAATCAAAAAATAAGTAGCTTCACATTGTTAAGGCTTAGTAAAAAGGCTTATAAAGTACTCATCGAATAGATTTATAAACCTTTTAAAGTTGTAATAAATTCAAATAAAATACGATAAGTCAAAACCTCTCAAAGAATGAATGAAGTGTAGTGGTGGTATTCCTGCGAATAAATTTACATGGCAAGAGAAAAATGTGGTTATCATGAACTATGTATTTCAGGTCAATCCAGATGAATCCATTAGAAGACCTATCAGAATTATATTACACTTTTGGTTCCGTTTATAATACTTTTCAAAAGAAATAGAGCCAATGAGTGTTATATTCAAATAACCCCCTCCCTTTTTCGAAGTCGGTCAAAAATAGGCCAAGCGCAATTCGTACTCATAATATACCAAGGGTTCCGTATTATACGTATTTTAAAATACATGAGATATCGAATTCGATTTTATTTGTTGTTCATAAGGAGAGAATATACGTATCAAATTTTTTCATAATTTAATATTCACTGGTGTGGAAATCTAGTTAGATGCAAAAGTGGTGTAAAAATAAGTGTAATTTGACACACCCCTCCACCGACATTTTAAAATGAAAAAATCAGCCTGATTCTAATTAATGAGACCTTTACAGGAATACCTTAAATCTCATTACATTTTTTTTTTAAATATAATTTTCGACGTCTCTTAAAATTCGAACCTTTTCAAAATTATGATATGTGATTATATTTTATTTTTAATTTTTTAGAAAATAAGTAAATTTAACATTTATAAATTTCAAGTTGGTTTCTTAATTAGTTTACGAACTACAATGCTCTAACAGACGGATAGTCAGATATGACATTAAATTTGAACGTCTTCTGCTATAAATCACACGATTATTCTATTTGTTTATATTTTTTTCTGGAACAGTTGGAAGAGTTCCCTAGGATCGTTTGTTTGTCAAATAGAAAGCCAAATCAAAGCAAAATGTATTTTTGAAATTTTCGTTAATATATATCTGAGTGAATGTTTGATCCATCATGATTCAGAAAAATATTCAACATCTACCAAAATAATCTGGTTCATACAGAATATAGAAATTTTTCTGAAAAGGCAATTTTTATATTAGGCTTCTCAGTGGTATATTTTATCTAATTAGATGGGGAAATGGTTTTCCTGGACACATAATTGAAAAATATTTTGTAAAAATCTTTAAATTTTTAATAAAGTTATGTTCTAAAAAGGAGAGTCGGGTTAGTCGAGCTGGCTAACGCGCTGGCCCCGCTTCGGCATCGATCGATTATGACTATGGTGGAGCGGAAGGCCGGGGTTCGATCCTGGCTGGCAAATAAAAATTTCTGCCGGCTAAAAACTCGGCTCCCTCACTAACCCTACTAACACTTTACTTATGTGCTGTCTAAATGGGCTTTGTTCCCGATGACAATAAATAAATAAAAATAAAAAAAATAAATGTTCTAAAAAGCCACCAACAGAACAATAGCTATATTAATAAAAACAAAATGTCAATTAGATTAATTTAGATAATTAATTAATAAAATAGATAAAATTTTTGGAACTTTAGGTTGAGTGATAGCTGTTTACTTGTGGATCGTTCCAAGTAGTTGTTGATTTTCGCCAATAATGTCCTATATCATAATATAAAAGTAAATAAATTGGAATCAGTTAATCAATGAAATGAAATGTTTTCTGTTTGATGTAAAAATTTTTATACCTATAAATAAATAAATACATATACAATTTTTTCATGCACAGAAAACAAATATAAGAAAGACCGAAGATGAGTCATTCCTTTGAATTTATATAGTCTCTCTTATATAAAATTATATTATATAAATATAAATGCATTTCCATTTATAATTCCATTTATAAATAGGTGAATGTTTATTTGTATCAAGCAGAGGACTTCCTCATTAATTTCTTCATTGACAACTCTGCTACACTTCGCACGAAAATCATTTCAAACTATATAATTATACAGCAGTAGTGTGGGGTCCAAAGATGCGGTGGATGCTGCGCATTCCTAAAATTTCAAACATTTAGAGTATTATCATAAATATTTTCAGGAGGATCTTTAAATTTTCAAATTATTATCCGTTATTTCGAATATTTCTATAAAAAACATTTTTTGCTTTGAAAAGTTTATTGGTTCTCGAAATGAAATAAAATATTTGCATAGTTTCAAGGGGAAATTAAAATGAATGATTTTTCCGAAAAGGGTGCTGATAGAAGGTTATATATAATTCAATATATAAGTATCCGTTTAGGGCGAAGGTCCCAAAAAATATTTTTTTTTAATCTAATGTTAAATTTGAAAAAAAACGAAATTGATGACGTATTCGATGAAATTTGCAAAAAAAAACAAGATTGAAAAAAATTTCAAAAAATGAAGGGTACTTTTTTGGGCAGCATTCCCTGGTTGAAAAGTCATCAACCACTGTTATACACATATAATTTTGATTGTTCAGTCTTAATTCTTAATTCTTCAGTATTTTATTTAAATTTATTAAGCCACAATTGAATGTAGGTATATACTAGAAAATAGATTATGCCCTAAATGAGTACTTTATGTAGTCATTACATTTAGAATAAATTTAAGTTATTTCACTTAGTTAAAATGAAAAAATGATAAAGTGCAGTATTCTCTAACAACGGGTGTCTTGAAGTCTTGATCAATTTTTCTCATTTACATTTTTAATCAATTCTAGACGATCTATTTTTAAAGATAAATATTAATTAGATCCTATGTTTTAATTTGTACTTTCAACTCAATGTCCTTTTTCCTTCCTTCTTTAATAAACTTATCTTTCAGAAATCCTAAGTGCTGCGTTTCTTATGCCAGTTTAATAACCTCACCCAGGATCATTTAGTTTAAGGCATCTGGCAGGAGGTCATTCATGGAGATAGGCTTGAATTCTCCAGCTCTGTGTCCAGCAAGTGTCCCAGCTCTTAATTACCCAATCCGTTTCTATGAGACGCTTTCTGGCTCATTAGCATAATCAAACGGCGACGTTGGCTACTGATTCGAATAGTTCACGCTTCAAGGACCACCATATGGATGGACAATCTAGACTAATAATTTAAAAATGTTGACAATTGATATCATTATATAGAAAATTTAATTAAAACAAAATTTACAATTTAAATGAAAGCGGTCAAATGCTAGTGGAACTCTGATATAAACAAACAAGGGTTCTGAAACCTAATATTTATATACATTTATGGTATGTATATATATGTACGTATATGTAGGTATATAAATGTACGGAAATTAACAGATTTTTATTAAAGCCTGATCGAAAAAAACTATTTGTGCTTCAATTAATTGTACGTAATATTTTTAAAATGCTACTTTCAGCAAAATATTAATAAAATTTTATAATTATTATTGTTTGATATTAAAAAAATTATGAGAAATATGAAATATCTAATATAATTTTTTAGGTAAATCAGTGTTTCTCAATCTGGGTTCAGCGGAACCCCAGGGTTCCACAAAGGGAGGTTTGGGGTTCCCCGCGCTTAGAAGTCAATAAAAGAAAAAAATAGAAAAATAAAAATAGTAGTTTGTAGTATCACGACTCAAAAAATTTGTCATGTAAAGCAAAAAAATACTAAATTTAGAGTCTAAGTATTACCTTATAGTCAAATAAAACCATCGATACTTAAGAATGCAGTGAACATTTCTATTATTATCTCAGTGATACCATTTTTCTTGCTCTAAAGTTCCTTAACTTTCTTATAATACAAGGATTACGTTACATTAGTAACAAAATGAAAACATCATTTAAATTGTTTTATTATTATTTTGTTATTAATGAGTTTTGAAATAATATTGCTTTCCAAATAGATGAGAATATTATTTATGAGTATACATTGAATATGTAGAAAAAAAACCTGTCCAATCCGAAAGGGGCATATGGGTATCCCAATGACATTACCAAAAAAAATTAATAATAATATTATTCATGAAAATAAAAATGTTAAATATTGTAATTTAAAATGCTCGTTTTTTGTACCCAATGTCTCCAAAATCTAGCAAATTTTAAAATGTGCCAACACCGTCATCGGCAGCTGTATGTTATATTTAAAAGGTATAAAAGTAGCATGATATTGATATTTTAACGAAAAATTAAATATCTCATATTTTAGTGCTAAGGGTTCCTCAAAAATAAATATAAGTTTTCTAGGGTTCCTCGCTATACAAAAGGCTGAGAAACACTGAGGTAAATATTATAAAAGATTATTGAAAAAATATTTAGAATATTATTAAAATACGCACCCTCAAATCTAAGTTAACAAGCCTCGGCGTTGTAATCCCTCAGGTAAGGGAATAGAATCACTTGAATGATGATATAATGAATTTCACATATAAATAAAAAATTAAAAAATATAATTTCATCCAAAATACTAAAAAAATTTTTATTTAATTTTTACAAGCAGAGTAGGTATGAAAAAGATTCTAGAATTTTTTTGTAATTTTAAATGGAAGAAAATCTGAAAGAACCCAGGTACACAAGTTATCTACTTTATTAGAAGTCATTTGGATTCTAACTGGTAGACTCAATGAATAAATAATTAAATCTGTCCTTTGGAATCGGAATGGTAGACCCAATGGATAATTGATAGAAAAAGTATCCCAAGAATAATTAAAGCACGAATTCGGAAATAAAATAATTTATTGGAACGTCATTTTCATTTCCATAAAACCGACGCGACGTTTCGGACGATCTACCCTCTTTTTTCAGAGTTTGAAGGGATGATATAAATTGCGATTACCTACATCAATAGAATTTTGCAATTTATTTATTTTGTCTCATCAGTAGATAATCATTTGGTCAGCTGAGAATTGGAAGTCCACATATCCTTCTTTTGAGAAATTAAAGTTCAAATTTTTCAAATCCATTGTTTTTAAATCGACATGGTACATTTATTACACTGAGTTTTAAAAGATACACAACTAAAAATACTATGGGACCAAGTGGAATTGGTTCATTTTGTAAAAAGAAAGTCTTGTAAATTAAGAGTTGAAGATTTTTAAAAATGGACTAGGTTCAATCCAATTCTCAGCCGAAAATTTTATAATGAATTAAATTTAAAAAATACTACTTTATTCTATTTAATGAGCTCTTTAGTTCGACCATTGGCTTGGCCGTACACGCTTTACGCTATTTACACGAACCATTTCGAGCCAATTTCGATCCCCCTGCAGATCGGAACCCATTTGAGATATAAAGCTGAAATTATACACATTCATTATGTAATCCACCTTGAAGAGAGTTCCAAATTTCAATAACATAACTCAAATAGATTCTGAGATATGGACCTGAGAAAATAGCTAATTTTGCACTCAGTGACAGGTCATCAAAACCTATAGGGTACTTCCAATCATTTCAGTATTATGAAATTTCGACTACTAGTAAAGTTTGTGACACAAACAAAGGAAAACTTCCAAAAGTCGAAACTTTCTATCTTTCAACCTCTTAAAAATAGGGAGAGGGTCAAAAATGAAAATTCTAGCCCGTTGGACCAAACTCAACAAAATTTTGTATAAATATGTATTCTGTGGGGCCTCTGAAGGATAGAAATGAAAAAACTAACCACCCGAAATGGGTGGGAGGGGGGGGGGTCAAAAATGAAAATTTTAGCCCGTTGGACCAAACTAACCAAATTTTGTTTACATATTCTTTGGCCCCCCAGAAGGCTAGAAATTCAAAAACTAACCACCCGAAATGGGGGGAGGGGAAGTCAAAAAAAATTCTAGCCCTTGGACCAATGGGCTTCCTCATAGTTTACAAAAAGCAGAGAAATCCCAACCAAAACATTCTTTGAAAAACAGAACAAGTTCGAAAAAGTAGTGAAATCTAGTAAGCAGCCAAGTTAAATTCGCAAAGAAAAATTAAGTTGAGAAAATAGTAGATCTCTCAACTTATTATTCTTGGCGAATTTAACTTGGCTGCTCACTAGATTTCACTACTTTTTCGAACTAGGCCTGATTTCACAAAATGTTTTGGTTGGGATTAGAAAGATATACCCCAAACATCTGGGTGAAAAAATTTTGAACCCCGAAAAAATTCAATCCTCTCTGAAATAACAATCCTATTCAAATAGAATCACATAAAAAGTGTATATTATTTAGTCTATGGACTGACTGATATCGTGGTGTGACAAATAGAATCTAGTTTTATGAACGGAACTCTTAAATTTTGATAATTGATATTATTATAATTAATACAAAATTTACCATTTAAATGAAAAAGACATTTTCTGAGACATGTGTTGGTAAGATAATGAGTTGCTATCAATCATGGATTGCTATCCAAAGTGAAATGTTAAAGAACGAGTAAAAAGAAGTAAAAACCCGGGCGTGGATATCTTCATCTTGATAGAAGAAAGGCCGAGGGACTGGATGATGGTGGCGTTGCTCCAAGAATCCCTCTCATCTCTTCAATTCACAACAGCGTGTTATTTTGAATCGAAAAGCGGAGCTATAAACTTTTTGGTGATAAAACGTGTTAAAGCAAATAAAAAACAGAGAAAGAGCGACCAAGAGGTGAAATAAAGACATAAAATTCAGATATTTCGATAAACAAAAAAAAAAACCTCTCTCGCTCTAATGTTTTCATTTCACGTTAAAAATCTTCCACACACATACACATACACATAAATAGAGGACACTCACACAACGTCATTCAACCACACAAAAAACTGGAAAACAAGTTTTCGTCTGTGTAGAAAATTCCTCAAAATTTAATCAACGATTAAATAAAACGTTAATTAACCCTTGTTGAATGTCTGAGTTAGGATTATAAACTTGCTTGAGGAATTTTAGATAGGCGCCTCGACATTTCGATTTGAATTCTCCAACAACCGGATGTACTCATTGTACCATCACAATATAGGTATATAAATCTTCCGAAAGAAGTAGGTACTCCATGTAAAGTTCATCTTCTCTGTAAATTATTAACAATTTTAGGAATCTTCTTTTGAATGTTTTTTGTTTTTAACATGAAAATATGTTAAGAGCTTAAACAAGGCAAGGACCATTTTAGATTATAAATTCCTCAAAAATTATATAAAATTATAAGATTTTAAAATGATTATATTTAAACAATAAAATACGGTCGACTCTCGATAATTCGAAATCCAAGGGACTACAAGAAAAATTCGAATTATCGAGACTTCGAATTATCAAGAAATTTGAATTATCAAGAGGAAAGAAAAAAATTCGAATTATTAAGAGTTTTTATTACATTTTTGAAAATATGTATGAGCTTACATAGATTTTATATATAGCCTCAAAAGTAAAAAAGTAAAAATAATGAAAACGACAAAAAAGAACAAAAAATTACATATGTATTATCATTGCAATAGATATTACATGCCTAATTAAAAAAAATAAGAATAGTTTTTTGCTAGGAAAAGTTCGAATTATAAAGAGGGGAAGTGGCCTAGTTCGAATTATAGACGAAACCCTCTTGTTACGAAAAGGATTTCGAGTTATCGAGTGTATCAAAATACACAGCATTTTTCCAATTTACCGAAGTTAACAGCTGAAGAATTCGAATTATCGAGGTTCGCATTATCGAGAGTCGACTGTATTTGATTTTGATGATGATGATGATTCAAGAAGGTGAAATATTTATAACTAAACAATGACTGCCTTACACTAGAAGAGGAGCCATATTCAGAACTAGAAAAACGTATGGATCGTGGATACGAAAATGTTTTGTTTCTAATTTGACAGCTTATGGATATTTTGGTTGAAAGAGAAGGGTGAACCACGACCTAATATCGTGTACGGGTGGCACCCAAAACCCCGAAAACCAAAATCCCGACGCCCCAAATTCCCAAAAATCCAAAATCCCGACAACCCAAAATCCCGATAAGCCAAAACCCAACCCAACATCTGAAATTCAGGCTTAATTATGATTTTTTATTAACTTTTTTGATATTTGCACAAATATATATATTATCCATATGTATTTTACTATTTATATTAACCTAATTAAGACAAAAAGTACATATCAAATATCAAAATAATTAAAAAATAAAATAAATTTTATCAATCTTTTTAATACATATTTGGTGTACACCTACTTCCACTTCCACTTTCATTTTCAAGTAGAAGAACAATAGATGTAGGGGTATTATCTAACGAATTCGAAAATAATTCCACATAATTCCAAAGACGTGTACACCTAATTCCAATCTCGATTCACCCCTCGGTTGAAAGTCACGTTTGTCCCGTAAATAAAGCAACATTTAAAAAATGTGACAAAAATTTGAAAACATATTTATGGGTGGTTTTTAAATTTTTGACGATATAATATAGGTTGTAGAATCCAAATTCAATTCTCGAATGTGAGGAACTGTAAAATATAAATTTTCAGTGAAATGATATTTTTTTCTTAAAAAAACAATAACAACACAAACATAGCACGTATATTGTAAGCCACGAGCGTCAGTAGGTGACTTATGTACATTTGACTATAAATAAATAAATAAACAAACCCAAAAATGCCCAACTAAACATATACGAGTATTAAATAGAAATTCCAGACGGTTTCTAGTGTATTTTAAAGAAGTTTTTTATTTCTTATTTAATCAAAGAATATTGTCGACCGGAACGTACCCAGATTTTTTTTGTGCTGGGGGGATGGGACAATTTTGTTTTTCAACGTAATATTATAATTTTTTATTATTATTATTTATTTTTTATTTGTTGCGTTTGGACCCTTGGGATCACGCAAAGCTCTTCTGGTTGGACCTTCCACGCCTCTATCTTTTTGAACGTGTTATCGAGTTCCATGGTCAGGCTATGTAATTTTCTTGGCCGGATGAGTGTGTTGATGTTAAAGGTGCCCAGGTATGTATGGATTTTTGGCGTTATTTTTCCATTGTTTCTTCCTTGATTTCGTGATGGTCCGGGTCCCCCAGAATCTGAATGCCCGGTTGCCACTCGAGGGTGGGTGGATTGGTTACCACCTGGGGTAATCTTGTTTTGCCTGTCACGATTCATGGTTGCTTGTTACGAAATTTTGTCCTGTGCATGCGCGAGGTTTTGTAGAACCAGAGATTGTCATTTTCTGGAGCCGATAGGCCGATTTTTTATTATTTTCAAATAAATTCATTTTGCTTCTTGGTGGAATCGAACTGATGAAGTCTAGGTTGATATTCTCCTAATCGGATTAGAAATGTTGGTTTTTTTTTTTTTTTTTAAAAGTTTTATTTATAAATTTAATATTTACAGATTCAACATTGTAAATCAATACATTACAAGTACAACAGATATACATGATTATATGAAATTTACAAATGTTTTTTAATTGTTCCTTATAAATAGTTTCCTGCCCAATGAGCTTACACTACTAATATATTTTAATTTTGTTCTTAATATTTAATAATGTTTACAAATATGAGTATAATTAGGTTTATTATACAATTTTTTAATTATCCTTAATATAAATATTTACATATTTAATTTTATTTTAATTTTATTTTTATATGCAGGGAAAGATTCTAGACAAATAAAAACCCTGCTTTTGGTAGTCGGTTAGGTGTTGATTTTAATTGATTTCAGTTTATTACGCCTATTTTTCTATAGATGTTTATTATACTTCTTTTTGCTGCCAAAGCTATTTTCTATTGTTTTTTTAATTGTATTGGTGAGTTTATTGTATTTTAGTTGGTTTGTATAAAATGATTTTGAAATTTTGATTATATGTTCATTAATTGTTTCTATCTCTGCTAATTTGTGTAGTTGTTTGTTTGAAGTGGATGTGTTGCGATCTAATATTAATCGCAAGCACTTGTTTTGGAATGTTTGTAGGGGTTTCTGTGTAGTTTTGCTGGTGTGACACCACGCTGGAGCAGCATACGTGAGTGCAGGTCTAAGAATTGTTTTATATAGGAGCTTTTTATTTTTGAGTGAAAGGCAAGAATTCCGAGATAGCAGCGGAAAAAGATTTCTCATATTTCCATAGCTCTTTCTTAGTGAGTTTTTGATGTGTTCTTTGAAGGTTAGTCTGCGGTCTAGATGGATGCCCAAATATTTGGTTGTATTTTTAACGGGGATTATCTGTCCGTCTACTTTCAGTTGCTCTATTATTCTATTGTTTGTGTATTTTTTAGTGAATAGTATGTTTTCTGTTTTAGATGAATTTAGATTGATTTTCCATTTTTTGAAATAATTTACTATTTGATCAATGTGGATTTGGTTCTGCTTATTTGCCACTCCAGCATTGAATGATCTGGCGAATACCGCCGTGTCATCCGCGTAGAGTGCCAGATTCGTAGAAATGTTGGTGATTTAACCGATTGCGCTACCGACCCCTCTAATTTTTTATTATCATTATATAGGCCTATATTTAATACAATAGTGGAATTAAAGTAATATTAAATAAAATTATAGATGATATTATTATAATAATTTTTTAGATTTACAATAATTAATGTCTGGATGATTTCAGCTAAGGCGAGGGAGGAAGACCCCCCACGGAGAAAGACCTGATTGTCAAATACGAGTATATTTGATTTGTTTCTGTGTTGATGAATGTTTGAAAATTAGAAAGAACGGACTTTATTTCGTCAGAATCTCTCAACAACGGGACGGACTATCAAATGCATTAGTTATTTTAGAGAAATTTTGAAAAAACTAAAAAGTGTCAAATAAAGTATCAAGCCTAATATAAATGGTTCGCATTCCCTAACAATTTACGAATTTCCATTAAAGATAATGTAAAATAAAATAAATTTTATTTAAAAATATAAAACAAAATGTAAAAAGAAGAAATAGAATGAAAATGTAATTCAAATTTGTCTATAAATGTGTTTTTAAATAATTCAAATTTTTCGAAAACCATTCGTAAAAACATTCCACATTTTTGGAAATTATTTTCTTTTAACTCTGCTTTTATAAATATTTGAAAAGAAACATCGTAATATTTCAAATCCAGATTTCTTTGAGGATTTTGCGCTGCTTGAATTTTAGAAAGGAAAAGACCGAAAGGGTGGAAACCTCGACCCCCTAGAGATAAACGGCAATAAACCACTCAAGAGGATCGTGTTTATTTTTTTATTTTTGAAATTTATTTCTGAAATCGAGATTGAATCATTTATTACCAACAGGTCCAAAAAGACACCACATTTTCATGATTATGGAAATAGAACTGGTGAATTATTGTATCAGAATAACTTATAAATAAATTTAATATATATATATATATATTTTAATTCTCAACAACAGCCATATTTCATAAAAATATTTTTGAAAAAGAATTTGGTTCGAAGACAAGAAATATAAGTGAAAAATAAAATGAAATTTTTTTCAAAACTCTGGCCGTCCTCTGCAAAAATGTGTGATTTGAAATTTCCCAGTAAGAAATGTTTGAGCTAAAAAGTTCTACAGAGTTGCAGTTTATTAATACAAATAAGTGTGCGAAATTTCAACTAACAATTTTAATAATACAAAGATTAAAATCTAAACACTTCTTTCTTCTGGAAATAGCAATAAGGAACTGGAAATAGCACGATAAGGAGCTTTCTACGGCCATCTTTTCTGGTTTATCGTGAAAAACTTAATTATTAAAAACATTTATTCTAAACGTTAAAGATATTTACATGGTACGAATAAGAAAAGGAAATTGAATAATCTCATTACTCCGGCGTGGCGTGATGGATAGTTGAGCTTGCCGAAGAGTAAAATTTGATTTCTGACTTCTGAATTTTTTGTTTTAAAATGCAGAAAATATATTTCCTGGATAATTTTTTGCGGATTTTCAAATGTTGCAATTGGAAATGGTATAAACATTAAAACACTATAAACAAAAAAAAGAAACAGGTGTTTCAATAAATAAATTTTGATTGTCTTATTATATTTAAATTTATTACTATAATAGAGAGCTGGAACTCTTAGCTACCTGTGACTGCTTCCCCCTCCATCCCCCTCCCCCTCTCTGCATCACCATTATCTGCAAAATTTTAGGAGAGTTTATTATGTCTTGAAAAAGATCACCCATTTACCATATTCATCAAATAGTCTTTTAAAATAATAATCTGACGTGATTTAAGAGCTCCTAATCACTTTTACTTCGCACCCTTTAATAATAATCCCATATTAAGGTAAATAATGATATAATATTAGAATTTGACAAAAAGAGCTGAAATTAAGCTCTCAAGTTTGTATTAATAAACCGAACTTCTGTAACTTTCTAAATTTTGCTCGGTGACGAAAAATTTCTAAATCGAGGTAAATTATGAAAGCTTATACCAAGTTTGCACTTTTTCTTCTAATTAATTATAATAAAAAATTTCCAATTGTGCCTCAAGTGTCAATTTAAAACTTTGAATTTAATCCTTAGATCAAGAAACAAATATTTTTTTCAACTGGAAAGGAAGGAATCTGTCATTGTTAAGATTTCAATTCATCAAGATGTCCTGTTCACTCAGACAGATGTAATAGAAAAGACATTAAATATAATGCTATAGAATATATACTTTTTTACCCTGAATTTCTTTGATATTCAAAGCACAGCTGAAAGATGAAGTATTAAAAAATATTCCTCTGAAAAAGTGCACTTATGATCAAAAGGCCCACTTTTAAGACGCCTTCCAATTGTCGACGATGGTCAGTTGTATGTGTGAAAGAGGGGAAAAAAAAGCTGGAAAGCAAAGCACAAAGCATTTTAAGAGTCAATTACAGACCAAAGATCGACTGACTGCCCCTTAACTTTAACTTGCTCTTCAGTCTCTCTTTTCACTAAATTGGTTGGGGAGACAGAGAATTACCGCGTGGTTAACTCGGAACTTGGAATTGTCAAGAGTCGATAGGGTTAGGCATCTTATGTGTATTGTGTTTGATAAAAAAGAAAAAAACGGTTCTGTGTTCCTGGAGGGGCGAGGGGGGGTCCATGTGGTATTTTTTGTGAAAAGCACCAGATTTTTTTCTCTCTTTTTTTTTTATTTAGTCTGGCTTGGCTCCCCTGTTTCTTTCCTTGTCCCACCTTCTTCGTTCGTCACTATCTCACCGAGAGGATCTGTCGAATCTCTTTCTATAAAGACATTGGCCAAGGAAAGAAAGCAACGCCCTTACCACCAAATAGGTGAGTCTACACACCAAATGGATCCTCACACTCAAAGCTCTCAATCGAAGGAATAATTAATTAACCCTCTCCCTCTTGCTCTGTCGTTTAACTTACAATCTTAGAAAAATCATTAAAAAAAAATTCGAAAGTGAGAAATTAATTTGAATTCAATCGAAAAACAATTTCTTCGAAAATGAGATCAATCTTGGGATTCCGGTTTTATTTAAAGACAATTAAATACAGAAACCAGGTGATTTTTTTTACATTTTCATGCATACGAAGATTAATTAAAATTAAATTTATGTCGTTAAAATTTCTCAAGATTACACGATGTTTCTTGCGGTGCTATTCATAAAAGAAAGGCATATTTGATTATAGTTTTCATTAAGCTCCGTCAACACCGTTCATACATCGGGCATTTTCTAGAAATATCGAAACAAAGAAACTGACATTACCAAACTCAGTCCATAGATTACATAAATTGTTCGTATAGTGTACACCAGTGTTTCTTAACCTATGAGTCGCGACCCAAAATTAGGACGCTAAGCATATTCTTTGGGTCGCGCAGATCGTTAACCACATATTTTACTACATTTATTTTCAATATGTTTAAAAATACAGCGTGGTCCCGAATTCATGGTACAAACGTTAATGGTAGGTACAGGACATTGTAACAATGAGTTATTGTATAGGAATGTATAGTCGCAAGTGACGCGGTGAGGCGTAAACAGGGGAAATAACGGCTATACATTATACATACATTATACACTATATTACTATTACACTATACACACATATACATATTACATATACTTATTACACTATACATACCTATACAATAACTCATTGTTACAATGTCCTGTACCTACCATTAA
>JALMQS010000128.1:12888705-13009920 GCA_024734495.1 Forficula auricularia
AAATTAATTCCTGTGAATACATTGTAATAGACTGATGAAGAGGGCAAAGCCCTCGAAACTATAGTCTCTTTATAAATAAATAAAATTTATAATTCCAGCAGAAGACACACACTTTTATTGTCTCCTTCAATAAATTATATTGTAATTCAAACTAATATATTTATTTGTCACTTGCGTTTATATTTTACCTTCGTTTGAAAACTTGGCACTTTGGTATATGTTTATATTTTTAAAAGTTTTATTATGATAAGTAGTTTTCGTTTGCAAATGAGGATTGGAATTGACTTCTTATATAGAATATTTAATAGTATTTATGAAAAGAAGGTGAGAATATGTTTAAAAGATGATCCGAGGTATCAAGGAATAATAAAAATTTAAAATTCTTACTAATTTTATGGATCGATACTTATTCTGAATGGCAAGATAAATTTTGGAGATCTCAGAAATTCGAGAATTATTACAGAAATAAATGTATTCCAATTTTGTAGTGAATCTAATGTTAAGTGGGCCTAAACAGCGATATGTTACACAGTGATTTCTAGAGAAATTAAATTCAATAGTGACACCTGACAGTGATGGTTTTTCACAAATCTTCAAAGCAATTAATTTCAAAGAAAATATCTGAAAGATTTCAATTAAGGCATTAATTCATAAATTACGTACATTTCAAAATTCTTAGACCCCCCTCCCCCTGTGTCACACAGGCGCGGATCCAGACCTCTGAATTGGGGGGGGGGGGGGCGGTCGCCGGTATATAAGGTCTACTTTTGATCTCGGAAGTGTGTCGTTATTGAATTATCCAAGCGGGGGGGGGGGCAGAGACGACCCCCCACATAGAACTTTATTTTCTTCAATTTTAAAATTTAATGTTATAAAAGTTGATCTCCAATGCTTTGGGGGGGGGGGGGGGGCACCCCCCCCCTGGATCCGCGCATGGTGTCACATTTTTTTCATTAAGCCCCTCTTGTATTGTGACGTCACATTATCACTTTTATACCCTATAATTTTCAGGTTGGAACATAATAACCTAAAATCTAAAAAATATATTTAAAAAAATTTTAATTTGACTTTTTTATTTTTAAGATCCCCGGGGCCCCTGTCACATTTTGTCACAAATCTGATATGCCTTCTCCCCCCCCCCCCCTTACTGTGTGACGTAATTTATGAACGGCCCCTTAAGAAACATTAAATCCAAAATCACATAAAATACGAGAAAACGTAAAAGCAGCATTAATATTTAAAAAAAATAGAGGCATTTTATTTTTAAAAGGAAGAATAAGAGGTATAAGGAGTGTCTCTTACGAGCGTTGACTATTTTACGAAAAAAGTATCTACTTAAGGAATTTCTCTTTTGATAATAGAATAATGATTTTAAAAGTTTGATCTATTTAATCAAATCATGAAATAAATCAAGAACACCTATAAATCTTACAGAATTAAGGATTGGAACGTCTGAAAAATAATTTTTTTATTTATATTATAATATCAAACATCTAAAAAGTAAACATTTTAAAAATTAATTTCTCGAAAAGAACATAACATATAGTACCGGCCTAGTCTATCCCAAATAGGAATCTTTCACGCAACTTGAATATTCCATCCTTCTAGAACTGCTCAGGTTTTTCGGCTAAAAACCCTTCAATATGATTTTTTATCTTAAGCAATAGTTAAAGTTTTAGCAATTAAAGGAATTTTGTAAAGATCGGTGAGGTAGATCTTTTCTTTACCAGATCCTAATCCTATTAAAAACTTGTTCATTTGTAATTCTAAATATTCAAAGTCTTCAAAAATAATCTTATCGGAATGCGCAACATTTTGGCACCTAATTCTTGAGTTATTTTTGAGTGCGTTTGAAGTCTGTCATTATTCTGATAACGTATACCGCTTAAAATCCTCGGATTGCTCTCGAGCTTACTGACTAAGCGTACTTGGCATTTATGGTGAGGCATTTCACCCGAGTGCAATACGTATAGAGTTTTTTTCAGTTCTAGCTCTCTTTTTGCGAAAATCGTTCTTAACTTGAAGATATGCACCGTTTTTGTTCTAATCGTTAAAAAATAAATTTGATTACTTTTTTTAAATAATAGTCTTGTGATATCAAAAAAATCCAGTTTTTCAATATCCCTATGGCCAGTAAAAAAGAGTCAATCCTCATAATCAAAAATGTGCCGTTTTCAATTTTATTATCTCAACCAAAACGAGTATAAAGTCAATAAATAAATGTCTCCAAATAGCTTTCTAGAATTCCTATCTAATTTATATTAAATATTATACAGTTCATTAATATTTCGAAAACCAATTCCATTCATCACTATGGTTGACATTATGCTAAACAAATGTCATTTAAAAATTTAATTTATTCCCACACCTGGCTCGATCGATGCGATATTCCATACGCATCATCACTACTTTACTCTTTAGAAAAAAATGACTATCAAATGATAGACACCCGGAACTGCAGGGTCGAAACGACAAGCATTCGGAAAGTCTTTTTATTCCACTAGAAGTGAAATTATTAGAATGGCTTCTCTGGAAATCTACTTTTTGAAATTTTCTCATTCCAATTATATTGAAAGTTTTTTGCCGAGAGTAGCAGAATTTTTATATATTGAAGGTGACAATAATAAAATATAATATAAAAAAAATGTATAATTCCAGCAGAAGACACACTCTTTTATTGTCTCCTTCACCCGTATGGAAATAAATAGATTTTCGAAATATGTTGTTTATATATTTTTTGATAATATATTAAAAATATAAAATTTTTGTGTTAAATTTATATAAAGTGTATGTTTTCTATATAATCTTAAAATATAATTATTTTTATGTCGCTCTAGTATAAACTTTATATAAATTTAACACAAAAATTTTATATTTTTAATAAATTTATTTATATTTTCAAAAAATATATAAATAACATATTTCGAAAATCTATTTATTTCCATACGAGCAATTCCAATTATAATACGTATATTGTGGACTGCCTACTAATATATCATTCTACAGGTATATAAAACCGTGTTATCCAAAGTTAAGGTATGTCATACAGATTTAGGGCTTGTGCTGTGTTATGATACATTGTTGCTTGCGTGTGAGTGGCTTTAAAAAATTAAATTTAACAAATAAAATAATAAGAACTTAAAAAATCAAATAAAATCCACTAAAAGGTATAAATAATTATCTAATTTAGAACGACGAAATTTTTACATGAAATCACTTTTTGAAGTCGGTGCCAAACAAACTATATAAGCGAGCTTACGCGATGTTGTCTGTTATTGAAGACTCATTACACGCCAAACATACTAAATAAGATCCGTCGAGTGTGATTCATAAAATGTACATGTTTGGCACCGACTTCAAAAAGTTATTTCATGTAAAAATTTCGTCGTTTAGTTGTAACTAAATTAGATAATTATCTTATACATTTTAGTGCATTTTATCTGATTTTTTGAGTTTTCATTATTTTATTTGTTGAATTTAATTTACACATTAGTTGTATACATATGTAAGTTATTTTAATACATAAATGCATTACCTAGATACCCTGATATATGAGATTTCCAAAGGATTTCCATGAGTTTTCTTTAATTTCTAAGCAGCGTTATAGCGAAATCGTGTTAATTATAAGAGGTCTTCCTGTAATATAAATTTGATTTTCAATTTTCGAATTCTAATTATAAAGTAATCCGATAGTTTTTATAGAGAGAGTGTGAGTTTTCAAGAAATATGGTCGTTTTCTGCTCTTCAGAAATTATTTTCAAATCGAAGAAATAAAGATTTGATATTATGTTTTCGACCAGACTACTTAATATTTGGCCTATAATATCTTTATGTATAAAAAAATAAAATAATAATTATTTAAAAGGATCGTAAGGAGTTGGACCAGAATTTAAATCAAACGCAAAGTTTTTTAATTAAGTGGGCTAAACGTTTCGTCCCTGATTAGCGACTGACTTCCTCACTGGCTGAAATAGTGAAAACAAGACAATTTTATTAATTATTTCATGCTTTTTATAGTAGTGTAATAGTGGAGGTTAGGTTAGTTTTTACCTCATTTTATAAACTTATTTGTCATGAGCTCTTACTACAAGAAAAAACATTCCAAAGAGTATATGGTATGTCGTCACCGAATCATTTAATTTGTTATCAAGACAATTTAAATTTTTATTATAATAAAGTGAGGTAAAAACTAACCTAGCCTTTGCTATTGTACTACTGTAAAGAGCATGAAATAATTAATAAATTGTCTTGTTTTCACTATTTCAGCCATTGAGAAAGTCGTTAATGAGTGACGAAACGTTTGGCCCATTTAATTAAAAAACTTTGGGTTTGATTTAAATTCTGGTCCAACTCCCTACGATCCTTTTAAATATTTGATTATGGATTCGAACAATGAAATATAATAATTATTATTTTATTTTTATTATTTTTAATGAAAAGAATTTAATTATATCTCCAACATTAGAAAATTCTCAAAATGGATGGTGGGCTACGGATGAACAATTGAGGATATCTGAAACGTCTAATTAAAAAAAAACATAATTCATGAATATTATTTACTGAGTTCTGTTTCATTAAATAAATTTAAATATTAGTTTCAATATAAGATGTATTTTTATTTCATGTTCAAGTTCAAAAGTCTCGAAAACAAATGTTGACAAATCACCAAAATTTGCGAAATTCATACCAATTTTTGGAAACCTTATTTCTCTTCATTTTAATGATTTTTTTATTGAAGCTGTTTAAAGGAAAATTATGTGATGTGCACAAATCACCTAGATTTTATTAAAAAAAACGTTTTTTGTGACTAGGGTCAACTTAATTTTAAAGTGACTATCCTAAGAGCTGATACAATAAAACAATATAACACGGTGCTACAATTAATACTATCTCATGGAGTCGCAATAAAAAGAACCTATGGACAAGGGGCTATGGAGCCAAACTCTTTAAGAGCCCGAACTCTTAAGAACCCCGTCCCCTTCCCTGCCGCCCACAAAACATACTTCTCTTTCTTTTCCAGTTTGAACAAATGAATCGAACTAAAAGAGAGAATTTCGATAAGGACAAACGATCAATAAACCAACAGTCTCTTATCATTTTTTTTTTCTAGTTTATGTCTTTTTAGGATTAGTAGAAAAAGCCTGAGATTACTTTAATTAAGAATTTTAACAAAAAAATAACTTAATTTTATGAAGGCATTGAAAGTGTGGGTTTTGGAAGTGTTTGTGTGATTCCCTCTGAGTTTCCAGTTTTTATTTCCAAATCCTGTCTGGGTGGGTGAGGATGGAAATCTTGTTAAACGCATCGAACTCATTCTGATGGTATCTTTCAAAAAACGGATTATTGATTGATTCTGGGTGCTTGGGAAATCTCTCACCTTGAGAGAACTTTTATAAAAAGTTAACGTTTTTTTTTTGCCCAAATATCAAACAGGGATTTCGCCCTTTTATTTAATTTTGACAGTATTGAATCCTATCTTAACCTTTTTTTTGCTCTATAGAGAACTTATTGGATCATCACCCTTCAGAGAGTCTGAGAAAGAAGCCCAAATAAAGCGAATACATGTAACAAATAGCTACTGCGAAATTCGGGTGGGTTTTCTTTAAACGTGGAAAGTGGGGGTGGACGGATGGGTGAGTGGGGTAGTAGGAATGGATTAGGAAAAGAGCTGGAACATCTTGCAATTTAATACTATAACACGATTAGAAAATTTAATTAAAATGGGATTTGAATGATTGTGTATTTTGATACGCTCGATAACACGAAATTCTTTTCATAACAAGAGGCGGGGGGGGGGGGGGGAGAATGTTCTGTAATTCGAACTAGGCCACTCCCCTCTTTAAAATTCGAATTTTTCCTAGCAAAAAACTATTCTTAATATTTTTAATTAGGTATGTTATTATCTATTGCAATGTTAATATATATGTACTTTTTTGTTCTTTTTTGTCGTTTTCATTATTTTTACTTTTTTATTGAAGCTATATAGGTATAAGATCTATGTAAGCTCATAAGTATTTTCAAAAATATAATAATTCGAAATATTTTTCTTTCCTCTTGATAATTCTAAGTTTTGATAATTCGAATTTTTCTTGTAGTCCCTTGGATTTCGAATTATCTAGAGTCGGCTGTATATATATATCAGTGTCGTGCGGTCCATGGATGCTGTGGTTGCTGCATATCCCTAAGATCTCAAAACTTCAAGAGTATTTTCATACCCTGTTATAAAAAAATCTAATGTTAAATTTGAAAAATAACGAAATATTCTGCGTTTATCGATGGATTTTTCAAATTGAGTCAAAAATAAAATTATATTTTTGAAGCTATTTTTTGGACATCATCCCTTGGTTGAAATCTCACCCCCCACTGATATATATTGATCACAGGAGAAAATTATCCAAGACCCTATATGTAAATCAAGATCGTACATACCACCTGGCAAGCTGTCAGCACCTTAGTTCTGCAGGGGTCTAGAGAATAACTGTGGAATTTTTTTTCAAATTGATCGATGGGCAGATTCTACTATTTTGGCCCTTCCATCCATTTGCAGTAACTGATTTTTTCCAGAGACTCCTAATAAATTAGTTTGCAAAAATTCCAAATCGGATTTACCGTATGTCGAGGGGTAAACCGTGATTATACACGATAGGGCGATAGGTGTACACGTCTTTGGAATTATGTGGAATTATTTTGAAATTCATTAGATAATGCCCCTTCTAAATGAAAGTTGAAGTGGATGTAGGTGTACACGATATTAGGTCTCGGTTCACCCCTAGGCGTATGTAGATAGATAATGCATATAAAATCACTTCTTTTATTAGAGTTCCGTCCAAAAATAAAATGAAGACCCTACTAGTAATATAACTAGAATATCTGTCTGTCTATCTATAAGAGCATTGTAGCTCTTAAACTAAATAAAATATAACATTTGGATAAAACCAATAAATATCGAAAGCTAATAACCCTTGTCGTTGATCCGCCCTAAAACACAGCTATATAATAATAAATATCGCGATACAAGTTTTTTTTTTAATTAAAATAAAAATGTTCCACAGTAAAGGATTCGGTGGTCAGATTATATATTTAGAAACTTTTTTCTTTTCTTTTTAATTATCTGATGATAATTGATAGAATAGATGGAAATTGATTCAAGGGACATTTGTAATCCCATGAAAATCTAATTTAAAATATATTTTAAAATTAATTTAAAATTAGTTTATTCCAGTAGATTAGAGTTCTACCCTGTTTGGTAATATGTTTAAATAATTTATTTCTGTCTAGAATTAAAAAAAAGCAATCTTATTGCTAAGTGTAAGGTTATATGATCGATTCCCACACATTCAGTAAATATATAAAAAAAAAAATTATCTCATGAGCGCCTCAAAAAAGCAAACCGACCGAGAATGAGAACAAGATGCTGACCATCTCACTTCAATAAATAGTGTCAATGATCACGAATGCAGGGAGCTCTACTTTTAAAATGTTAAGCCATTGCGTCTCTAAGGGTCTTTTTCCCAAACATCCCCTTTATCAATGCCCTACTAATGAATGAAAATGGTTCAAATAATTCGAAATTGAGTCGGAAGTAATAAAAAATCAACAGTAGGTATTATATTTACCTAGTGATTGTCTGTAGGATAGGCTTTGCAATGGTACAAGAAAGACAATATATACCCTTCAGGTAACAATAACATATTAAAATAGATGTTAGGATTGATTGAATTAAAATTTTAAAAAATAATTAAAACTATTATTTGTTATTGAGATAGAAGTACACAAAGGAAACACATCAAAATATTTATTAAGCAATATTTTCGACTCAGCTAATTTGAAATTGTAAAAATCTGAATTTCCCCGTCTACCTATGTAACTGAAAGTTAAGCAAGTAGTGAAGACTACAATCCTCTTCATAAAAGTTACCCTTCCCCCAAAACAATAACTTCTTTTAAAAATATATCTTACCTGAATTAGTTAAATTTAATTTATTTCAATAAATATTTTTGTCTAATTATTTATTAATAAATCTATATTCTATTTGAGATAATATAATGCTGCTTTCTAATACTAGTATGTCAACCCATTCGCGAACAGCTACCGCATTTTAAATTGAAATTAAAATTCCTGAAAAAAGAAAAAAAAACATTTTCGAAATTTTATTTTGTCAAGAAATAATTTTTATCTACTACCAGTGGTGTACAACCAGCGCCTGCAGACTAAGGTAAATGCGCCCCGACACAAAATCGTAAACTTCTTAAAAACTAAAAATTTTTGATATATATAAACTAATTAATTGATTCTAATTAGGTTGCCATGTCAACAACAATATATTTATTATTGAAGGAGACAATAAAAGAGTGTGTCTTCTACTGGAATTATAAATTTTTCGTTATAAATAAAATTTATAATTCCAGCAGAAGACACACTCTTTTATTGTCTCCTTCAATATATACAAATTCTGCTACCCTCGGCACAAAAACTTTCAATATTTATTATTATTGATATAGAAAATAAACAAACATGTTCTTCGTTCTAACTATAAATTATGTACTTCGTAATTTATTTATAATATATTGTATATTAAAAGTTACATCATTTTTATAATACTTTTTGTTAAAAAAATTGTCACAAATAAGTTAATATACACATAAACCAAAAAGAGCCTTTAAAAATATCCAATTTGTGTGTTAAATCCATATTACACGAAGATTAATCTTATGTTCGTCAATACAGGGATACAGCATAATCGAATTATACGGGCTTGTACGTAATCATTATCAATATGTTAACTATTTCCTCTATTATTATTTCATTATTATTTATAAGAATTGTAAGTAGTTTTAATTGTTTGATTTATTCTTCTAGAACTTGTAGTGACTGTAGATTTAATTCTTGAAATTTCGAGGGTTGAAAATTTTGTAAATTACTATGAAAATTTTGTAAATTACTATTATTTGTTATTTTTAACTCATCATTTAGTTTCGCTCACCATTCTCAGTAGTAATGGTCGTATTAGTTTCTGAAGATTACGTCAATATTCATTTGTTATCAAAGATATACATTGATACATAGGCATTCCTTCTTCTCTTAGTTGATTATAATATCTTGTTTTACTGTCTATTATTAGGTAATAATTCAAACTAAAGAATACGATTGCTTGTTCATTATTATGTTTTTGTCTATTGTTTACTATGAAATGTAGATGGCTTCCACATATACTATATAGATTAGGGCAGATTAATTTGTAACAACGCTGACGTAATGCTGCCGACAGAGAGCGCCGTCGGGATATTTGCGGCAAATTTGAAATATAATCGTAATTTGGACTCGAATTTTGAAATGAATCACTCCAATTGATTTTAAATTAAGAAACATTAAATATATTGATAATTATTCCTCCTCCCCGCCACCCCCTCACTACTCAAAAATTAAATATTCAATTTTCTTTTCTTTGCTCACAGAAGAAGAAATTATTCACATCTTATTTGATTTATATTTTATATATTATTTGTTTATTTTTTAACAATTTGCCACTTTTTTATAATTTTTTAAAAATCTAAATTTCATTATTCTTTTTTTTTGATTTTTAGAAAATTGAACGACTTAAGACACGCATGCCTGAGTTTCTCATGGCAATACTGGAGCAGCCTGTCATACAAACAACTCCTGATCTCTTTTAAATATTTGGAGCCTTATATCGATTATCGATCCCAAATTTAAAAAAATGATATAATATAATTCTCCTCCTCACACGATCCCACTTATTTAAATAAATCTACATATTTCAACACAAAAAAAATCACAATGCTGTAGATTATAGAAATAAGAAATACTCCCAGATTTATATCTAGATCCTTATTTCTGTAGCTGTGTCAGGACGAAAATGAGGCGAAACTTTTAAGAGAGTGTGTATTTTCGGGAGTTTACAGGTATACATTTGGAGTGTGGTTTTTTAAGAGGAATACATTTTTTGGACCGAGACGCCGCCCGCCAGAGCACCAGCCCGGAGGGCCGAGCTTCGAGGGCGTGCCGAAGGCATGCACGAAAAGCTCGTATAACATAGTATGGCACGAGAGGTGAACCGAGATTGGAATTAGGTGTACATCGTGTTTAGAATTATGTAGAATTATTTTGAAATTCATTAGATAATGCCCCTTCATCTATTGTCTTCTACTTGGAAATGAAAGTGGAAGTAAAAGTAGGTGTACACTATATTAGGTTGTGGTTCACCCCTCGGTATGACATTAAACATTCTATGATATTATTTTGTCAAAGCTGATAACATTATTGTACATTACTTGCTGTATTGTGCTTAAAAACTATCGTTAAAATCAGTAAAATTCATATGCGGACGAAAACAATTTCTTTCCTTCAAATGTAGCCCGAGGATGCCAAAAGGTTGGACACCCCTGATCTATACCTAACATGAACAAATGAACATTTTTCCACCAAATAATTTATGAAAATTTCACCAAATTACGCTCCGTTTGAAAAAATCGCATAAAAACAAACAAAAAAATAATTCAAAAACCAGGGGCAAGTTTTCAAATTTGGCATAGACTGACTTTTTAATTAATTATGAATTCCTGGAATGAATGTCTGCTAAGTGGCTATATATGGGTCGGGAGGGGAATCTTGGGGCCCCGGAGGGTGCTGTTGCGCCTTTTCTATAGCTAAGGGGCCACGCATTACCAATTAATAACTAACTATATTATAGACTGTCTATGGTGGATGAATATTCACCAAGAATCGCTTTTCACTGTTTTTAATTGAGAACAAAAATGATAGGATAGCTAAGTTATAGATTGAAGAGCCCACTTGTTCATCTTTTTTTTTTTCTTTTTTTTTTTAATTCTCTTTCATTTCGGATCTAAAATAAAAATCTCTAGACATTTTTCCGATGTTAATTATCAACTATCGGAGTCGAAATCCACTGAGTCATTTGCTCTGTCCGAACTTATAATTACATATCAGGTCTTTTTATTTTACAAACTCATTCACTACTTTGAAGTATTTAAAACAAGAGAAGATGAAAAATGACTTCGGAATTTATAAAGATATTAAATAGATAATTTATATTGCATTGTGATTAAAGACATGTGAACTGATATATTAAACGCTTCTTCAGACACAAGTGAGGAGTCGAGTGGCTGCATGGAGCGATGGAATAAATCAACAAAGAATAAATGTTCTGAAATATAGATTGATGGAAAAAGTAAAAAAATTTAAAGACTAGTTACGCGCTCCTTAATGATTGAGCCATGTTTAATATCATCCAAAAGTTTGAGCTAGAAATTCGAAATCGTCCAGCATATTAATAGAATCTTGAGTGTGAAATTTCAGTTCATTAGCTAAAACTGAAAGTTCCCTGCATTAGGGCCGGAGCAAAGCCTGTATCTGCCGTCCCTAGCCAAAGAATATTTAAGAGCCCGTAAACCAGGGTTTCTTTTTTTTTTTTTTAATGCAATAAAATGCAAGAAGGGGTGCACCAGTAAATATGCAGCCCCTATGGATCTCGAAAGACCCTTACATTACCGAAGAGAAGGCAAAGTTGATTAATTGAGAGGGTGTAGACGTAGGTGTTTATGCACTCGGGTTTTGAAGGTTTGAAGATTATAAGTGCTGGGAAAGATGGAGGGTAGAATCGTCAATTATCCTGACGGCTCGTTTCTGAATTGCATCCAGGGTAGCAAGAGAATATTTTGAGGCTCCTCTCCATAGATGAGAGCCGTATTCGAGACAGGGGCGGATTTGGGCCTTGTAGATGGTGAGAAGTTGTGGGGGTTTGTAAAATCGCTTGGACCTGAATAAGAAGCCAATCTTCCTTGCTGCAGATTTCGCCACAGAGGAGATGTGTTCATTCCAAGACAGGTTAGATGCGACAGAGACGCCCAACATGGATAGGCTGTCACACATTTTCAGGGTATTCGAATCAAAGTGAATATCAGGGAAATTTTTATTTTCGCGCCTAGAAATTAGACAACATTGAGTCTTGTTTGCATTAAAATTAACTAAATTTTGAGAGCCCCATTTATTCAGATTGTCTAGTCGAGAGTGATTGAGGAGGCAACATTGATTCGATTATTCGGGAGTGAGGGTTTACCGTGAGTGCTATCGTCGGCGTAACAATGAGTGGGGTTTGACGTTTGATCGATGAGGTCGTTTATATAAATTAGGAAGAGTGTGGGGGAGATTAGAGAGCCTTGGGGAACACCAGCGTTTGTGGAGAACGATTCAGATGATATTCCATCCACCACAACTTTGATACTACGGTTTGTCAGAAAGCTTTCTACCCATTTGTGAAGTGTTGGTGTGAACCTAAACATTTTTTGGTTAATGGCACACTAAAAATATCTGGAATCATTTGCGGAACACCTAAATATAAAAAAAAAGAAGTAAAAGTTGTATGATACAAAAAAAAAAATGAAATAATTACAAATACTATTTCAAAGTGACAAAACCTACGCAACTTTAATTATTTGTCAAAAACACTCGCGGCCAAACTTAGAGAGCCCAAAATCTAAACAGTTCTCCACATTGAAAATACAAAAATTTGCTACAGAACAAACTTTCAAACACGATTTATTTTTATGAATTTTATTTTTCTATTAAATGATAAAAATGAAGAAAAAAGTAAAACTTTTCCATGACCCAGTACGTTCGCCAGTTACTAGAAGTACTTTTTTATCACAATATTGTCTGAATTTTATTGAAGTTCAATTAAATATTTGTTTTTTCTATAATGAGTATAATTTTGATCCAAGAGCAAAATTATATATATACGTTCGCCAGTTACTAGAAGTACTTTTTTGTCACAATATTGTCTGAATTTCATTGAAGTTCAATTAAATATTTGTTTTTTCTATAATGAGTATAATTTTGATCCAAGAGCAAAAGGCCATTCCTAGAATAATAGAAATTAAAAATTGAATCTTTCATAGTCTGAACAGGTCTTGACTTGTATTTTTTTATTATTAAATATAAATTGTTTATTTATGCCTATATTATGACTTCGCATTAAAATCTCAATAAATTTTTTTCTTTTTGCATTTTTGAACCGCAACTTTTAAAGCTAAAGCAGTGTTTCTCAACCTTTTTTGGTTGACGACACACTAAAAATATCTGGAATCATTTACGGCACACCTGAATATAAAAAAATGTTAATGTTGTATGATACAAAAAAAGAATTGAAGTACTTAATTACAAATACTATTTCAAAGTTACAAAACCCATGCAATTTGAATTACTGGTGTGCCGCGTAACACATGTTGAGAAACACTGCCCTAAACATTTAAATATTTATCATACAAAAGCACATATTATGTATACATTGGCCTAAACTCCCGTCCTTAAAGTTTGAACCCATATCTGTCACCTATAGGCGAAGAGCGTCTTTACCAATTAGACCACGGGTGATCCCGCCAGGATAGTAGCTCTTACATCGAATGTCATTTTCCCTTTTCGCACTAAAATATTAATTTGTCTAATACCGAAAAAGCTTTAATTAAACACGAAACTTAGTGATTAATAATTGGCTAGATCATAATTTATTATGATCCTTTAGACTTTACCCACTGGAAAGTACATCATTTATAGAAATAATGGATCTGAATAGGGAAAATATCTCTTTTACTACTTTGAGTTGTTTAAAACAAGAGAAGAAGAAAAATGTCTTCCCAATTTATAAAGATATTAAACAGATAATTTATATTGCATTGTGATTAAAAACATGTGAACTGATATATCAAACGCTTCTTGAGCCGGGAGTGCGGGGATGGCATGGCTGCACGGACTGATGTAATAAATCACCAAAGAATTCGTTTTACATGTTTTGAAATATAGATTAACAGTCGAAATTATATTCTCCGTATACAATTGCTTTAGCGATGGTATCAAGTCAATTGCGAATCATTAAAGAGTTAATTAAATTCCATCTATCCAGCGGTTGAAAATTTATGAGTAATTAAAAAAAGGGACCCGTCAGAGAAATTTGCAATTTTTCCATTAAATGGTGTCTTCCTTTTATTGCCCGGGCCGGAGACGATCCTCGGCTGACCAGTTTTGGAGACAAAAAGAAATTACATAGCGAGCAGTAACCGTGGAATTGCTATCATTATCTCGAAATGATTTATACCTGTGTTATTACCTCAACGCTATAATTTAAACCTGCCCAATAGAAAAAAACTTGGCGCTTACGGTGTGTGGGAGGAACGAGAGACGGGACGAATAATTCAGCCGAAAAATCGAAAGATTTCAAACAATTTCCAATTTGTGCAAGAATAATGTACCGAGGAGAATAAAAAACAAAACAAAAAATATCCTGCGGTCTAATCGATCCAGCTAACATATAATTATCATATGGGTTCCGCCGGATCGAATGACATTTTTTTTTTTTTTTTTATCGATATCGAAAAATACCTGACTTGGGTTTTTGATTTTTCTTTCAAGTTTTCAATTTTAATTCTGGGGACTGAAAGTGAAATGTGTCTGTAATTTGCTTTTGGCGTCTCTTTCCAATTACAAGATTTTGGTTCAATTCACTTCTAACCCAATAATTTTAAGTTATAATTTTTTTTTTTTTTTATGTTTCTCATCGATTCCCTTCGGATTGAAACAAAGACACCACCATATGTTTATGACTACGTGAAGTTATTTTCGAAATTATTAATTTTTTTTCTGTTTTTGTTCAAATGGAAGAAAGAGAGAGAGGAAAAAAAATAAATCAATAAAACTTGCTGCTATACGAGACCTTGAGTATCTGGAAAGCTGAAAATTCCGGTAATATGTGGGGACGCGCCGGGGCCTGGAGGTGGTCCAAGCGATGACGTCACGGGGACACGTGCCGGAAGCACGTGGCGCACTCTCGACAGGACATTGGCATGGAACTGACACTCCCGAGGATTTCGCACTGGCAAATACTTCACGCACGGCACTGTACAATACGACTAACGAAAAAACAGACAACTTTTTTCTCGATTATCAAATTCGTTCGGGTTGCTCTCTGTTATCTGTTTAAATAAAAATCCATCGAAAGAGAAAGAGTTACTTACAATCCGTTTGAAGACACTCAACTCGCATCTACCAAAGTATGATAATAACTTGGAAATAATTAGAACAAGCGAATTAATCATCACTCTTTTCCTTTTGATAATCTTGATTTGGATTTTTATTGAAAAAATCAATTAAAAATTGCTTTTGGTCCAATTTTGTTCTGTTTTTGTGATAAGAGTTTCTCTCTCTATCACTGTTAATGAAGTTTATCTGGATTATTAATTATTTAACAAATAAATGCTATCTCTTTCCTCGGCTATGAAAATTCTTCATATTTTATCAAATTGCGAATATTTTTTTTTTTTTTTTTACTGTTTAATTAATAGAATTGACAAAATTTTCATCCGCAATTATTATCTGATCTGGATGGACTCTGAACTGCACTCTATTTGATGAACCGCGAATTTTTATTATCAACACAAATGACCTGGACATTTTGCCAAATAATAATTTTCGGTCTAATATCAACTTTTTTTAAATAAAAAAAGTATCTCTGTTGCTAAGAAGAGAAGAATTGAACACAAAAAATAGATTTGGCAAAATATCATATTTTTTTTGTTTTTTTATTTATTTTATTTTTTTTAATTGCCTTGAACTCCTCCTCTTGTCTTCCGTATTGAGATTGAGAAAAAGCAACTTGATCTGGGTCAAAAGTCATAAGCTAACAATTTTTTAAGAAACATTTGGGAAAATTATTTACATATTTTAATGATAAATAAAAATTTTAATATTTTTTATGTTTTATAATAATTTTTTATAATATTTTTAATTTAGACTTTGTAAATTTTTCAATGAACATTTTCGTGGTGTCTTTTGTCGCCACTTCATACGAAGATTTTTGGAGTCTTTGGCTCACCTGAAAAAAATACTCCCTCCGTCCCAAATTTGTTGTTACATTTGGTTCGAGAATTGAGTTCCAATTTAAATGCTGCATTTCAATAATTTTTTTTTCTACTTTTCATAAATGTACCATTTATTTTGGGACAAATTTTCCGAAGCAACATTTTGAAACTAATTTTACACGGATGCTGAATTTAAGGAGGAAGTACTTGTCAAGCTAATATTAATGATTGATACCAATCAACCTAAAATTTTTGAAAAATATTAAAACAAAATTATAAAATCATAAGTACCAATAATCAGTAGAAAAATATTCAAATGTAGCAACTAATTTGGGACGGAGAGAGAGATGCATTTATTCAGCTTACCTTTAGAGCTGGGGTGTCAAACCTTTTGGCTTACACGGGCCACATTTGAAGAAAAAAAATTGTCTTGGACCGCGGATAAAATATTATAATTCTATTGATATTTGTTATTCAAAAAAGATAGTTAATAATGTAGAAATAAGAACTTTATTATTTTTTTAGCTCATAGTGAGCTTCTAATTTTACTTTTCGTAAATTTTCTACTTTAAAATAGCTTATATGTAATACATACCTACATACTTACAAAAAGTGATATTATCTATTAGCATTTGTTTATATTTTTTCCTGGTTAGATAATTAATATAAAATTCTAATAAAGAGACAATATTCAATTTTTCTTTCAGATCAGTATCTAATTGTTGTTGTAGAACAGTGTTTCTCAAACTTTAGTAGAGCGAGGAACCCTAGAGCACTTATATTTATTTCTGAGAATATGAGATATTTAATTTTTCGTCAAAATATCAACATCATGCTAAAATATTAATAGGAATTAATTTAGTTATTGAAACCTCAAAATATATTTACTTTCACTACAAACACACATTCACACACATACACGATTTCTACTTACATAAAAGTATAATATAATAACTTGAAAGAAAGAAATATATATTTAAAGGTTTCTGCAATTCTATGTATATAATTAATATAAGGGGTGAAGTGTTGTTTATTAGTGAGGGGTGGAGTCAGCTGAGAGGATGAAGATTGAGAGGCCATATTGTAATACTCCCAGTCGATGATTCATCCGACACTGATTGAGACACTTTGTCCAATCTCCCTATCACTCTCCCTCTTATATACTCTTCTTGACTGTCCCTATCTCCCCTCCCACACATACCACTCACTCTATCTCCCCTCCCACAACCGCACGCCCTATCTCTAACTTTATATTCCCCCTTACTATTCCTATCACCCCCATTATATACCCCTTAAAAGCAATTAATGCAAGCTATTCTTAGCTTATCTTTCGAGATAATCTTAATCGGCTTAGAATAATAAGTCATACTATTTTCACATATCACTTTTAAATATTTAACCGTGTTTAAAGCCCACCACTCGATTTTCACCTGTCCCTACTAAGCAGAAGATAGAGGAGATGGGGTGGGTTAAAAAATAATAAAATATTTAAAGAAAAATCGAAGAAAGCTTATATTTACATTAGAAGAGTCTCATATTTATGGTAAAAGGTGATTTGTTTGATGAGCTCAAAATTCATAGGGAGGGGGGTGGTTCGTAAATGAATTAATATATAATAGCCTAGAAATATTTGTAACCACGTCAGTGTTGGTAACACTTGATTTCTTTTTCCCATAAAAGAATAGTCAAAATATCAAAAATGGAATGCACTAAGATTATTCCTCTAGTACAGTGTTTCTCAACCTTTTATAAAGCGAGGAACCCTAGAACACTTATATTTATTTCTGAGGAACCCCTAGCACTAAAATATGAGATATTTAATTTTTTGTCAAAATATCAACATCATGCTACTTTAATAGCTTCCAGATATAGCATACCGCCGCCGATGACGGTGCTGCCACATTTTAAATATTTGCTAGATTTTGGGGAAATTGTGTACAAAAACACGCATTTTAAATTAAAATGACTAATATTTTTCTTTCATGAATAATATTATTACTAAATTTATCTGTCATTGGGATACCAATATGCCCCTTTAGAATCGTTTAGGGTTTTTTTAACGTATTCAGTGTATATTGTGTACTCATAAATAATATTTTCATCTATTTGAAAAGCAATATTATTTCAAACGTCATTAATAACAAAATAATAATAAAACAATTTAAATGATGTTTTCATTTTGTTACTAATGTAACGTAATCGTTGTATTTTAAGAAATTAAAGGAACTTTAGAGCAACAAAAATGGTATCACTAGGTCAATAATAGTGATGTTTTTCTGCATTCTTAACTATCAATGGTTTTATTTGACTAAAAGGTAATACTTAAACTCGAAATTTAGTATTTTTTTCTTTACATAACACATTTTTTGAGGGGTGATACTAGTAACTACTATTTTATTTTTTTATTTTATTTTATTCACTTCTAGCCTCGGGGAACCCCAAAGCCCCCTTTGTGGGACCCAGATTGAGAAACACTGTTCTAGAACTTCAATCAGAAAGTTTGCAAGCAGAAAATTTATTTCTAATGAAAATGAAACTAAAATAGACTAAAATGATGATTATTTTTTCGGAAATCTTGAAATCTAGTTCCAGATTCAAAATTTAAAATTAGCACGTTTATTTTTCGAAGACTTCACAGTAGATTTTCAGATGTCTTATTTTAGAGAAAAAAAATTATCAGGCCAAATTGTTTTGTATTTTCCAGTATCTAGATATAAATCTCAATATTTTAAGGAATTTTGTGACTTTATATTGGGCCACAGGTTGGACAGCCCTGGTAAACCAATTTAAATCGAATTGGATTAAAGGAGGATATGAGGAATGATAATTTATTTTTTAAAAGGGTCACGGACATAATAATCCCTGACTATCCATTATCTATTTTGACATGTAAGAACGTGCAAAGATCTAAAAGACAAGTCCTGACAAGTTTTAGTTCAGGAGAGAAATTATCAATTAATTGTGATTGTTCTAGAAAACCCCAATTGCTTGTCTCCTTGTACTAGTTGGATATAGGCTTGGTTAGTGTCGTAGCATATAAATTACTAAATTAATAAATATTTTAGAAAATGAAAATTTGAGAAGAATTTTTAAATATTCGAAACTTAATTATTTTATATCTTATACCTATATGTAGTTGAGTTTATAATTTTGCTTTTAGTGAATTTTATTCTTGAAAAAAGGTTCACGTATTGTACAATTGTACATTCATATTTCGAAAAAGGGAATAAATATATCTCTACATATAAATCTCAATATTTTAAGGAAGTTTATTATTTTATATTGGGCCACACTCATTGCAGTGCTGGGCCTCATGCGCCCCCCGGGCTACGGGTTGGACGGTCCTGCTTTCGAGGATAAACACATAAAATATTGGTTCTAACTAAAATGACCTATGACCTGATGTTTAAAAATTTGAAAATTTAAATTGTTTAAAGTTAATTAGAATTTGAAAATAATTTGAAATCTTAAAGTGTAAGTACAATCTGAAAAAAATTAAACTATTTCCCGTTTCTTCGCTTTGTCTATTAGTCGATGTACTTTTGATGATGGGCTAACAATACGAAATATATTAAGAATTTAAAAATTTAATGGTTTAACTCAAATTATTTTATTTTTCCTCGCTGTGAAACACCACCAACTGCAACCTATTATTTAATTCAAAATGAATATCATAAAATCTTGATTCAAGAAAATTTAAAATAATCTTCCTTTTGTTCAATATAAATTTAAGTCGAGCTGTTGTTGTTCTATCTAGGTTAAACGTTTCATGCAACCTCTAGCTTGTTTAGTAAGATGTTGACGAATAAATTAAAATCTCTTGTTGTAATCTATTTTTCTAATTTTTCTCGCGATGAAATTTATTCATTTGGCCGTCAATTAATCTTCCCTCACGATCGATAATGTATGTATTTATTAGATTCAAATTATTTTAAATGCAATCTAAATGTCAGCTATATTACAGGAAGCTTTTATATTAAGATTTAGGCGAGGCTATTTGTAAATTTAAAAGAAATAATTATTGAGCCAGAGCCATAAGTCATCTAGGCGCCTATAAATTTATTCACCGTTTTATAAATTGTCATTATTTGGATACAATAAATATTCACAGACTGGAAAAGCAGTGAACAAAATAAAGTAGAAAATTTTTTGAAGGATTGGCGCTCAAATATATAATAACAATTAAATCAAAAATTAACAATCACATACAAGATAGAAATTAAGTTACGGTAGCTGAGATACCAAAATAGAATTTCATTTATATTTTGATATACTATGTAGATTCAGTGAAAAATTAACCTTCAGTCTTTCAAGGCCTACATCTACAGATTGGTTTTAACATTTTGATGCAATTTCTTTTTGTAATAATCTTGTCTTAATCAAGAAATGAGTAGATTTCGAGAATTCTAACTTCAGATCTTGTGATTCAAAAATGTAGAAAATAAGAAAAAAAATGCAGTTGTTCAATGAGCTCTTAAACAGTGAGTAATACTGTATGATTAAATTACTACATAATTTCAATTGATAACCTGCCATTCAACGATTGGGTTCTCTTATGCTAGTCGTAAAGGCTTCGTCTACGAACTTGAATAGAGAACTTCCACAGTTAAAATTTTAATTAATTTAATTTCTTTCGATTCCAAATTAGTTTTTACCTTCCTTTATATTATAAGCTATTTTTTAATGAAACAAATATTTCAAACTCCGCAGCCTAACCTGAAGGAAAATGACAATGGAATTTGCCCGAAACCTCAACATTTTCCATATATACTTTTGTACTGTTTAAAAAGAGTATTGTTTATTTTTATTTTAATTTCTGCTAAGTTGTGCTTTATTAATGGTACTTTGCTAAGAACGTTCATAATTGAAATATATTGTATCCTGTTAGATCGAAATATTTTTCTTGGATACCATTGGTGTCTTGTCAACCTTTTTTTTAATGAAATTGATTTGAAAAGGTGTTACACCAAAAATGTGCATCCCTAAAGGACTGGGTTGGCCTCTCCATCGTGAAAAGAAGAAAGGGATTTTATGGGCTAGGTTAGCGGTCGAAGGTATTTGTGGATGCGGGTCTTAAACATCTGAAGGTTATAAGTCGCGGGAAAGACGGTGGCTGGAAGCGAATTCCAGTCTTTAGAGGTCATAGGGATAAAAGAATTGGCGAAAGTGCTTCTTCGATTTTTATCCAATTTGACATCGAAGGGGTGCTGAGCGTGTTGCTCGTAAAGAGGGCTTTAGGGGGGATAATTGATTTCAGTTCGACCTGATGAGCCTTTAATTCAATATCAAGATGAAAATTACCCTTCCTTGCGATTTTGCCCTATAGCATTCTAAGAAGAAGTCAAGTGGTGCCATTTAAACAGTCACGCCTCAACAACAAATATCCAATTCAAAATTACCGAAACAATTACAATATGTGAATTGAAAACAACAACGAATAACAAATCAATCACTCTGAAACCAGAACAAAAATCGAACTCATAAATCAGAAAGCGAAAATCGAATCATAAACTAATCGAAGATTTACAAGAGTAGATAAACTCACAGATTAATAGGAATTTAGTCTTATAATAGAGAACATCCAAATATCACACCCCAAGGACATCACAATTCACATAATTGCGTCATATTACATAGTAAGAGGAAATAGTTTATGTAATTGGGTATAGAACATCGAAAATGTATATTTGAGTAATAATAATTGAGGCACTCGATTTGAT
This sequence comes from Forficula auricularia, assembly GCA_024734495.1. Taxonomy (NCBI): domain Eukaryota; kingdom Metazoa; phylum Arthropoda; class Insecta; order Dermaptera; family Forficulidae; genus Forficula; species Forficula auricularia. The sequence continues at coordinate 12,910,313 of JALMQS010000128.1, forward strand.
TCTTGTCCCAGAGTAAAAAAAGAGTTAGTTTTATCTGTGCCAGAACCAAGATTAATGTTCAATATCAAGAAAACATTACTGAAAGTTTAAATGGAAATGTACTAGATGAGACAAATCATATCAGTGAAAGTGAAATAAATAGCAGAGACCGCAGCTTCACATATTCCATCTGGTTTATGTCGAAATATCAAGTAAATAATCCCAGGCACCACTTGAGATTTGATTTACTAAATAAGTAAAAAGCAAATAAACATTTCGATAGATTTGTATTATTTTTTTTTAATTTCAATGATTTTTAATTTTTTCTTATTAGCTGTTGATTTCAAAAATAGCTTGTTAGCATAATATATGACGACTATATGTTTATATAAATTTTAACAAGCTGTCAGAATATAAATATTCTTGCTATTTTTTCTAAATTATTAAATTTTATAGTAAGGGGTCGCCCTAAATTACGTGAGGCGATTTCGGGAATTTTTTGACTGTCCTCACCCCTTGGTGAGATTTGGATTGATCCCCCCCCCCCTAATCTCACGTGAGATTTTTCAAAATGCGTATTTTTAGTGTCAATGCGTTAATCTGTATTTGATTTATTTAAAAAACATAATTTGCTTAATTATTTTTATTTAAGACTAGTTAAGACTAGTATTTAAGACTACTAAGAGCGTAGTCTAGAATCACAGTGAGAAAATAGAACAATAAAATACTTAAATAGGAACTACTAAAATTCGTAACATTATTTTAGTGGAGAAACAGATTTTACTTAATTTAATCCAGTTTTCTCGCAATTTTACACTGTTTCTTGCGAAAAACATACGTGATATTTGCCGAGACCTCCCACCATCTCCTCCATGTGAGATTGGGTGAGATTCGGCTCGACCCCCCTCCCCCCTCTAAACGCCTCACGTAATATAGGGACGCCCCCTAACTAGTGATTTTGCATTTTTTCTGTTTTGAAAAATACTTAAATTGTTATGTACATTATTATACCCCCCCCCCCCCTAGCTTCATGACTCCACCCCAGTTTCATGAAAAGTACCCCCGCCCCCCATTTGATTCAGTTCTAAAGAATTAGAAAAGATTTTTATTACCTTTTGTTGATGTTATAAGAGTTGACCACTTTTATTTTTAGCATAGATATAAATTAGCTAAAATGCAAAAATTTTCACCCCCCCCCCCCTCTGTAAGCACCCCTGAATTATATTTGTAATATGAATTTACGAATAATTTCTCGAGACCGAATATTTAGGTCTACACATTTTTCGTTTTATCATTGAAAACATCTAATTAGCGTTGAATTACCAAGTAAGACTCTAAATTCATTTACAGTTCTCAAACCATTGTCTTGTACCATATAAAGATAAAACTTCTTACATTTCTTTTATTTCTGCTACTATTTCTCCTAAGCCTTTAGAGAAGTGATAATATGACAATTATAATAATGTAAACTAGAATTTTGATTGATTTGTAAATATAATCAACTTTTTATAATGAAAGAGGTAAAATACAAACCAGAGGATGGGCTCTTAATTTCATCATCAGTACACAGTCTTAAGAGTGGTTTGACGAAACCACCCGATCCAACAACTACACCCGACTCTCGATAATTCGAAATCGAAGGGACTACAAGAAATATTCGAATTATCGAGACTTCGAATTTACAAGAAGTTTGAAGAATCAAGAGGAAAGAAAAAAATTCGAATTATTAAGACTTTTGATTATATTTTTGAAAATATGTATGAGTTTACATAAATTTTATACTCGTATATAGCCTCAAGTAAAATAAAAAGTAAAAATAATGAAAACGATAAAAAATGAACAAAAAATTACATATTTACGAGGAAATAAGGAGTAAACATTGCTAGGAAAAATTCGAATTATAAAGAGGGAAAGTGTCCTAGTTCGAATAATAGAACGTTCTCCACTCTTGTTACGAAAAGGATTTCGAGTTATCGAGTGTATCAAACACACAGCATTTTTTCGATTTACCGAAGTTAACAGCTAAAGAGTTCGAATTATCGAGAGTCGACTGTATATGCTCCGCCTAATCTTTGACTTCTCTAAAAGTTCCAACTCTCAAATCTTTCTTTATCTGGGAGAAAATACTCCAAACAGATTCTTCCTCTTCCTCTTTTCTTTCCCACTTCGCCCTCTAAAATAACCCTTAGCAATCAACCGTGTCTTAACATGTGCCCTAGCAATGGCCTCTTATTTATTTTAGAAGAAATATTTAAATGAATATGTTTCTTTAGTCTTCCTTTTTCTATTATATTTCAAGCGTACAATGCACAAGTTCTTCATACTTGATTCATTTCCCTAAAGAGAGGCCTATACAAGACGCCTGCCGATCAAAAATTTTAATAGCGACAAAGTTATTCAATAGGACAATGACTAGCCTTAGAGTTAAAATACGATAATTTTTGCTTAAATTTTTCAAAAAATAGCCACGTTTAGCGAAAGATACATTTGAAAGATAGCTAAAATATTTAGTGGTGAAATTCTTAAATGCCTTGTACTTAACACTAATAAATTATTTTTTGAACATTAAAAATACAATACAAGTACAAAAAAACAAACAAGTAAGTTTCTCGAATCCTGAAAAAGATGACATTTCCAAATTTTCAGTAGGCTTGGTAAACGCCACATCATTAAATTTATACAGAAGAATTAAAAAAATAATTTTTAAGAAAAAAATAAAACCGACTTGAAAAAATTAAATGCAACAAATAAAATACACTAAAAGGTATAAAATAATTATTATCTTATTTAGTTACAACTAAACGACAAAATATTAACATGAAATTACTTTTTGAAGTTGGTGCCAAACATATACCTTTTATGAATCGCACTCGACGGATCTTACGGAGTAAGTTTGGCGGGTAGGCTCGCTTATAGGTATAGTTTGTTTGATACTGACATCAAAAAGTAATTTCATGTTAATATTTCGTCATTTAGTTGTAACTAAATAAGATAATAATTATTTTATACCTTTTAGTGTATTTTATTTGTTGCATTTAATTTTTTCAAGTCGGTTTTATTTTTTTCTTAAAAATTATTTTTATTTTTCGCTTTTTAGTGATGTTATTAATAGTGATCATATCATCAGAACTTGACCAAATTAATATGGCACCATCCCTAAAATACCCCCTTTCCAATAAAAAAGAATCATCGAAATCGGTTCATAAACAAAAAAGTTAGGCCTGAACAAACCTAACAAAAAAGGTCTAATACCAATAAAAAAAATAGGACCAATCGGAAACTAGACTGAACTCAATGCAAATTTTTTTTTCAAAATCGGTTCACAATTGGCGGAGATATGAGGTAACATAGACACAAAAAAAAAAATTCAGACGAATAGAGAACCTCCTCCTTTTTTGAAGTCGGTTAAAAAAGGCCGAATCGGAAGGGATTCAATTCAAAAGAAAAGCTAATAGCCCCGTTAGCGATTTTGGCCCTTGGGTTAGATTTTAGGTGATTGACCTTTTCACGTATAATCTAACATATCTAATAAAATCTTTGATATAGCCTTTGTAAATTCTTTTTTTTGTAGAAAAAATTTATAATTTAAATGTGACGACTCTTTTGATTTAAGAATTTCCTTGGCGCGACGATTAGAATAATTCGTTAATGTCAAAAATTAATTAATATTTTAAATCTTTGTTTATGATGTTGAAATAAAAAAAGAAATGGAATTAATTTTTGCCACATCAAAGGATTGTAAAGATAATTGGACTAAAATTGATAGAAATGAATAGGAATTCTCAAATATAAATAGGATCTGATTTTTAACCGACTTCAAAAAAGGAGGAGGTTATCTATTCGACTGAATTTTTTTTTTTTGTATATTTGTTACCTGATTTCTTCGCCAATTGTGAAACGATTTTGATTATTTTTCTTGCATTGTGTTCAGAATATTTTCCGATTGGTCCCGTATAAATTTCATTGGCATCGGACCTTTTTTGTTATGTATGTTCACGAATTACTTCTTTGTTTATGGTCCGATTTAGATGATTCTTTTTTTATTAGAAAGGGGGTACATTAGAAGTGATACCATATTAATTTCGCTAAGTTAACGGAAATCTCCAATTCTTATGTGCAAATAATCGAAATTATAATAAATAAAATATTTTTTATATAAAAAAAAAACAATCTTAAACGTTCATTTAAAACCCGCTTGTTTCGAGATAATTTCTTTATTTATGAATTGAATTTTATTATCAATTTCTGATTCCTTCGCCCGAATCTTTCTCTTACGAGATGCAAGCAAGGTATTATCATAAGTCGCTATTCTTAACATCACTAAAAAGAGAAAAATAAAAATAATTTTTAGAAAAAAAAAACCGATTTCAAAAAAATTAAATGCAACAAATAAAATAATAAGAACTCAAAAATAAAATAAAATGCACTAAAAGGTATAAAATAATTATCTAATTTAGTTACAACTAAACCATGAAATTGTTACATGAAATCACTTTTTGAAGTCGGTGCCAAACAAACTATATAAGCGAGCTTACACGATGTCTTCATTATCCGCCAAACGTACTAAGATCCGCCGAGTGAGATTCATGAATTGTATATGTTTGGCACCGACTTCAAAAAGTGATTTCATGTAACAATTTCATCGATTAGTTTGTAACTAAATTAGATAATAATTTTATACCTTTTAGTGCATTTTATTTTATTTTTTAATTCTTATTATTTTAGTTATTGTATTTAATTTTTTTAAAGTCTGTTTTTTTTTCTAAAAATTATTTTTATTTGAGCTGTGGTGTCTCGAGGTAAAAAATGATTTTTTTTTTTTTGCCAAAGTCGTAATTCATTTGAAGTCTACTCTCCTCATTCTAAATATTCTTACGGGGGTGGCGCTGCGTCGTGGGAACCTGTTAAGCTCTTCCGGGTCAGCCCAAAGGGTTGCAGGAAGCCGGGAATTAGCTGATCCACCCAGTCAGGGCTGGCAATGGAGATGAGACACCACTCACTAGTCGCGGAGGAAATAACTCGACACGGATTGTCTCTCGTCTTCGTTTTTTGTTTGTCCCAGCAATAATTCTTATTTCACTTGAGAACGAACCAAATCAGCCCCTCTGGCTTGCTCATTCGAACTTCACGCCTTGCAAACGGCAATTATTCCATGAAACGTTCCTGGTTATTAATTAAACTTGTGTAGCTTAAAGATTAACTATAAATTAGAACAATAATTGTCCAATTAAATAAATAAAATAAAATTCTTTATCCATTGAAAAGAAAATATTAAAAAAATCTACCACTTTAAATAATTGAAAAAAATCATTCTAAATAGATCAATTTTATTAGTGTTTTTATTTTATTTCGTTGTCTTCGGGTACACGGCTGTAGTGGAGGGTATACGGTGTATACCCTGTGGTTTGATCTGAACAAATAGCGTATATGTATCTTGTGCCAATTAAAAATTTTAAAAATTTTGAGACATCAACTTTTTGAATAATCGAATAAATAAATATTTTAAATTGTTTCAATTTGCTTTTAAAATGATAATTTTTTAAAAAAGACACGACTACACCATTTCATTTTGTATTTTATTAAAAAAAAGCCCGCATGCGGCCCAGCACTGCAATGAATGTGGGACGATATAAAAATATAAACTTCCTTGAAACATTAAGATTTTTATGTACTTGCTGGAAACATATCAGATATAATCTGATATATTTTTTTTTCTAAAATAAGATGAAATTGGAAAATCATCGTAAAAGTTTTCGAAGAATAGGTAAATGATAATTGGGCAGATTTTTAATTTTGAATGTGAAAAAATATATCAAGATTTCGGAAATAATAATCGCAATTGGGTCATATTTTTACTCCATTTTTTAGATATAAATATTTTACCTGCAAACTTTCTGATTGAATGTATTTTCAATCAGAGATTGAACTGAAAGAAAAATTTAATAATGTCACTTTACTAAAATTTTATAAAAATTATCTAACCAGAAACAAATCTGGATTCACAATATTTATTCACTTTTTGAAAATTTAAATTTATATATAGTAGGTACCTAATGCTATTTTCAAGAATAAAATTCACTAAAAGCAAAGTTATAAGCTTAGCTTTCAGGTAAAAAAATAATGAAGTTTCGAATATTTAAAAACTATACTTCATCTCATATTTACATTTTCTAAAATAATTATTATTTCAGTAATAAAACTTTTGAAGTGCTAAATGATTTTGAAAAGAATATTCTGAAGGAAAAAGAACTCATAGATTATTTTGCTATGACATTTTCGCTTCTATCATGGTGGATTACATTATTCTACATTATAACTATTTTTTTTAATTGAGAAATATCAATAGAATTAGTATATTTTATATGCGCCCCGAAGCATTTGTTTTTCCATAAAATGCGGCACGTGTAAGCCAAAAGGTTGCTTTACTAGTTGAGTTGTTTTCGAAAGAGCTCAAACCATCTAGATTGCAGATTTTTGTAGAGAAACTCTCATCAAAATGGACGACGTTTCGTCATATAGTATTTCTCAAATTTGGCAGCTTAAAAAAGTTAAGACTGATTTATAATATGAGTTATTAAATGTTAAATTTAGTTAAGTTTTTGCAAAATTAATAAAAATCGAAATATTAATATTGAGATAATTTATTTTTTAACTGTGAAATAAATAAAGAATGGGTATAATAAAGAAAATTCAAAAAATAATGTAAACAAATCTCACCTGGAAGACGCGTGGGAGCGCGCAGAGTCACTGGAGAATCCTCAACGCATGAGTCTTTGCTGGAGAGCCTTGATTTTGGCCTGATGGGGTTCAAAATTCACGTCGCATGTGCGTAAGGGATCATGGTGGGGAGCGAACTTTGGACCCTGCAATAGAGAGTGCTAATTATTGTACGAGCACCTAAAAGTTAAAAGGGAAATCCTAGAAGTATCGAATTGAAAGATTTTTTCCAATTCGAGCAAACAGGTCGAAGCTTGTTTACGAACAAGTCAGAGCTTGTTTTCGAACCTCTCGCAATATACAATTAATTCTATTCTTATTCCTATATTATCGACTTTAACTAAATACGTGTATTAAAAGAAATTCCCTTTTAAAATATGTTTTATATACGATTGCTTTCTCTACTTATCCTAATCAAGCATTGTAAAATGTATACGAGTAAATGCAATTTAAATCTTAATATAAAAACTAATTTGAATAAAAATCAATATAATTATTATTATAATTACTGAATCCGAGCTGTTATGCATGATTTTCCTACATGTCAGAAGAATTATATTCACCCTCTCGGGAATTTAATATCATCAATAGCACCTGGATTACATTATTCTTCATCATAACTATTATTTTTTATTGATAAATATGAATAAAATTAGTATATTTTATATGCAGCCCGAAGTATTTGTTTTTTCATCAAATGCGACCCGTGTAAGCCAATAGGCTGTACACCCCTCGTATACATTCTGCTGATTTTACGAATACAGCAGTTTTCGGATTCAGAGTTCATTTAGCCCAGTGGGTATGTAGTACGATTCTTTTATCATCATCATCAAGACGAAGCAGAACAGGGAGCTCAACGCACGCGGAATTAATAGGGCTAATTAACAATGTTTATATTATGCATTCTACTGTGATTTTGACAGAACTTTGCTTGTCAATGCAGTGGTTGGATCTAGGAATTTGTTTAGAAGGAGAAAATTAATTTTTGGCCTTCTCCCTCCAAAAATTGCTTTTGAGTGAGTAAAAAATAAATTAAATGATTTATTTTCAAATAAAAATGTTTACTAGAAAGTATAAAATAGCAATTACAAGTAGAAAGTAAGTTCAAAATAGTTTTGACCTTATTTGAGTACCATGGGCTTTTTTAAGAATTCAGTCAAAAATATGAAAACATTGAAAAAACAAAAGTACCCTTTTGAATCAAATTTAGATATTTTGTATAACATTTTATATAATTAGTTTCTCGAAAAAGGTAGTTTAGAAAAGATGGATGCCATCAAAGGATGAAATACTTATAAATTTCATTAAAAAAAAGTCTAAATGAGCAAATCTGTAAGCGAAATTCGTTCCTTGTTGGGGACCACCTTATAAAAACCATAAACCATAAAAAACGATTTTCATTTCATTTTTTTTATTATCTATTACAATTTCTTATTTCATTTTGATCTACAAAACCTTTTTGATATCGTATTGGTCAAATGAGATATGAATAAAGTATTTTCCGATTTTAAAGGTTTATAGGGGTGATCTAGATCTAGAACTCGTCTCACTGAAATCAGACAGGATGCATTTAATACTAGGCTGGCTGTGCCCCGGCGATGACGGATCTTGCTTGTTTTGATATGACATCAGGGGATGGAAAATACTTGGAAAATAATTTGAAAGAAAAGGAAAGACACAAAATAAAAAATCACCTGGTGCTAATGACCCTAGCACCCTTAAATTAGCAATAATAATAGTAATAATAAGGGGAGATTTTATTCTTTCGTTACTATATAATAGATGTTCCGGATGAATTATAAAAATGAATGTTCTACTTTGAGTTAAATTTCCAACAAGTTTAATAAATTAGGGATGAAATCTGACATGGCTTCATTTATTTTAAAACATAAAAAGTTGGAAAATTTAGACTTTGTAATACATTAAATAAAAGTAAAAAAAAAATAAAATAAAAAAATAAAAATAAATGATATGTGATGAGAGAAATGAAATATACATACATTCACAATTTTTATTTTAAAAGTTTTAAACCGACAGATAATGTTAATATGAAAAACGACTAAAATAAAGAAAAGAAAAAAAAGTGTTTCACGGCTATTTTTCTTTTGCTAGGATAAAATAGACTGACTTTCAGGTGTCTATTTTGAGGTTTCGTTCCTCTTTGTATTTTTAAAATTAAAAAAAAAAAAAAAAAAAAAAAACAGTTGATCAATTGAATCATTAATAAATTAAACTATAATATTTTATTTGAAATTTTTATTAAATTGAAAAAAGGGAGATTTTAAAACAAGAGTTTTTGGGAGGCATTTTGTTAAACTATAAATGAGGTGGAAAAAAAAAAAATACAATTTTTTATAAGAAATACATGACACAAACAAGCTGAAATCTTAAAATAAAATATTTGTATTTATTTATTTTCAAATGGCCTTGTCCTTGGGTTTCGGCCTACTTACAAAATCGTTAATATTTACATTACTTATTTGTTAATAACAAATAATTTTATTTGCACTCGATAAATATGATAAAGCTGATTTACTATTTGCCAATTCGAAATACCTTGGTACAAAATTGTTCCTACTGTTAGTCAAATCAAGGGCGGATCCAGGAATTTTTTATGTGGGGGGGGGGGGGGAGAATGTATATAAGGTGCCCGATGTATATAATAAGATCTACTTTTTTTCTCGAAAGTGTGTCGCGATCGAATTGTCCAAGCGGGGGAGGGGGAGGAGGGCAGAGACGCCCACACACACACATAGAACTTTATTTTCAATTTTAAAATTTTTTAAAAAATAAATGTTTTTTTTTACAAATTTCATATCTCATATTTTAAGTTCATTAAAATAAAAAAATTGTTATAAATTCCCTGTCGATTTGGCCGCCGTTTTTTGGCCTCTGCGTGCGACGCACGTGTTGCACTCCCGCCAGGCACGGGCCTGTATGGAGGGGCGATCGCCCCCTCGCCCCCCCCCTCGATCCGCCCATGAGTCAAATTAATAAAAAATAATAAAAAAAAATCAGCATGGTCTTTGTAAAAAACTTCGTTTTCATTTTTAAAATAACTTCTTAATTTAATTTTAATAAATTAAACATTTTTATTTAAAATTGCCCATTATAATTTAGTGAAAGTATTTTAAATATGAACAGATAATTGTCGCCTTCATTCGAAATATTCACTTTTATAAAAGTTTAAATTGCCGATTATAAATTTCAAGAGAGTATTAGATATCTAATAAATCTGATGAATAAATTGACCCAAATTGATATTTTTGGCACATGGGGTTGATTTCCAAGGGAGATGAACACAGCCCTTCTAACATGTAATAAAACTTATCCATGATAACTCCGATTTAGTAGATGATGGTCTCTAGGGATTTCTTTAGCACTCATTCTTCTTTTCAAGAGTAGGACCTGCAAGGATTTATAATACTGCTAAAAATCCGAGCACTTCGGCCATCCGTCTACGAGGGTCTCCAAATTTTATTTACGCCACTGCCTCCATGCATATTAAAATGATTACTTTACCATACAGGGTATTTCGGTCTACAAAAAATCTCTAAAGTGAACATCGAAAAAATTAAATTTTCCGAGAAAATAATTGTTTTGTCAAAATGTCTGTTAGGTAGTCTATTACTCTGTTAGTCCGTTAGTTAGTTAATTTATTAGTCTGTGCGTTACCAAATTTTTGTGGACGAGCTAGCTCAAAAAACTAGTGTGAATATCAAAACCAAATTGCACATGTAGTCTTGGGTCATTGAGATTAAGAGCTGATTAGATTTTGGTGCATATCGACCCAAAATTAATGGTGGGAGGGGAGGAGGGTTAAAATTTAAAATTATAATATTTTCAAACTAAAAAAACAAGAAAAATGAAAAATACTATAAAATGAACCTATAATAATGAAAATATATTTTTTTCTGGCGGGGGGGGGGGGGAGTTAAAAAATAAAAATCTAGGCCATTTGAGCAAACTCAACCAAATTTTTTATACATAATCAGTGGGCCTCCAGAACTCTAAAAATGCAAAAACACACCGCCCAAAATGGGGGGCGGGGGGTCAAAAAATGAAAATCTAGGCCCTTGGACCAAACTCGCCTAAATTTTGTATATACATAATCAGTGGGCTACAACAAGAATAAAAATACAAAAGCTAACCGCACAAAATGGGGGGGGGGGGGGGCAAAAATGAAAATCTATCGCCTTGTACCAAACTCAACCAGAAGTGTATGGTGGATGGCCACATCAGAACATGTCAATTAAGTTCAAAACTTTATGCACAGCGATGACGATCGGACCGAGTCAAAAGTTGGCAAAAAAATAAATTTTATTTACTATAATTATGACTGCAGATTAAAAAATTTTTACTTGAATTTAAAATTAAAAATAATATTAATGTATCGTTTCTATTATATCTTTTATTAGTACCGAGCATCCCCTGGTTTGCCAGGTACTTAAAATAATAATAGGAACAAATTAGTTTGTTGGATTTATAAATAAAATCCTAGGCCTTTAGTTTGCTTTGGTCTATTATCATTTGAATTAAAATCGCATTGATAAGCTTATCTATAAGGCATAATAATATTATGTTAAATAATTTGTAATCGACATTTTATGTAATTCCTCAAGGATGAAAAAATATTGACTAATTTTCCTTCAAACATTTTTATTAATGAAGAAACAAGTACATTATAAACTTGAATTTTATATTTTATATTATAAAAAAATGTACGTGTATTATTAATTAAACCGAGAATGAAATTAAAATTAAATATCTGTTTGTTTAAAACCTTTTTTTTTACTAAAATTCATTAAATTCTACCTAAATAGAAAACATATATCTATAATTGTATTATTTTCTTGTTCTTAGCATATTTATTTTGATTTGTGCTATTCTGTACCATATTGATAGGTATACTTCCACATGCTGGTTTTTCTACAAATACCTACTAATTTAAATTTCGAACTAACACGATAAATATAGTTTCTATTTTCTCCAAAACAGATATTAACTGCATTAACTCAGATTTTCTTTAAAACTTAAAAAAATAATATTACTTTATCATCTTATCTATTAAACTAAAATATAAGTGAGTATCAATATCATATTATAAAAAAAAGTAAGGTAAACGATCTTAATGAAAAAATGAAAAAAATGTTTATTTTTAGCCTATCTAGTTAGACATATTATACAAGCTTGAGATTTGAGGATTCTAAAAATACGTTTAAATTAATATTATTTAATTAATGTTGTTTGTTGAACAAAAAATATAAATAAACATAACTTTTAAGGAGTTCGGTGTTGGTTCTAGGTGAAACATTTTAATATAATAATAAAACTTGAGTAAGATACGAGGTAGGTTTCTAGAGCTAACCCCCGAAATATATCGAATTCAAAACTCAATTTTGTTTTATTTCTTTTTTTGTGAAACCTACCTCGTATCTTACTCAAGTTTTATTATTATATAAATAAACATGTTTGGGGCTATGTTTTTTTGTCATATGTCCAAAACGATAGGGAAAAAAACATATACATCTTTACTTGATTTAAATTATTTTTATTAGAATTAATTGAGAAAAATTATTTGGTCGTGATATCAGTGAGGATGTGTAGAATTAAAGGGATCGTAGGGAGTTGGACTTGACTTTAAATTAAATAAAAAGTTTTTATTCAAATATGCCAAACGTTTCGTTGCTGGTTCGCAACTTCTCAGTGGCTCATTTATTAAACTTATCTGATCTAGTGTTTTGACTAAGAGAAAAACCATTTTCAAAACCCCAGGCAGATAAGTTTAATAAATGAGCCACTGAAGAAGTTGAGAAGCAGCAACGAAACCGTTTGGCCTATTTAAATAAAAACTTTGTATTTAATTTAAAGTCAAGCCAACTCCCTACAATCTCTTTAATTATTAATCATGGACACGAATAATGAAATATTGTGTAGAATGTTTTTTTTTTCAATTCCAAATTAAAATGAGTCTGTCAAATAAAAGTAAGTGATTGTCGAATTGTAAAAATGTAGCACGTATAATTGCGGGATGAACAAAAAAAATACCAGTATATTCTGAAAGAAAGAAGTGTTAATTCTATGAATGCCTGCAAGATCGGCAACCAGGAGTACATCTCACATTCAAAAAGAGAGGGAACTACACTCTAGGTTGTCTATATTGCAAACAACCATGAGAATAACATTACTTTCATGATACATGTCTTATACCTTACAGCATAGACTCGAATTTAAACGCTTTTATGAAAAAATTCATTTAAAATTGCGATAATAAAGAAAATGAAAAAGTATACATTTTTGGATTTTTTTTTGTTTTATTAACATAAATCATTGATAATAAAAGTTTATGATGAAACTAATGATAAGACATTGAAGTTTCATAAAATATTAAAACAATTTTTTACTATAATTTGAATACATCTATTCAAATCAACAGTCACTATGCATTTTTCTGCCAAACATTACTTCAAATTAAATTAAATAGCCCATTTATATCACACACTAAAAACTTATTCTCAGAAGTACAATCAAGACTTCTTTCATCCTTAGGATCCGCTTTGACTCACGTGACTTAATTTTAATTTTATTATATCTTGAAAATCATTTTGATGAATTTAAAACATTTTTAACATAATATGATATTTATGAAAAAAGACTTAAAATGATAAATTAATCAATTTAAATAAAGATAATTTTAAGGTGGGATTACAAATACAGATAAAGCCTTGACTAGTAGTAAGTTTTTTGCAAATTATCCTTTGAGAAGTTCTTCCTTTGATTACTATTACTTTTTTAATATGTGAGTATTTTTAGAGTAAAACTAAATGAATTAAATAGTTTTCATAATAATACATAGTCAATTATATCAGTGGTTCTTAAACTGTGGGTCGCGCCGAGTAGTTAAAAAATATTTAAATAGTCGGTTTTATGAATAAAAAGATAGTATAAATTATCTACTTCTTTTTTTGGACTGCCTCATCGATATCCACTTAATTCACTTATCAGTCCCTCTCCAAAAAATTACTCCAATCTTATTTTACTACACTTATTTTCACTAAGTTTAAAAATATATGTTAATTTTCTCAATATTTTTTTAAAATACGTACTTTTTTTTTTATTAAATTTTCCTTGGATCGAAAAGTACCCTTATTTTATCTTAATTGTTAAAAAAAAATTATATCTGTGTAAAAAAAGGTCATCAGGTCATCATTGTAAAATTGAAGAAAGTTTCTCAAGTATGAAAATTAAAAAAAAGTAATGTAATTTTTTTTTGGTGGGTGGCGACATGAACATATTTCTCAAATGTGGGTCGCGGCTTAAAAAGGTTAAGAACCACTGAATCATATTATAAGAATGTAATTAAAATCAAATTAAAACTGACAATAGGATGCCCAGGTATGCTTGGTTTCCTAAAAGATGGTCCAATTGGATTTCATAAAGGCTCTAAATTCATTAAGGTCTTATTAAAATTAGATGTCTCTTTTGGTACTCTTCCTTTATCACAGATTAATTAAGTAATTTAAGGAATTTGAAATAAAAATGATAAAACTCAGAAATTCCTGTTGTCCTACGATGCATCGTTATCAATGAAACATACCAGAAGCTGCTTGCCAGAAAAATGGTGAGGTTTATTCTTGTAAATGATTTCTGTTCATTTCCCGGTTATGCGTTCTATATTCGCTTCGAGCAGAGCCATCCGTTTATTAATAGTAACCCTTTTAACTATCCCGTGTGCCAGATGTGGAGATGAATTTAAAAAAGCGTTTTAAAGTCATCCACATGTGGATTATATCAAAATATTTTACATATGTTAAAAGCTTGGGAAACGACGACTCACGAACTGTACTTGCACGATTTCTTCTTTTTTGGTTAAACGCTTGAGAACGAACAGAAAAAAAGGGAGAAACGACCGACAACCACCCTTCCAATTTCCACGAGCTGTTTAAATCGAACACCGGGTATTTTTAAAACACTTGAGCTTTTTGATAAAGGTAAACAGATGGAGTGGCAAAAAGGGGGGACGGAGACCTGGTGTCTGGGAACAGACCATCGGGGATTCCGGAGTTTGTCAACGCCTTTTAACACTCAAACGCCTAATGAGGTCATTTGGACTAGACCAATTTATAGTTTCAATCCTTTGCTTTGTTTTTAATAATTATATATCAGATGTGTGAAACTCCGTCACTTTTCGACATTTTTAGAAAAGTTTGAAAAACCGTCTTGAGAATTGGATTGTCCCGTATTTTATAAGTAAAATATCAAACAATAAAATTACATATTTTTTCTTGTCCCAAAAAATCACAGATGTATTGGGATACGACTCTAGTACTAAGCTAGGTATAACTTAGGGAGAATCGTCGCTAAAGTTAACCCTATTGAATATGAATAGTTGCGTTAGCAATAGCTGTTCTGAACTTTCCTATACATATACACTATGGTACCTTTTCACAAAGATTCACGGCAAGTCATTGTAGATATAGCTTTACTCTCTATATCTGTGGTCGTACGCTAAGAAGCATCTACTCCTGAATGTTAGATTGCAACGCTAGATCATTACGCCTGATACCTCTGGCCCTAGTGATAAAAGTTTAGGGCAGTGATAGCGAAACTTTTGAGCTCAGCTTGTCAATATTTTGAAAAACCCTAATTTAACTCTGGTGCCGTGCACATTTTTTGATATTTTCAATTATAGTTTTTTCGCTACAGAGTTCAAAATATATGTTCTTAGTTTTGGAAATACATATACCTACCCTAGTAGCACAATGTTTCAAACTATATAGTAACTATATAGTTTGTGCTACTAGGGTACCTATAATTAAGAATCAGAATAACTTGTATTCAACTTTCCACTCTTGACTAATCATGGGTATCTCAATTGAGTCAGACATTCACAATTACATCAAGCTTAAAAAATTACTATGTTTTAGACATTTTTAAACCCGATGAAAAAAATGTCGACTGAATTCAATACTTCGCCCTATTGGGAAGCCTGCCTGCTAAAGCCTACCCGGTAAAATATATTATTTGAACTTAATGCATATATCACAAGAGCAAAAAATAAAAGGGTCACGATTACCCTATACGGGGATTATAGACATTATAGGGCGCTAGCCACAGCAACCCCGACCCATAGCTTCTAATCAAAACTCCATAATACAATTTATGGATTGAATTCAATGTCCAAGAATATTATTGTTGTTCTTGCTTCTTTCTGTAAATAACATTAATATCTATTTCACTTATTTCATTCCATGATCCATTAGAATTTTTTAATTCAATTATTTATTATTATTACTAATGTCCAAATTTATGAATTTATAACATGTTAAGGAAAAATATTTTGTTTCTAACTCAATAGAGATTAATGAATATTTGTGGTCTCTTGAATCATGAAACATGATTAGATTCAAATTAATAGCCTGATATATTTGTTTCCATTTACAGATTCGGCCATTAAATTAAAAAAAAATAATAATTATATAAAGTTCAAACCGCCGATGAATATCTATCATACAATTTGGAAAAATAAACCAACATATCAAAGTTTTGAATTTACTTTCTCTTTTGAGAATTTCCCCTCAAAATTAATAATTTAATTAGTGATTTGAATGGTTAATATTTTTCTAAATTCATTTTTTTCTCTGGATTTAATAAATTGTATAAAAACAAGGGATTCGTGTTTTTCCTAAGTTTGAAATATAGTAGTATTTAGTATCTACTATTAGTATAAGTAATTGTATAGTTTATCTATCATCTAGATTTCTTGGGTAAATAAAGATGTGAATACAGAAATACAGAAACTTAGCCTAAGCAGGGAGCGCCAGTAGTAGGCAGCTGTCATTCCTCACCACTGCAGATGCATATGGTATTTTAATAAATTTTGATTTTTGAAAAAAAAAATCCCCTAAAAATATGAAAGCTATTATTGCCTCTCACAAGCAAAGTGTTAGAGCTTTTGGATTGGAACCGAGTCAGAGTCGTATCTTTTTCGAAATATAAAAAACAAAATTATATAAAGATTGAAATAAAAAGTTTAAAGCCATTTCTCGAGTGATTGAATGAATAAAAATTTGAGCATTGTTAATCTGTGATCATCCTAGAGTTTTGTTTTTAATATTTTTATTTAACTTTAACTATATGTAGGCTTTGACCTGTCCTGTCCAGGACAGCAACCAATTCAGTAGGCCAATACACATAAAGGATGGTCGAGCCAGAGATTTTTTTTTTTTTATTTTTTTTTTTATATGTAGGCTTACAATAAGTCTCAGTTTGAAGGTATGGTTCAGGTGTCCCAGTCAGTTTGTCGTTTTGTCCCAGTTATTTTCAAAAAAATAAATGTTGCGCAAAGTTAATCTCGACGCAATTAAAAATACAGAGAAATAGAAGAAAAAGTAAAAACTTTTTCGAGACTCGCTAGATACTCTTGCTAGTTAGAGCCGAAAGTAATTTCTTTTGTACATTTCCGTCTTAATTTTAACGAAGTCCAATTGAATATTTTCTCTCTCTAAAACGAGAATCGTTTTGGTCCGAGTGCAAAAGGTCATTCCTGGAATAATAGAAATTAAGAAATTTAATCTCTAATAATTTGAAACAGGTTTTAACTTGTGTTTGGCATCCGTGCAAATCACCTTACCTCTAAAGAAATAGGGACCATTATATCCGCGCTCTTTTTAGTTATTTACATTGATCAGATTCTAATGAAAGAATCGCTCACCCGCACATTAAATCATAAAAAAGTGAAAACTTTTTCAAGACTTGGGACACTAGAGCTGCCCTAGTAATATTAATCAACTTAAATATAAATGATTTATTTATGGCTATACTATAACATCTTATTAAAATCTCAATAGAATAATTCAAAAAATATTTTCTGCCTTTTGACCCAGATATTCCAAAATTTAATCCGTCTTCTATAATGATACAAACGAACTTATTGACTTTCCGTTCTTTTGTAAAATATTTCTCTCCACTTTTCAGACATTTTAAAGCACAATGTTTATTTTAAGCGTGAATTAATACTAGGGCCGCCTGGGAGGAGAGTAATTTTTAACCTGAGCTTATGCTAAATGCTAGTGCTATATAGTATATTATATATTAATAGTTTAGCTCAGTTAAGAGTAATTAAAATTCAAGTTGCTCATTTTTTTTATTTCGAATATAGGTACTATCGAAATTGTCCCGGTTTGAGAAAAAAATATTGTGGTAAGTCTAACTAAATGGCTATATTTGAAATGCGTACTATATATTATATACCTCACATAATGATAGTAGGTGCGTTCTTATGAAAATTAATAATAATAGATAATAATAAATTGTGTTACTTCGATATGGTGTGTTTGGTAATCATTATTTCTTATCAAGAGGCTCTTGGAACGATTATCGATATTGAAACAAATCAACAAGGGTGTTTGACTAGGCCAATCCCTTATTAATTTTGTCCCTGAAACGCAATCAAGTTGGCAAGTGACTCTCTCCATAAATAGCCCGTTAAAAAAAATCGAGAGTTTTGTCTTCGAATTTGCTTCTATGAGCTTAAAACAAATTCTCGATCTTATATTTTTATTTTGTATATATTACAAAATTTTAGCTACCTTCGGGGAACAGATCTCGGACCCATCCGAAAATTGTATAACGCATTTAAGAACGATCAAATTTACAGTGTACTGAGTAACTTTTAACTATTTAGCTCGGAATTTATTCCTCGAACAAATACGGGGTCTGGCATAAGGATCTCCCACATTTTGAAGAGGTATAAAAAAATGAAAAAATTTAATTAGAAAAAAACTGAATAAATTTTTGAAAAGAACATAAATAAATTTTTTTTTAATGTGTTTTAAACATTATATCAGAAAACGGGGGGGGGTTTCAAAAATGAAAATTCTAGCCCTTTCGACCAAACTCAAACAAATTTTGTATACATAGTTTGATCGAAAGGGCTAAAATTTCATTTTTGACTCTCCCACCATTTCGGGTGGTTAGTTTTTGCATTTCTAGACTTCTGGGGGTCCACAAGAATATGTATACAAAATTTGGTTGAGTTTGGTCGAAAGGGCTTGTTTTGTGCTTCATTTTCGACCCCACCCTCCACACCCACACTTTTTTGTCTGATATAATGTTTAAAACACATTAAAAAAAAATATTTTATGTTCTTTTCAAAAATATATTATTCAGTTTTTTTTTTGTTTGTTTTTTCTAGTTAAATTTTTTAATTTTTTTTACCTCTTCAAAATGTGAGAGATCCTTATACGCCAACCTGTATCTATTATCACTTTTCAATCATGTAAATTGATCAATCATTTTTTTGAATCGCTGATGATAAAATAAATTTCTCTAATTCAGAAACATTGAATTTGTGACTAATAGTCATTAAAAAACATGTTTTGATGAATCGCTGTAAACAAATTAGAGTTAGTTATTAAGAGATAAGATAAAATTGATAATTTCTATAAAAAAAATCGATGATTATATCGAAATATTTTATCTTTTTATTCATATTATAGATTAAAACAGATTTTGCCTCGAAACTATTGAAATATATTTAATTATAGTTTAAGCGGAAATACTTCTAGGCTACTTTACTTAACATGCCTGTTTAATACCTTGAAGTTCCAGGCACTCCTGAGAATAAAATGACTGCATATTAAAGTCACTCTTGAAGAGATTGATTGGATTGTAACTACAACCCAAGTAAAGGAGATGATCTACTAAGCTTACAAGCACTAAATAATCTAGATAGAAATTTCTATAAATAAATTTAATGATAGATTTTCGCTAAAATACAAATACCTGCTTTTAATTTAATAAACAAAAGACACGATGGATTAAGATTAAACCAACAAAATAATATTAGTAGAAAATTGTCTTTTGTATGAGACTTTGATAACCATAGTGAAGATATAGTTAAATTTTAATGTTAAACTAACCTTGTTGAAATTAGAAAAAATACTCGTATTAAAAAATTTTATTTTGCTTACCATGTGTAAAAATAGCTGAAATATGAAGAAAAATCATTTTCAAGCATGAATTTTTGTTTGTGTGTGTGTCTGATAAATTTCCACTTTCAAATATTTAATTTAAAAAAGAATGATAAAACAACTATAGACAAATAAATATTTTGAAAATAGATAATGATACAGTTTGTCTTGGAGATTCAAGGTATTTCATCTCCAAGACAATTTGTATTATTGTCTATTTTCAAAATATTTATTTGTCTATAGTTGTTTTATTATTCTTTTTTAAAGCAACTATTTTTTTTCAAATTTTTAAATTTTCCATTGATAAAGCGAAAATTTCTCATAAAACGTCTGGATTTTTAATAAACATTTTTATATTGTTCTGTAAAAGATTTATATTTATTTTAAAATAACTAAGTGAGGGAAACATTATCAAATAAAATTTTAAACCTTTTGAATTATACATATTTCTATTAAGCCAAGTGATTAAGGATGATTTTTTTTTCATTTCAACCTTTGAATAAATTGCTGATTGAATTTTTATCAAAATATTTAATATATTCAAATGAAAAATTCAAAAGGTCACTTACCGTTAAATGTAGATACGAGAAGAACTCCACAAAGTACCCAATACCCATACCAGTAGTAAGCCCATTTCATCTGAAAAATGAAAAAATTACCTTCACTATAATAAAATATTACGTAGAAAAGTAAAATCAAAAAATATCCACTTCAAAAAAATTAATTTAATTAATTTAAGTTGTTTAAATCAAATTTAAATAATATTAAATTATAAAATTATAGGAAAATTGTAACTTTTTCAAAACAAAGTACGATGTTTGCAGTTTAATAATTTTTAATTATAAAAATCTAAATATGAAAATCAATTCGAATTAATAGTTTCTTACTTAGAGTCAAAAGTCCATTCCTAGAATAATAGAAATTAACAAATTAATCTTTAATAGTCTGAAACAGGTCTGGACTTGTATTTGGGAATATGTTTTCTTCATTTTTGAATCAGAAGTTTTAAAGAGAGAATGCCCAAAATCTATTCATCCAATTGGAATTACAAACATTTTACCACAAGAACCACCTTTCTAGAACTTTTTGGTCTTATGTTATCGTAGGTATCTGAACCCAGACACACAAAAAGAAAAACAAATTAATATTACAATCCATTTTTCCCCGCGTTACAGACATTTTTAAACACAACGAGGGATTGTGATACCAACAATAGCTCAAGAAAAGAAGATCGTAGAAAGTTCATTCTGAAGAAGAAATTTTATATTTCCAAAAAGAAGGGAGTGATTAGATTTTGATATGTTTCTCATTTCTGTTGATATTGCATGAAGAAATTCAGAAATAAATCGAATAGCTATTTGGTGACCACTTGACCTATAATAACTATATAATTGAGCTCAAATTTAACATAGATGTTTTTAATAAAACGCTAAACATTTGGGTTAAGTTTGACTTTTCTAGAAAATAGTTTTCTCCCCAAAAAATTGCAAGTTTCTCAAAAATTATAATGAGCATGGCGAGTCTTATATATATATAAGTTTTCACTTTTCTTTCGTTTCAATGTGTAACAAAAATAAAATTAAGACAAGTAGATGTACAATAAAGACACATAGTGTGTTTAATCAGGCCAGATTATTTTTAAATTTAGGAAAATTCGTATTATTGATTATTATTTTTAAATTCTCAATTCAATGGCTTCAAAAAACAAATTTAAATTAAATAATGAAACGAGGATTAAAGTTTGTTTTTTGAAACCATAGTCTACAACTCTACAAATTTAGAATCTAAAAATTATTTTTTAATTTTAATTCTACAACACACGATTATAGAAACATTTTTACGAATCGCCTTGTAAGAGAAAAGGATATAACCAAACCTGTGACTGTTTCTGCTGATTTTAAAATTTTTATTCAATTTTTCTTTATTTAAAAAAAAAATTATTTAGGTTTTTAAATCGATATGCCCACACTCTATTGATTAAACATCAATTAGATATAAAAATAATCAATTTAGATGTAGAAATTGGAGGCATTTAAGAGAGAGAGAGAGAGAGAGAGAGACAGGACTCAGTTGTTATTGAGTGATTTTCTATTTTATTTTATTTTATTTAGAGGAAATAAAATAAAAATTGTTCAATATTAATAAATATATTCTATATTTTATGATATACTTTTATTTTCTACTTTAAAACATAGAGGACACCAGCATTTTTGAATGCAAATTATAACTTTAATTCAAATCAATTAGATAAATAATTGGATTAATTTAAGACAAATTGTGATGTTATAAAAACTTTTCAATATTTCTTTTAATATCGCTCATTAAATTTAACCTTCTTAGGCAAGAAAAAGAAATCGTAATTAATTATTCGTAATCATTTACAAAAAAAATCATGTAGGTTAAACAAAAAACAATTTTATGAACATTCAATTCAAATTTATTTT
Organism: Forficula auricularia; assembly: GCA_024734495.1. Classification (NCBI taxonomy): domain Eukaryota; kingdom Metazoa; phylum Arthropoda; class Insecta; order Dermaptera; family Forficulidae; genus Forficula; species Forficula auricularia. The sequence goes on from JALMQS010000128.1 coordinate 12,932,427, forward strand.
CAACTAGATAAGTATGTCTGACCAGAGTTAGAGAAGAAAAAACAACAACTTAACACCGAAATAGATCGTAATCGAAATTGTAACAAAACGGGGCTTTTATTTAATTTTTTGTTTGGTGTGTTTTAGTTTTTTTTTTGTCTGTGTTCGGAAATACGCGTGTGGGATTATTCGTTTAATCCGAACCTATTCTCCTGGCTCACGTTTGCGCCTCTATGGCTGTCTATGGCACCCAAACATCTTTTATATTCGAGCCCGGGCATTAATCAAATGAATGGAAAACATCTTAAATCCGAGAATGGGACAATCCTCACACTCCTCTGAGAACATGGGGTTTATTTCCATCCCGAAGTTATATATCTTATCCCGGAATTAAAGTAAATATAGCCATATTGTTTTTTAATTGTTGATTGATTTATTTTTATTTATATTTTTTTTTTTTAAGAGAATCATTAATCAGCGCTATCATGTCCGATTCAAAAGATGTATTTATTATTAATGATTTTTAAAAAAGAATTTGCAGTTTTCTAAATAATGTTGTTTGTTTGGTTGCAGACGTTCCGTGATGAACTGGCGACCACCAGCAATTCTGTTCCCTTGAGTGATGATTATGAAGAAATTACTGAAGAGGCTGAGGAAGAAAAAGAAGAAGAGATTCCGTCTCCGAAACTTCCGCCACGCGTACTTATTTTCGAAGAAGTCGGTGAAGGACTCAGTCACGTAGGGAAGACCGCCACTTCTCAAGGTTATGCCTACCTCAAGTGCTCCATTTGTAATATGTAAGTTCATCTTTCTATTTTATTTTTTATTTTTAAATTTTAATGAAAATAAAAAAAAATAAAATCAACTTCAAAAAAATTAAATGCAACAAATAAAATAATAATAACTTAAAAATGAAATAAAATACACTAAAAAAGGTATAAAATAATTATCTAATTTAGTTACAACTAAACGACGAAATATTAACATGAAATTACTTTTTGAAGTCGGTGCCAAACAAACTATACCTATAAACCAGCGTACCTGTCAAACGTACTAAGTAAGATCCGTCGAGTGGGATTCATAAAATAGTATATGTTTGGCACCGACTTCAAAAAGTAATTTCATGTTAATATTTCGTCGTTTAGTTGTAACTAAATAAGACAATTATTTTATACATTTTAGTGTATTTTATTTCATTTTTAAGTTATTATTATTTTATTTATTGCATTTTATTTTTTTGAAGTCGGTTTTATTTTTTTTTATAATTTTTTTTCTCTCTTTTTAGTGATGTTATTAATAGTGACTTAATATAATACGTTCCATGCATCTGGTAAGAGAAAGCGTCGGGCGAATGAATCAGAAATTGATAATAAAATTTAATTCATAAATTTAAAAATTCTCTCGAAACGTTTGCGGGTTTTAAATGAATGTTTTAAGATTTTTTTATAAAATATTTTATTTGTTATAATTTCGATTATTTGGTCAAGAATAGGAGATTTACGTTATTTCGTCATTGATCATATCTTCAGAACTTGACCAAATTAATAGGGTACCACCCCTAAGGTACCCTCTTTCCAATTAAAAAAAAATTATTAAAATCGGTTCATAAACAAAGAAGTTATGCTAGAACAAACATATCAAAAAAGGTCCAATACCAATGAAAAAAAACGGGACCAATTGGAAGCGAGACTGAACCCAAAGCAAAAAAAAATCATCAAAATTGGTTTACAATTGGCGGAGATATGAGGTAACATAGACACAAAAAAAAAAAAAAAAAAAATCAGTCGAATTGAGAACCTCCTCCTTTTATGAAGTCGGCTAAAAATAAGAAGAAAGAGAAATTTTTTCGAAATAGTAATTGAGAAATTTTTTGACTGTGAACTATTCGAACTAGAAAGTTAAAACATTGTACCCCATAAATTTCGAAACTTTCCTTACGTATTTGGAATAGTATTTATTTGAAGATTATGAATACGAATAATATTGTCTTTTCTGGGTCATGTTGCGTAAAATCTGTTTTAAGGTAGTTCTTCGAAAATCCACACAAAAAGCCTTAACCACTCTATACCTACATATGAACGGTGCTAAAATTTTAGGTTATGTGTTTTTAACGTGACTGTACTTCTCACACTACTATATCCTCTTTATGAATGGATCGTTTCCAAGACATTGATCTTATATCCCCTCCACAAAAATAATCGCCCAAATATGTTTTTTTTATTTTTTATCAAAACTACGAGGTAAATAATTTAAATTTTTTTTAAGTTAATCCAAATATATTATTCTAGCAAATATTAATCTTTCATCAAGATGGTGAAAGTCCTTCAATGAAAAAAAATAAAATAATGATCATTTTCCCACCCTTTCCCATGCTACCATATGAACAAAATTAAATTAAATTTTTATATTTCATGTTTGCTGTGGTAAATCGTCTTCAAATTTTAACAGTGTGTTTATTGTGCTTTTAATGACTTATATTCCAAGTATCGAAGACTTCTTGAACTTTTCCATTTGTGAAAAAAACTACCTTAAGCGACATTTAGCTAACAACATGTGTTTGAACGCTAATTACAAACAAAACAATATCCTTTAAGAAAAAATAAAACTAGATTTTAAAAAAGTTAATTTGTCTAAAACAATTTGTTTATGTCATTTTTCATTGCGATTTTTTTCATTAAATCAAGGCGGATGCTTAAATATAATTTTATTTTTTAATTAATTTCGAATTGGGTCAGTTCACTTAGGATTTATTTTATTAGGTTGGGTTCAAGGATGACCCCAATAGGCTAAACTATATTTTAAATTTCTTATAATATCATGAAAAATATTTTTAAATTTTAACAAAATTGTCCAAACGGTTTTTAAAATTTAAAATTTTCGATTTTATTAAAATTACATAAACTTACGAGTGGGATTGTTCCACAAATAATAAAAAAATCTCGAAAACAGTATGGTCAATCTAATTAGGGGACAAAAATAAATTTTCCATGTCTTTCTGGGTTATCTTATTTATATAGGTTGTACTTATTTATATAGGTACATATCAAACATTGAGTTCAGAAACAACCTAACTCACAAATGTCGAATTTAGAAATAATTACAAAACACGTATTAGTTTAAAATGAATTTTAAATTGAACTACAATTTAGTCTAGCAAAATAGATAATAAACTAAGGTGAAACACTTCACATCCAATGAAAGTTAGAAGGTCAAATTAATGTCAAAATGAACTTGAATTAATTTGGAAAACATTTATGGAGATATATTATATGTATTTTGAAAACTTAAATAATAATTTCTACTATGATCTTATTATCCTATGAGTTTTAACACCTTATGGCTTTTGTAAAGTAGTCAACTCCTTTTTAGACCTAAGTAATCAGTCAATCTAAACGGAATGCAAGCGACACGACTGAGATTATTTTAAGTCCGTTGAAATAAGCCAATAACGTATCTAATAATTACTCTCATTACATGTTGCTTAACTTTTTTAATGAGATCGGGTGCTTTCAAAATTTCAGTGCCGTCGGGTATTAAAATAAATATTAATAAACACAAAGTAATAATAGTTTTAGAAAAATTATCATGTTCATTCTATTCAATTGTTAATTTATTCATTAGCTGAATTTCACAATTATAGACCAGACGTTTATAAACTTACTTCATTCACATAATATTTGTGGAGACTTTAACGGCGGTGCTTAGCATCTAAACCGCCAGAGGCGCTTCAGTCCAGGCGAAGTACTTATTAAATATGAATATAAATTTCTTTAATTAAACTTAAACTCATTTCTAAAATGAGCTTAGATAGATAGGTGGGTTTTATTCTCATTATCCGCATCTGGTTTTTGATCAAGATATTCATAATTCATTTATATAAGTTAATCTAAAACGGAAATGAAAATTAGGTAGGCAAGAATTGGAATTTCATCTGTGATTCTTAAATACAAAAATACTTGAACTTGATTATATCCTGTATTGTAAAGTATTATAAAATATATAATTATATAAATCTTTAAAGAAAGTCAATTTATTTTATTATAAAATATATTTTATATACAATATAAGTAATATATTTTATTTTATTTTATTACAAATTGAACCCAATTTAGAAAAGTTGTCAAGTATTTTTTTTTCTAATCAAAGAACCAATTCAATCAAATTTATTTTAAATTATAGTCAAAGAATATTTATCTTTTAAAAATAGGTAACTATTATGAAGAGATAAAGAAAGAGAAAGAAAATCTTACTTTCAGAAAATTCATAAATATTAAAGGATAAAATTATCAACAACAAAAAAATGACACTTTCCAAGTTATTTCTTTTACACTTGTATGATATATTATCCGATTTTCGAATATAATATCATGGGAAAGACTTAACTAACTCGTTCTTGTTTCTTTTTTTTCATACGTTTCCTGTATATCGATGAAAATTATTTCATATTTATTCCTTACAAGATTTCATAACTTAGGAAAATAGCTTTAACTCCATACGCTTCGCGAGCTGAGATCGCTGGATGGCCAGCTGTTGAATTCGTCAAACAGTATTTTTTTTTTTTTTAATTTATTTGTTCTTATCCGGCTTGATAAACTTAGAAAAAAGCCATTTTGAAGAATAATTTTGATCTCTATGTACATGTCTGTTTGTCTGTGTAGTTTTTCTCTTATTGATTCATTTATTTGATTCTCAGAATTTTCCTCCGAAATTGGTATAAATGGAAACCTTATGGCACAGTACTGTGCTTATGGTGAGACTTCGTTTTCTGTCTGTCTCTACGTCTGTCCATGGCCTGTCCCTTTGTCCGGCTTAAAACTGTACCGCGAAACTTCGACCAAATAGGCAAAATTCATATTTAGAGAATTAAACATAAGTATATATTATATTAATTTTAATTTTAGGGTTTATCTAGTCACACAAATTAAACAAATAGAGTAATTTCAGTTAATTAACACTATTTATTTCATAGATTTACTAGAGAGTTTCGGTTACCACAAATAGACCATCTTCAGTAGTAGGTACTTATCATATATTGTAAAATGTTTCTTTGAAGAAAAGATAATTTGTTTTTTTATAAGATTCCTGCAAAACTTAAGTGACTTATGTAGAATTTATTTTATAAATTTTAGGGTTTATTTCTTCTTTAGGTGCCGTCTCCGTTCCGAAGGTTGTCAATCATTAAGGCGATTTTTACTTTTGAGACCGCAGATCTAAATACTTGGTGGTTACTACAACCAAACCATTCTCTCAGGTTCCCAAACCATGATTTTCGACTCCTTCCTATGGATCTCTTTCCTATAATTTTTCCTTGCATAATATTTTGGAGTATTTGATATTTCTCCCCTTTCATGATATGTTCCATATATAAAATTTTTCTTCTCTTAATTGTTAGAATCGGGGTTTATTTAGTCACACAAATTAAACAAATAGAGTAATTTCAGTTAATTAACATTATTTATTTCATAGATTTACTAGACAGTTTCGGTTACCACTGGACCACTGGTAGACCATCTTCAGTAGTAGGTAATCATCATATATTGATAATCAGTAGAGATTGTGGTGTTGGTGCAAGGTGAAACATCTTTAATAAAGATAAGAGTAAATAAATATTTTATTTAATATGGATTTACTATGAGTTAAGGATACTGGGTCACTTATTTCACATTAAAATTAAAAAATTAAAATATATAAAATCATATATTGTAAAATGTTTCATGTTCTTTGAGGAAAAGATGTTGGAAACCTAATTTGTTTTTTTATAAGATTCTTCCAAAACTTAAGTGACTTATGTAGAATTTAATTTTATAAATTTTAGGGTTTATTTAGTCACACAAATTAAACAAATAGAGTAATTTCAGTTAATTAACACTATTTATTTCATAGATTTATTAGGCATTATCGGTCGCCACTAGTAGACCATCTTCATATATTATATTTATTTTAATTGTGGAATGTTTTTTTTTTTTTTACTATTTTCGTTTTGAATCAGACATTTCACAGAGAATAGCCTTACTTTCTTCACCTGTAGAGTCAATGATGCACTAATAGATAAATCCTATTTTCAAAACTAAAATTTCAAATTTAGTCAAAATCTCTATAATTATTTTATTTCTGAATTATAATGTTTATCATTCTTCCTCTTATCTCTAGATATATTTAATTTATCTATTATAACAAGTTCTTAAGAAAAAAAGGCGTTCCTGCAACCTCTTTCACTCGAATGCTTTCTACTCTATTCTTTTGTGATGTCATAGAGCCGATTGATCCAAATTTCCATAATAAAAGGTGTCAGAGTGTTTTTTTATTTTTTTCATAAGACTGCATTAAATATCTTTCACATTTTTTCTCCCACTAAAAGCTTTTATTTTCATGCATATGTATTTTTAAAATTTCAAAAAGGTTTCAAGTTATTTTTTTGTATTTTTTATGTAAAAAAATCGTATGATTTATAAATTACGCATTTAGAATAAGCATATCGTTGAAATTTCTTTAAATTAAGGAAACCTTAAATGTTATCGTGTAATAAGGTCAGAAACAAAGGCTTAAAGAACGTTTATAGAGATCTATATATATTGTGTTGGCCGGAATACAAAGTTTGTCATAGCCTTGTAGCTCCCAAACAAACAAATACAGACTTAAAAATCAATATTATAAGTATTGATTTATCCGAAATTAAAAATAATATTTATTCTAATAGAATTTTTGTTTTGTAAGGAATCAATTTTTTTTAGAGACCCGTTGAAATGGTGAAAAAGTCAACTCTTTTAGAGGATTTTTGTACATGGTAGGTAATAGGTACCTTATAGTATATTTTTCGCTCATCTTAAATTTGAAAAAAATTGATGAATTTGATTCATTCTTTGTAGATAAACTAATGTAAAATGAAAAAATTAGATAAAATAGGGTTTTTGGGCCAAATAATAAAAAAGACTAAAAAACTTCAAAAAGGCCTTTGTTGAAAATGTATTTTATTAGTTAAATTATACCTATATATGTTACAATAATGTAAAAAATACATATGTGTTAAAATAATAAATAAATAAATAATAATATAAAAATAAATAAATAATAATATAAAAATAAATAAATAATAATATAAAAATAAATAAATAATAATAAAAAATAATTAAATAATACACATATATTGACCAGCCTCTGCTAATATTGTCAATGTACTAATGTCTTAAGGGGGTTCGTGACTGTTTATCATTTTTATAAGAAAATTCTCAAATTTTTACCATCGAATCATTGAAGCATTAAATATTTATTCCCGAAATTTGAAGTTGATCGTCTGTCTTTTTACCGAGAAATAAATTATTGAAAATTGTCCTTTTAACATGGAAGTAAATAGACCGAGCTTTTAAAAGGGCTATAACTTCTATACAAATTATACCATTTTCAATAAATTTATACAGATCAATAATTAAACTTTTATGAATCGAATGATACAATAGATTTGACAGTCTAGTCAATTAGTTATTCATAAATGTAAAAATAAAAAGTTATTTGCAGCCAACATAATATAACAAAAGCACTAGTGTAGAATTCCAACTCTATTTCTTGAAATCGTTTTTGTGTTAAATAAATTTTTTATAATGAAAAAAAATTTATCTCAATATTCTTTTTATTAATATTATAATTAAAACAAAGATTTGTATTCGAAATTAACCTCATTATTAACATTTTTTTATTAAAAAATTTAGTAGCCAGACGTTGTCACTCTTCAGAAATACAAAAGATTTTTTCGAAGATCAACCAGATAGATAAGCTGTCCCAACCTCCTTAGGAGAATAACCGATGCGTTACTAGGGGAGGTATAAAGAGTGAATCTCCTTCTGCCCTCCTCACACTTTCCTGATTCTTACAAACTTCAATCCTTCAAGAAGATACCTTCGTCATCTCTCATTCTCTTAACAACTCTCTCTCTTTCATTTCGGTAATACAAGGGTCTATCAAGAAGCTGCATCTTTTCAATAAAAATGTAAATAAATAAATACATTTCTTAATTTGAGAAAACAGGGATTCACGACTTGGCCCAAGTTGATCCCAATATAAATAAACGGCACTGTTTATTTCCTTGAAATTTTTAATTAAATCTTAATACTAAAAACATTTATTTAATGGCATTATTTATATTAAAAAAATTATTAATTTCCTCTTACATAACATTTTCTAAATAGAATTATTGTAAATGGTAAAAAGTCGTTTTTCAAATGTGTCCCTCGTGACTAAGCTGCTAGCGATGGCAAGAAGTTAATGAGAAATAAGACTGAAACAAATACAAATTCAATTCGAGCAGATGGTTTAATGGATTTCCGAACAAAAAAAATTTATAAGTCCAACGACATTGAACCGCATCTGTCAATCAATTAAGAATCCATTTTGACTATTTTTTGAATTTCAAAGATGATGCATTTTGGACTACGAGAAATACTATCTCACACTTGCTCAAGAACAGAAGGTCAATAAATTTCGTTCTGGTCCCAACATATTTTTTTAATTAGAAAACGAAAAATCTATTAAATTTTTGAATTTTTAACTTCAGATTTTCCGGTTGAAAAACGAGGAAAATAATTTTTTTTTTCAGTTTGTATGGCGATTTAGCTAATAAGCTAAAATACGTTACATAAGCTTATAATAAGCTGAACCGGTCACTCAAATTCAGCTTTATAACTCAAACCTTACGCTGATGAAAAATTGTCAAAACACTAATATTTGTGAAAATGTGATAAAAGTACATACATTGAGTAAAAAGTTTTCACTATTACTCAAATTTAGTTATTAAATATTTTTTTCTCAGAGACGGTCTAATATATATCAAATTGAGAATTGATTGGAAAGCAGTCCAAGAATAAATAAAAAGATGATTCCCAATAAAAGAAGATATATTGGAAATTTTTCTTTTTACATTATTGAACCTGAAAGAAAGAAGATCCTCCGAAACGTCAGTTCAAAAGTGTAAAAGGAAAAGTTTCCAATAAATATTATTTTATTGGAAATAATCTTTTTATTTATCCATGTACTACTGCCTTCCATTCTATCCTCAATGTTAATAATTTAAAAAGTGAATAAAATCCGAGGGGTGAACCGCGACCTAATATGCTGTACACCTACTTCCACTTGTACTTCGAAATATTTCCAAATACTTCCAAATATTTCCAAGTACTTCCAAATATTTCGGAGTAATTGCAAATATTTCCAAGTAATTCCAAAAATTTCTAAGTACTTCCAAAATACTTCCAAAGGGGTGTACACCTACTTCCAATCGTGGATCACCCCTCGATAAAATCTAATGTTTTTCAAGGACTTAATTGGTGTCTGTCCGTTGGTAAACAGCGCTGACTGGTGTTAAAAATAAAAACTAACACAATCGGATCATATTTTTTTTTTATTGTATAAAGAAAATTATTAAAAAAAAGATAAGTAGATTCCATTAGATAAAGCCCCTTCATCTATTGTCTCCTACTTGGAAATGAAAGTGGAAGTAGGTGTACACGATATTAGGTCGCGGTTCACCCCTCGGGCAGATTATTAGTTTGTTGTTTACTATTTAATTCAATATTAAGTGCTTTATTTAAATATACTTCGGTATCTCAATTTTGAAAAATTATCCTCGGCATGATTGATTGATAACTGTGCAGCTTACCCGTTTGTTTTAGTTATATTTTTGACCACGAGATTACCACTAGATACATTAAATTTTGAATTATAAAGAATGAGAGTTAAATTTATTTATTACAGGAATTAAAAAAAAAAAAAAATAATAAAATACTATACAATAGAAACGAACTTCTGATGTGTAAAACAAAAGTGAAATAACCCAATTATCGGCCGCCTGGCGGGTCTTTCTCTCTGTCTCAGGCTCTTTACCAACATCGAAGTAATGACCGAATACAAACACCTACAATACATTGTCCTGAGTGGCAACCGATTAACTGCTGCCGGAATCACCGTCCTCCGGAAACTACCATACCTCTATGTGCTGATCGCCAATAATAATAGGATCGAAACACTCGAATGGGGAGATCCTTTTCCCAGTCTCGAGGTTAGTATTTTTGAGAAACCTGATTCTTTTCCAGAAGTTAAAACTATCAACTTTCTACACCCATAATAATAACCCGTGATTCTTTTATTCTTGTTTTTTTTTTTTGTTTTTTTTTTTAACAAAAAGGTAAACTTACTGTTTTTAAAACAATTTGTTCAAGCCGAAAGTAAAGTCCAATTTCGGCTTTCTTTTTATATCCATATTTATTAGATATAAATAATTATTAAATAAATAAATTAAAAATATAAAACTATCAACTTAATCATGGATATCATCAGGGGAGGAAGAGGGGTGAATCAGGTAATCCGCCTTGGAATTGAGCTACTGTTTTGAATAGCAATAGAAGTTTGAATTGGAAATTTACTTATACAAAAATTATATAAAACATAAAATATTCGTAAAATATTATCTAAATTTTCTTCCAACGCCCTTATATCAAATAATAAATTAATTAATTTTTATATTAATGCATATGTTTCTTCGGTCCTTGTCTTTGTGGACTTCAATTTGCTTATTGAAAAAAAAACTAAATAGATTACCAAATAGATTGTTATTTATAAAATATATTAATACATAGGCATAACATACGTCTCGGTTTAACCGGCACTGTCCCGGTTTTAAGGTATGGTTCAGGTGTCCTTGTCAGATTGACAGTTTGTCCCGATTTTTGTGTGAAGTGCTGATTTGGAAAAGTTAATTGTGATCTAAATTTTAGTGGATTTCACGACGCGATTAAAAATACTCGGTACGCTTTCTAGTTAGAGACGCAACTTGTAATTTCTTTTGTATATTTTTGTCTAAATAATCAAATTAAATTTGAATATTCTCTCTCTATAAAACGAGTATCTTTTTGGTCCGCGTGAAAAGGGTCATTCCTAGAATAATAGAAATTAAGAAATTTAATCTCTAATAATCTGAAACAGGTTTGAACTTGTATTTGGCATTCTTGCAATACACCTTAACCCTAAAGAAAGAGAGATCATTCTATCCACGCTCTTTGTAGTTATTTTCATCGATCAAATTCTAATGAAAGAATCGCTCACCGGAACAATAAATAATGAAAAAGTGAAAACTTTTTCAAGACTCAGTACACTAGAGCTGCCCTAATATATTAATATTAATTAATTATAAATAAAGTTAAATATAAATGTTGTTCATTTTCTGGCTATACTATAAAATCCTCTTAAATTCTCAATAGAATAATTCAAAAAATAATGAAAATGAATTTAGGTCGAATCATACAAAGAATTTAATAGATATGTTTATATTGCATGTAGGAGTGTAAATAAAATTTTCTCCCTTTTGAACGAAATATTCCAAAATCTAATCAGTAGTACCTATGCATTGATAGAAAGTAACTTTTTAACAATCCGTTCTTGGGGTATCCTGAGTATCGGAATTCATGGTAAAATCTTATAGAAATTGCTCATTTTTTTATTTTGAATAAACTATCGAAATTGTCATGGTTTGAGAAAAAAATATTATGTTAAGTCTACCTATTTTTAAATTCTTTTCTTTTTGCAGAATCACCAACAAAGGGAAATAATATTTTTATTTTTTTAAATTAAGTAAATCCATTAACACTTAAGTATAAATCATTTAATTGTTATTATTTTTATTCCGATATTTTAGTACCTATCTATATTATTTTTAAATAATTTAATTTTTTTAAAGTTTGGATCCCAAAAAAATGAATACATGCCTAGTGTGCGTAAGCGTAGTTAAATATATCAGAAAACATATATCCTTGGATCCTTATTGAATTTAATATTAAAATCTATTTTTTCAAAGCGAAATGAAGTCTCTATCTAAATTCATCTATAAAAGGCAGGTTTTCAAATGCAAATTTCAGTTGACTATAATATTATGGATATATAATAAATCGTTCTATTTTCGCGAAGATGAAATAATTATTCAACTTTTTATCGAATAGCATTTATCAATTTCTATTTAAGACATTGATAAATTTAATTGAATAATTTTTATAATTAAATATTACATAACTTCAAAGTATATATAAGAAAAAAGTTTACATTCGATTGTGTGTTCCATTTTCATATATATACCTACCTATATATATATATATATATATATATACCTACCTATATATATATATATATATATATATACAGCCCTGATGAGAAAGGAGGATGGATGATCCCCCAGGGCCCCGGGTTTTTTGAGGAGCCCCCATTAAATTGAAAAATTAATTTATGTTCATATACTTATATATTCATGTAGGTAAAACATTATACCTATATATATATAACACATATAAATATATAAAATAGGTACCTAAATAAAATACAGTACATAACATTAAAAAAAAAAAATATTCATTGCGAAAAATTTTGTAATTTCAATATAATTGATTTGATAAGTGTTATTTCTAATGTGTATGAAATAAGATACATTTTTACGAATAAAATTATTATTTTGTCTTTGATATACGTATATATTTGTTGAATTGGGAGGCCCTTACCCCCCCCCCTTCTTTCTAGTTAAAACGCGTTTCGCTGAATACCTTTGTGGCAACTAGAATTTACTGATATTGGTTGAGTTTGGTTCAAAGGTCTAAAATTCTTCATTTTTAACTACCACCTAATTTTGGGTGTTTATTTTCAAAATTTTTTAAACGAAAATGTCAAAAATTACATCCTCTACAGCTTCTAATTTTTGACATTTTCGTTTAAAATTTTTTTAAAATAAACACCCAAAATGAGACCAAAGGACAAAAATGAAGATTCTAGAACTTTGAACCAAACTCAACCAACATCAGTAAATTCTAGTTGCCACAAAGGTATTCAGTGAAACGGATTTTGACTAGTAAGAACCCGTTCTTACTAAAAAGCGGGTTTTTACTGCAACATATATATTATGTTATGTTACTGAATAGTCCTTAACTCCAATAACTTGATTCTTTGAGATTATAGCGCATTATAATATAAAAAATGAAGGGGTCGATTGAAAAAAAAAATTCAATATGGACGAAGTAGAAAAAAGAGTTGGGAGCTCATGGTCTAAGTCTTATATAATCTAAAAATATTAATATGTCAACTTGTTCAATAATTTTCTCTTTTAGGACAATCTAGTAGAAATATCTGTTGATCTTCAAAATCAAAGTTCTTGCCTAATTTCATTTTGCTTGCTTTAATAAGTTTAGAACCTGTGTCAGAGAGGCCAAGAAGAACATACTTTTTTAACATTTTTGATTATGAACTTTGAAAAATTAATTATTACTTACTTAACTCCCTTTCGAAGAAATGAATGGGATTTCTGGAAGATAAAATTTTTCTCGGCCGATGACCGTTTTCGGCTGCAACCGACACACACAGATGTCGGTTGTATTTAAGTATGGCCGATAATTTAATAATCTGTTGAAGCCGTCCAAGTGAACGACTAGTAGTAAATCTCGAGTTTTTTGATGGAGAGACGTAATCAATCCACTTCAGCTCTCTGCAATTCTGTTTATTTTAATAAATGAAAGAATTTTAATGAGTGTGTCTAATGAATTGATAAGCTCATCAAGTGAAGCGGCGGCTGCGGCTTCGGCGCTCGTGATGTTTATTGACATAGGAGATGCGCTGGCTTCGGCCTTCGCCACTCTCCTCCTGGTCCATTGTCCAGCTAATCTTGATTTTCTCTCGTTTCCAGCATTTGACCCTAAGAAAAAATCGAATTACTTCGCTGAAAGGTATTAACCAACCAAGGCTGATCAGTTTGGATTTGAAAGGTAAGAACCTCATTTCCAAGCCCACAAGTTGGGGAGATTATTAATTAATTTGAACCAGATAAGGAGTTTTTGAAGATCTATTAAGGGGGATCCAACGCATTTGAATGAAACCCTGGAGGCAGAACCATCCTCCCTTTCAGAGGGAGGGAGACCTTCTCCAGGTCAAGGTTGGCTAGGATGACCCTGGGTGCTTTTAAGACCCTTCGAAACCAGGAGCGAAGGGAGAAAGCATATTAGGATGGAAATTGGGTTTTATTATTAATTGGAGGGCAAAACCACTCAGGTTTACCTGCCGAGATGTATTTTTATTCTTTATCTAATTTCGGTATATTTACAAATTTTATAATACTATGACACTTTAATATTATTGACATTTTATTGTACAGATAAGAGTTTTTAGCATTTAGCAGATATTTATTTATATTAGATGAAGGAGGTGGTATCAGCCAAAGATGGAATCACTGGGTTCAATAAAACACCTTTAATAAAATATTTCGGGCTGAATTTTATTTGGCCATCTTCAGCTAATTAGGAGTTATACACAAAATGCGGTACACATATGTGATCGAACCAAGCCTTGTCAAAAATAAAAAACATTTTAGCTTCATGTAAATTTATAACGTGCCTGGACCCAAAAGTTTCAGAATGAAAGTAATGAGTTTATATAAATTTATTTCTATTGTATATATTACATTATACAGATAATTATACAGATAATGTAATATATAGAAATAAATTTATATAAACTCATTACTTTCATTCTGAAACTTTTGGGTCCAGACACGTTATAAATTCACATGAAGCTAAAAAAAAATTTATATTTGACAAGGCTAAGTTCGATCACATATGTGTACCGCATTTTGTGTATAACTCCTAATTAACTGAAGATGGTCAAATAAAATTCAGGCCGAAACGTTTTATTAAAGATGTTTTATTGAATCTAGTGATTCCATTTTTGGCTGATACCTCCTCCTTCATCTAATACAGTTTCAAATTGAAAGTTTTTGCCTAGAGTAGCAGAATTTTTATATATTGAAGGAGACAATAAAAGAGTGTGTCTTCTGCTGGAATTATAAATTTTATTTATTTATAAGGAGACTATAGTTTCGAGGGCTTTGCCCTCTTCATCAGTTTATTACAATGTTAATACAGTTTCATCACAGCCACGAACTCTAACAATATTTATTTATATTTGAAGAAATTTTTAATCGAAAAGTAATGGAAGACAGCCTAGGGGTAGTGAAGAAAAAA
Source organism: Forficula auricularia (assembly GCA_024734495.1). NCBI lineage: Eukaryota > Metazoa > Arthropoda > Insecta > Dermaptera > Forficulidae > Forficula > Forficula auricularia. Next base: position 12,947,435 of record JALMQS010000128.1, read on the forward strand.
ATTATTGCATTTATTGGACTGTCATTTTTTCCCCCTTTCCTTTAAAACCAACATTTCGGAGGATTCTTCCCTCCTTTTTCAGGGTTTCGAAGGGTCAATGATGGAAACAAACAAGATACTTCCTTCTTTTCTCCTATAGCCGTGTTTGAAATTTGTCTCTTCTCAACAGAAGCATTAAATGTAATTATTCAAGTCCATAGTATCCATATTATTTAATTAATCAAGTATGTTGGCAGGTATTTGGACAGGAAAGTAGCCTGATGAAACCAAAATAAAATTGGCGAAACGTCGCGTAAATCAATGAGAATTTTTTGATTTGCTACTTTTCTGTCCAAATACCTGCCAAAATACTTTAAATAAAAAAAATTTCCCCCTTGATTTACTTATATTTTTTTTTCTAATTTATATAAAAACCAAATCATCATGAGAATCCAAAAAAGCGATCACTCTGAAGATTGGTTTGTACTACTCACTTCTATTTGATTTTAATTCAAGGCAATTATTTAACCACTTCTAGAATTCCATATCCCATTTTGGATAAATAATGTAACTAAGTTTTCTTCTTCGTTTTTCATTTTTTAGTCAAAATATTTCAAAAAATCCCATCGCATATTCCGTGTCTACACGTTTGACCTATCATCAGAGCTCATCTCTTCCTCTCATTTTTCTATAAAGTTCTCTTTTACTCAGGATTTAATTTCTAAAAAAAAATTATCGTTAGTTCATATTATTTAGCAATCCGAGTTCTTGATTGAGTAAAAAAGAACTAGAACGCCGTTCCGGACCGTTCTCGTATAAAATTATGCCCAGCTTTTATTTAAATTTATCGAGAACTTTCTGATAAATAATCCAATCTGCCCATTAATTTCCAACATTCTCCTCTAGCATGATTCTTAAAAAAAAGACATTATTCAATAGTGACTATAGGTGGACATAATAGCTACGCAACATAGGAGTGTTGGTAAGACATCCGAATTCCATATATATCATGCATGATTTGTATGTCTGTTTGTATGTGTGTCTGTATTATTTCTAAAAACGCGAAAACTTAAGAATGGGAAGCTGTCGAATGTTCATTCTGAACCAAAATGTTTCTATATCCAAAACGAAGATTCACTTAGATTTTGTGCCTTTTAGTTTCAGAACTTCAGGTTCAAAAATGCAGATATTAAGACACAAATCGTATGGTTATATGGCGAGCTATCGAACTTTTGTTTAAACTCTCTATCTAAAGCCATTCCGGGATAAAAATTGTCATATTACAACATGTTCCGAAAGTTTAATCTTTTCCTCCAATGTATTATTCACACTTTAACTTAAAATAATTCAAGGGTAGAAATAAATTTGTTTATTATTGCTCGGAAATTTTTTTAATTTTAATATATGGGGCATTGAACACCAAATCGAACGGTTTGAAAAATTTTAATTTTTGTTTTCCTTCATTTTTTGACATTTTTTCGTACCCATCAAAAACTCTTCCTGGTAAATTTTGAAATTTTTTTGATCACCAGTTTAAAAGATATCCAATTTCGGTTTTTCGCTCATAACTTCTTCAAAAGTGGTGGAAATTCAATTTTTTTTTTAATTGTTTTTTTACATACTTTTTAGAAAAAAATATTTAAAGTGTTTTTATATGCGATTTTTAAGTTTGAAAATTTTAATCTTGTTTTTGAAACTGTATGTACTCTCCGATTTTTTTGATAATTTTTTATTTTAAACTTCTATTCATTCTACAAATTTTAAGACCGGGTTGATAGTGGTCCTATCAAAATTACTATTTTTTCGATTTTCGTATTTTGATTTTCTTTCAACAAACTAAAATACTAATTATTTATTTTAAACACCTGTTAACGATAAAAATCAATTCAAAATAACTAAAAAATAAGAACTCAATACCTCAAAGTGGTTTTAATAGTTGTTAATAGAGAATAAAATTTTTTCGAAATTTTCAAAAATCGAAAAAAAATAATAATTATCATAGGACCACTATGAACCCGATCTTAAAATTTGTAGAATGAATAGAAGCTTAAATCAAAAAAAATCAAAGACTACCTACACTTTCAAAAACAAGATTACAATTTTCAAACTTAAAAATCGCATATAAAAACAATTTAAATAATTTTTTTGTATTTTTATCCAAAAATATCAAGTGATCAAAATTTTTTTTTAATTTAGCAGGAAGAGTTTTGTTATGTGTACTAAAAAATTTCAAAAAATGAAAGAAATCAAAAATTAAAATTTTTCAAACCGTCTGATTTGTCGTGGAATGCCTCATATATTGAATTCATTGTCTTTTGGTGAAAGGTCAATTAGCTTTATGATTATTTTTTCCTAATAGATTAATTATTGAAAAAAAATGTTTAATTATACTTGTAGTGATGTATTTATGTTAGTGTTTCTATAACATGAATAGAGCATGCAAGCAAGCATGTTAAATCTATCTCCTCCCATTATTCCCGGAAGTGAAGATGATGGATTAATATAATAAACAGTCGGTTGCATTTGATACAATCAGTAATTTCTTCATTTCATATAAGAATGTCATTTTAAAAATTATTTATTTCCTTCTTGGGTTAACTCCTTCATGGCCATTTAAAGTTGAAAGAAACATTTCTTAGTATAAGACAGAGAGAGAAATTAATTTAAGGGGAGACAAGAAACATCAAATTATTATAAAAGTTTATTAGTAATGAAGCTGTTGAAGATTTTATTTTTGTGATTAATTTTTTTAAGATGTGAATTTTTGGAGAAATCACACATAATTAATTATAATTATTTATTGAACACGAACAAATAATACAATATAACTACGACGTTTCGATCGACTTATTCTGTGATCGTTCTCAAGTATGAGCACTTGATCACCCACTACGATTTTGGGTTAACCTTGAGAACGATCCCAGAATAAGTCGATCGAAACGTCGTAGTTTTATTGCAATATTCTAAGATTCTTCCAAAAATTAAGTGACTTGTTAAATTTATTTTTATAAATTAAAGGGCTTGTTCAGTCACATAAAGTAAATAAAAAGTGTAATTTTAGACAATTAATATTGGATCGGACATCTAATGATATTTTTTAAAATAAAATTATGTTTTCTGAAATTTACAAATTTCAGTTATTAGATATTAGATATATATATATATTTATTAATTGTTATATATATATATTATTCAATAATATCTTTTGCATTTATAAATTCATTTATCTCTTTCATACATTTAATATTTACATTTTTTGTTTATTTAATAAATTCATCTTGTTATATAAAAACTTTAAATCGCATCATTGATTTCATTTAAAAACCTTCCATGCCATTTAACTAATCTCGTTAGTTTAGCTAATTAGATAAGAAATATAAGCATATTGTTGTATCCCGGGCTTCTTACAGTCCTCCCTGGAATTTCTTTACACTTGCAAATCAAATATTAAAATCCAGCACCTATGGAACATTCGAATCAATAACCCTCTAAGATACACGAACAAATATTATTTATTAGATAGATTTAATATAAAGTTTCGGTCATCCCTGGTAGACCATCTTCATTAGTAAATTTCGTTCAAGATTTGAAATTTGTCAATTTGCATAATATATAACTTATTCTCAATTCATTAGCATTGATACCTCAACAATTTTCAATAAATAAAATAATTTATAAACAAATTGTCATTTAATTTAGAATCTGATTTGTTATTTTATGTTATTGTCGTATAATAAATTATATACAATTTGATTGAATTTAATTCTTATTAATTAATCGGTTCCCTGTCACGAATTTGGCTGCAATAATGGATAATCTCCAATTGATGTTCCTAATACAGAAGGGAGCAATAGATTTAATAAGAAATTAAACCTTATCTAGCTCACTCAATTCCTTAACTCTTTGCCGTCCTTTTCCTTTATTATGGATATTACCTTAGAGTTTGTTCTGAGAAAATAAGGTCATTATCCCCCAAATTTCTACGAATCAAGCGATTTTCTCACACCTTCAGTCTTTCAAGTCCCACTTCCACAGGTACTTTCGACTCCGGTCCAATCTCTGAATTTTATTTCTATTCTCATTTATATTTTCAGGACTACTATACTAAATAAATAAAAATTAAATAAATCTTTATTCCTCGACCTGCTTAAAGACACAAGTCCTCGGTGGCTAGGACTTCCAAACATCAAACAATCTAACTATAACAAACATCAATACAAATTAACTACAATAATTTAACAAATAATAATAACAAAAAAATAAAAAAAAAAAAAAAAAGTATGCTCATTAACAAATTACATGAACATAGCTTTCCATCGAAAGACAAAAAGTAATTTAAAAATTTCGCGAAAAAAACCCGATACCAGGAGCAAACGACGCATTAGCCATCCAGGCATTTGCCATAAGTTGTTAAGGAAACCTGGTCAAAACCTTAGGATTGTATGTACCTCTCTCTACCTCAACTAATCTCTGCTTGCGAGAACTAAATAAAATTTTGTACAACTCTAGGACATGGGACTTGACAAAATTTATAATTGATTTAATCATTGGGGGCATAATCCCAAGTAGTAATAGACATACTGTTCTACAAATCAATGCCAGATCCTACAAATGAATGAAAACCTACATTAATATCTGAATTAACTAACTTCATATTTTGCTTTACACTTATAATCTAAATAACTACCATATTTGAATCATCCTCATAACAATCGCTGGTTCTAACCACTACCTCAGTTACTTGAGAAGCTCATTTCCAAAAGGTACTAGATCCATTTTTTGTTAAAAATAAGGTAGTTCCGGTTTCATATACCTATTATCTCTATTATTTATGGACTTCTGGTATCAATTTAATGACAAAACTTACTAAATAATATGCTAAAATACACTTAAAAAATAAGTTTTATTTCAAAAGATTTTTTTGGAAATGAGTTTCTCATTTAAGATCCGCCTGCACAGGTATCCTAGATTCCACACCAGTCTATGAAATTTCTCCCTCTTTTCATAATACGAGAGTCAATCTTGTCTCGTATGTGCTGCATATTTCGGTGTAACATCTTCTTGCATAAATAAAGACAATGCGCTATTAATTTTACGTTCTTTTAGAAGTCATTCTGTCTAATTATTAACACTCTTAAGAATTTGAATTAGTAAATTCATTCTTTTTGTCCGCAGAAAATCTGATCAAATCTTAGTTGAAACATCGCCAATTATGCGCCAGGGCGTTAAGGGACGTTGCACACATTGCATTGCTGCCTTCAGGAAGGCATCAAAGCTGAACGAACCGGATTCCCCCCACTGCTTTCAGCAAAGATCTTTAGAAAAGTGAGGGTCGATCGCTTGCTTATATTTATATAGGCCGAATCTGGATTTAATCTCGATTTAACTAAAAAATGCACAATACCATCGATGATAGTTGAAAGAATTTTGGGGGAAAAGGGTGAGACGAAAAGACGAAGATGAGCGGACAAAGGATTACATTTTCCAGCCGTTTTTTTTATTTCTTGAATTTTCAAAAAAATGTTAAATGATTTACAAAGGCATTGTGAGGGAGTATTGTGTCCCCCTAAAAAAAGTGGAGAAAAATCTTTTCTTGACCTCCCCTATATATATTACAATCACACACACAAAAAAATCTTATATACTTTTGTTGCTTTTGGATTGCGAAACCAGTTTAAAAAAATAAGATTAGACAAGATTGATTTGAAACGTCTTTCATCTCTCTTTAAAAAATACATTTACTCTTTTTCCAAAAAATCCATTTATCTGTTAGTGAAACCAGTCATCGCTCGGGGGTGTTTCTCCAAAAAATATTAAATTGCCATTTCGGTCTCAGGTCTATTCTTAACTGGTTAGTCTCAGTCGCTCCCCCCCCCCCCCCCCCCGAACCTTAAATCTTGCAAAGTTCGTTACCAGGTGAAAAATCGTTTTATAATACCCCAAACGATTTTAAAAATGGCAATATTTTTTTAGTTTAATAAAATTACATCATATACAGTCGACTCTCGATAATTTTAAATCCAAGGGACTACAAGAAAAATTCGAATTATCAAGACTTCAAATTATCAAGAAGATTGAATTATTAAGAGGAAAGAAAAAAAAATCGAATTTAAGAGTTTTTATTTTATTTTCGAAAATATGTATTACATTACATAGATTTTTTATATTTCCTCAAGTAAAAATTAAAAATAATGAAAACGACAAAAAGAACAAAAAAATTACATATGTATGGACATTGTAATAGATAATAACATAGGTAACTAATTAAAAAAAATTAAGAATAGTATTTTGCTAGGAAAAATTCGAATTATAAAGAGGGGAAGTGGCCTAGTTCGAATTATAGAACGTTCTCTCACCCTCTTGTTACGAAAAAGATTTCGAGCTATCTGATTTACCGAAGTTAATAGCTGAGTTCGAATTATCGAAAAATTCGAATTAACGAGGTTCAAATTATCGAGAGTCGAGAGTATTTAAAATCTTATAAATGAAAACATTTAATCATTTAAGTTAATACATGTAGTTGAGTTAGGAAGACAGACAACTAGTGGGGAAAAACCAATTTTCTTCTGTCTACTTTTTGATTATATTTTAATCTTAATCAAGACAGAAAATAGTGAAGATGTTGAGAAAGAATCTGGTTTATCTCTGAGCTTTCGAACTTTTATTTGATCATGATCAGGGCTAACTTATGAGAGCAATGTTTTGCAATTTTTTATATATACATGGGGCATTCCACGTCAAATTCGACGGTTTTAAAAATTTTAATTTTTTATTTCCTTCATTTTTTGACATTTTTTAGTAACCATCAAAAGACTCATGATAAATTTAAATAAAGTAAAAAAATTTTGACACCGGTTTAAAAGATATCGAATTTCGGGTGTTTGCTCATAACTTCTTCAAAAATAGTCCAAACTTAAAATTTTTTAAAATTTTTGTTTTTACACACTTTTTAGAAAAAAATACAAATAAATTATTTAAAGTGTTTTTATATGCGATTTTTGAGTTTGAAAATTTTTATCTTGTTTTTGAAACTGTATGTACTCTTCGATTTTTTTGATAATTTTTTATTTTAATCTTCTATTCATTCTACAAATTTTAAGGCCGGGTTGATTGTGGTCCTATGATAATTACTATTTTTTTCGAATAAAATTTTCAAACTCAAAAATCGCATATAAAAACATTTTAAATAATTTTTTGGATTTTTTTCTAAATAGTATGTAAAAAAACAAAAATTAAAAAAAAAAATTGAATTTGGACCATTTTTGAAGAAGTTATGAGCGAAACCCCGAAATTCGATATCTTTTAAGCCGGTGAACAAAAAAATTTCAAAATTTACCAGGAAGAGTTTTTTGATGGGTGCTAAAAAATGACAAAAAATGAATGAAATCAAAAATTAAAATTTTTCAAGCCGTCCGATTTGTCGTGGAATGTCTCCCTCACATTACATTAAAAATTTCCAAAAATTCACTGTTTAAATAGATATTAATTAAAAAAAGAAAAAAAAATCAAATTTAAAATATTTTTCTTTAAATATATTAAATCAATCGTCTTTCCAAACTATAATACAGTCTCATATTCATTTTATTATATTAAGAACATGCATTTAGGTAATTTATCAAAGATTTTAATAGATATGTTTATATTGCATGTAGTAGGGTCTTGTCCCCTCGGGAGTCGAACCCAAGCACTAGTACGCTTTCCGGGCAACTAATCCAGACCCTTGAGCCCATCACCTCCAAACATGCAACGAAATATGAAGTTCAATTAGAAGCTTATTAGGAGAAGCTATCAACATGTATTATTATTTCTGAAAGTTATTAAAATATTAAATGTTTTGTTTATTTAAAGTAAGTTAAGTTTTTGCTGAAACCACCTAAATGAGACATTTATTAATCATCAGATTAGACAATGTTTCGACGCCTCTTTCTGAACTCATGTTTAAGTGCTTGTGAAATCATTCGGTAAAGTAGGCCGAAAGTGTTTTGACTTCACATAGATCTATGTTTGATTCTTCTAGCTAACAATCGAGTTACTTCAAGTTAGATAATGTTTTGTATTATTTGAAGAAAATCGCGGATTAATTGATATCCAACATTACTAATTATTTAGGATAGAGTTGAAAATCAAGATAAGACTATGATTCGTACTTTGAAAAGATCGATAAATTAATTATTAAATATGTCAGCAGCTTCGACAAAGCCTTCAACTTGTCCATAGCTTTGGAGACCTTCAGGTCATCGCTTAAATATTATTCTGGCCAATTAGAGATAGCCTGCACTCTATAAAGATCATCATTTTGTTTTGATCGAAATATAAATTCATACTGTCAGCGTTGTGACAGCTTTTGAAGTACTATATTGACTTAGTTGACATTTCTTAAACTAATAAGAATTTCGCTGAAAACCAATTAATAATAAAGAAATAATTAATAATTAATTATTTTTCATATACATATGTCAACATGATGGCAGATTCACATTAATAACAAAGTCGCAATTTAGTGAAATGCCAGGTATTTTATTTTGTGGTTTTGCTCAATTATTAATTAATATTTATTATTTTACAAACTGCAGAGGGCGTGCCGAAGGTATTTAAATTTCTATCTATTTTGGGGTTTCGTTGTCGCCATAACAAAATTTTTTCCTCCTAAGAGTGATGCCAAAAACCCCTAGAAAGGACCCAAAACTGATATTATGTAAAATGTAGAGTGCTTCCAACACTTGAATTTTTTCCCCTAGGAGTGATGTCAAATGTCAAAACATCTGAAAAGGGCCTAGATTTTGATAGGTTTAGGAGTGGGTTTATTTCATACACCGCACCAAGGATTTTTTATATATAGATTATTAGATATGACATTTAAAAGAACATTGTTGTAAATATGGACATGTGTAGGGAGAATTTATTGATCGATCCTCAAATAATGTTAAAATAAAAAAAAAAAAAATGTAAAATTTAATTTTGAAATAAAAACATTTTGTTAAAAAAAAAGATATGAATAGACCCACGTCTAAACCGCAGAACCTATCGAAACCATATTCACACCATATATTTGTTTGGTGCTCAAGGTGGTTTATCTATATTTTGGGTCAAATCGGACCATAAATACTTATTTACAGATTATCTATCTCGACCACAGCGCCACCTATTGGGGCCAAAAATTACATAAACCAACCGGAACACCAAACGAACATAATATAAGGTGAATATGGTTTCGATAGGTTCAGTTGTTTAAGCGAAGGTCTATTTCATATATATGCATCAATAATTTTATATATATAGATTAAAATTTAGCTTTCTCAAATTTTTTTTACCTGGTATTCAACAAACAGCTAAAAAACAAGACCAGAAAAGATTGATTTAAAATGTCTTTCATCTTTAAAAAATACATCTATTCATTTTCCGAAAAATCCATTTATCTGTTAGTGAAACCAGCCTCGGGGGTGTTTTTTCCCAAAATATTAAATTGCCATTATGGTCTTGGGGTCTATTCTTAGCTGGTTAGTCGCAGTCGCACCCTCGCCTCCCTCCCCCTTAACCCGTCGCCTTGAATCGTGCAAAGTTCGTTACCGAATGAAAAATCGTTCTATAATTCTCCACACGTTTTAAAAAATGGCAATCTTTCAATCAAGATACTGTCAGATATTTAATCAGCGAATTCTAAGTACGAGATCGATCGTCAGGGATATACTTAGTACCTACCTATCCTAACCTTACTCGAGGGAGTTCTAAAATTAAACTTTTACACATGTATTTACACCATTGATTGCTTCTTATTCGCTTTATCACTCTTTGTTACTAAGAAGAATTTCTAAGAAAAGAGTTTCGGACCGGATCATAAATCATTTCTCCTTAAAATTATACATTCCTAATTAAGAAATATCTGAAATATGACTTCTAATTAATTTATAATAATAAATGTAATAAATTTATAAAATATTAATACAATTGTCGTAGGCTATAAATTTGTCTACAAAATGAGTACAGACCAAGAATATCAGCAATGCGGTAGAATCGAGTGCACGCGATGCATCTTAAAATCGAACCAATTCAATCGCCAATTCTACGATTATCAGAAATTTAAACTCCCTTTATATTTCATCATTAACGAGCTTTAGAATCCTGTTTCACTTGACAAGTATTTTCGAATGAGACTCGGCTCAATATTACATTACTCCTTTCCTTGTGGTAAGTGAAATTATCTTGAAAAGGTAATCTTGATTATACCTATATGTTCTATCTTTATCATTCTTCTCTAGTGATTCAGGAGTTCCTCACTGTTCTTCTTGCTCTTACCTGATGATCTAGACCAGGCTTGCCCAACCCGCGGGCCGCATGCGGCCCAAGATGTCTAACAATATGGCCCGACAAAAAATCGCAAACTTACAAACTTTATGAGATTGTCACTAAAAATCCCAGTGATATTACTTAAAATACAATATTTTTAACTTGGTATTAATTTATTAGTAATTATTTTTGAATTTAACACGTTATTTTGCAATAAGATATTCATACAGTGATTCTTATATCATTTTATTTATTCAAGCATCTATTTTCAAGTATGAATCACACAAAAAATGAAGCTAGATCTAAAATATTTGATGAGCATTTTGAGAATTCATTGAGAATTCCTTTGACCCAAATATCGACGGATTCATGTCCCAAAAACAATGACAAACTTCTCACAAGTAACAAAGCTTAATTTCTTAAGTATATTAAGTACATATTCTTCGTTTTTTTGCTCATAAGCTATTATTAGGGTTAGTGTATTTTATGTGTGGCCCTAAACACCTCATTTTCTTCCGATGTGGCCCGGGGTAGCTAAAAGGTTGGACACCCCTGATGTAGACTAAGATCACACCCACCCTCAACTCAAATCCAACTTCTGAATAAATTAATCTTTTGGGTCACTTGATCACAGCGAATCATTTTCTTAGACATCAGTCTTATTCATTTAAGCCAAATAAAAATAAAGCACAATGATCCATGTTTATAAACGAATTATTTGAGCTGATGATGATTTTAAAGTTAGCAAAAATGCTTGTTTTGTTGGCCTAATCATTTGAAAACTAAATGCGATGTTGACTTATAGAAAGAACATTAGATTCCCCAGAAAAATATAAAATAAACTGTTTCGATGCTCTTTCTCTTATCTAATTGCTCTTGAACAGAATACTATACAGACGTTTCCAAAACAGGTTAAAAATCTTATAAAAGATTTTTTCTAGAAAAATTCCATTTAATCTTAATCGAAATGGATGTTGAATTTTATCATTGGTATAAAAAGTGTCGCAAGTCCCTCTAGATATCGCCAAAGAATCATTGGAATACAAGACTAGAACTGGGTCACCTGCTCACAGCGAATCATTTTCTTAGACGTCAGTCTTATACAAGCATATTACTTAACTGCAGTGAACATTTAAGTACAGTCATAAGAACCAACGAATGAAATTATTTGCAAAAACCTTAAATTGTGGAATGAAAAATAACACTGTTCGACAAAAATTAAACAAAAATTTCTCACCGTAAACCTAACAATGGATTCCAGTAGAGTTTTATACCCTGGTTTCTGATTATCATACAATTTTTCGATTTTTACAACACGTCAGTGTTTTGAGATATTATCTCTCAAAATAACGAAAAAAGCCATTTTGACCAATTTTTGAGTCCCATTAAATATTAAACAGCAATATTTGAAATCAAAATATTTTGTTGACTTAATAGAAAACAGCTTCCTCTTTGATTTTCAAATTACCACTTGTTGTAGCTCAATTAGAACTCAAGATTTAACTAAAAAAATAAGATCTTATGTTTTTATCTATGTTTATTATCCTTTATAATCACGTAGTTTTAGTTTTTTACTTATAACTCCAGTACTAATTTAGCTAAAACAAGTGGTAATTTGAAAATCAAAAAGGAAGTTGTTTTCTATTACGTCAAAAAAACATTTTGATTTCAAATATTGCTGTTTATATTTAATGGGACTCGAAAATAGATTAAAATGGCCTTTTTCGTCATTTTGACCGATAATATCTCGAAACTCTGACGTGTTGTAAAAAATCGGGAAATTGTATGATATTGCGACTGGAATCTACTACTGGAATCCATTGTTAGGTTTACCGGGAGAAATTTTTGTTTATCAGTGTGATCATTAATCTTCACCACATAACAGCCTTATGAATCGATTTACTTAAGTATTTTACTATATAAAGAATGAATTTGATTTAAGAACATATCTAAATACTAAAAAAGCATAAGGAATTAGGAATGAAATTCCATGATCCATAACAGTAATTCACTATTATTGACTTTTTCGTTCGTGATTTCGATGCATTTATTCTTGGGTGTAATTAATAGAAGAAACACCTGAGATGTTATGGAACATTGTTTTTATACTGTCGTCGAGCATCCGTCAGTAACAAGAGCCTTCCTGATTTTTTGTAATCGAGTCGAGAATAGATGAACCCGCGAAAAAGAGATAGAAAAGGGTCTCCAGATGTTTTATTTCATATTTAAATATAAATTTTAAACCCTTTTTCTATAGCAAAGATAAAAATATGTACTAGCACCCTTTATGTTTGCTTCGAGGATTTTTTATCTCCTTGTCTATTTGAGACCCTCACCCTTCAGACCACTTCTTCCTCCGCCCTTCGCGCCAAAACCGCCACTTAAACCCTACCAGTTGCATGCGATGGGGAGGATTTTTGAATTATTTCAAAACTATTTATATTTGAACGGAGAGAGAGAGACATAATTTAAAACATTTTTTCACATCCTTATGACTAAGAAAAATTATGGGGTTTTTAACTTTAAAAGGTACTAGGATTACTTTCAAGTTGACGTTTTCATTTATTTAAAAATATTTATTTTCCATTTGAATATTATATATTGGTGTAGAAGGTTCGCCCTAGAGTTATGAATGTCTCCTTTAACAGGGAATGATTTTTACTTTCCCATACGTCTTATGAAAATATCGTTTAGCCATCCGGGAAAAATTGGAGTTTTGCTTATTTTCGAAAACAGATGGAACTATTATAATAAAATAAATTAACCAATTTCATAGAGTTTATCTAAAAAATATATTTAAAATCAATCAATCAATCATCAATTATTTTGTAAAAATATCGGTCTGTTCTTTAAAAAGTGGTAAAATTTTGTGTATGCTCTATTTTAAAAACCAAAAGAATATCGAAATGAAATTTCATATTTAGTTATTTCAATGATTCAGTTGACTTTGCAATTTATTTTGTATTACTATTATGGTTGTTTTTTACTTTATTATAATATTATTTTCCCAAAGGTTTATGATAAGATAAAAAATTTGCTAAAAATATAAATTCTAGTCATGTGCTTAGAATTATATAGAGTTTTACATTATTCTTTAAATAATATTATCTGGGGTAATATTCTTTCATTTTACTTTGTTTTAACTTGTAATACTTTATTTGAAATACACGAATTATTTACAAAACAAATTTTATTTGTATCCTAAACCTATTAATCAACATTATTTTTGATTATTTGATAGAAAAATCAATCTGCCCAAGGGTGTATCATTGTCCACCCCTAGTAGGGGGCAGATTGATACAAATCTATTTAAGAAAAGAAATGTGATAAGAATTTTATATGGTGTTTTATAACGAAAACTCGACTGAAATCCTATATTAGGTTAACAAATGTATAAATGGAGTGTATTAGTTTTTATTATTTCTGTTAGTAAAATCATTTTTTTAGTTTTTATTAAAATATTTTAAACTATTTTTCAAATATTTCTAAAAAATTAAGCAAAAACTCCAATTATTCACTATTAAAATTATTAATTACATACTATGTAATCGAAATTAATTTAGAACTAAAAGTAGGTATTTAAATATACGAAAGGGAGCAGGTGTATGGTAAAGTCGAGTAATAAAATCAAGCAAGATTTTTTTTTAATTTCTTGGATCCTTTTCACGGTTCACTTAGAAGTTGAAAAACAAAGAGTGTCATTTTGAAGATTGGGTTAGGAATCAAAATCAATTACCAAACAACAGATTGGCTTTGTTCTTTAATATCTATAGGATGTCAAATCTTTTCAGAGTGAGCTCCATCTGAAGGCTCCAACTGTTTTTTATCCCCTTCAGAACCACCCTTATGACATCCGTTCTGGTTGTTCACCTTCAAATTTTTCAGAAGCGAAAAATCCCAAGCGTGAATGAACCCTTCCGATGCGACCACATGGCTTCGAGATTGCTAAGATGAAAAAAAGTCATCTTTTAAAAATGACCATAATTAGCCGGAAGCCCTTCTAATGAGCCTGAACTGGATTTCATATTTAGATGAAATTAAGAAATTTGTTTTAATTTAGTTCAGCCGCAAAATCATTTATTTGTTGAAAGACTAGGAGTGTAAATAGTTCGTTGACATCATCAATAGGCATCTCAACCGACTGTATAAATAAAAACACAGTTCTAAAATTATGTTCTATTTTCTTTTTTAAATTAGTTGTATTGCTAGTACAAAAATTAAATAATTTTTTTTTTTAAGATTGTTCTAAGGCTGATGATGACACTAATATAAAGTGGTCCAAACGTCCCTATTGACAATAAAAAAATTCTTTTTTAATAATATAACTTTTGTTATGTTTTTACAAAAGAAAAAATGAGAGCTATTTCTTGAGAATATATCCTCGAAAAGTTATATAATAATTATACTGAAAATTAAATTTAAAAAAAGTTGGGAATATAAGAAATAAGTAATAATTAAAATTTGTTTTGCAATATAAAAAATTCCTTAAATAAGATTCCAATTCGCAGCTTTAATTACTCCAAAACTATCTAATCAATTCGACCAACTACATAGTTACTGATAGTAAACAGAGTTTAGAGAGGCAATCGAATTAGAGAGCAAAAGCAAAACTTAGGACAATATTAGAATTTTAATGCTTAACATTATCTACTTAATATGCTGATTCGACTCCTGGTTTTTCATAAATAAACCAGTTCCCTTGTCTCCAAATGGATAAAGATGCTCTTCTGTTGAAACGTATTCATGATGACATTTCAGGACTAAGACTTAGATTTCTGATTTATTTTTTCTGTGTCAAATTGAAATTTTAAGTTAATATAGTAAGTATCTTGAAAATATTGCACGTTTCTCATTGCGCTTTGGCCAACTCAGAAAGAAAGAAGGTTACCCGCTTGACCGGTACAAAAAAACTTATATCCTTGGCTGGCTTAGACCCTGGTAAAGCCAAAACAGGCAACTATCTTTCTTTCTCATTTCGGACTTAGTGTTGTGTACTTTTTCTACCCAATATATTAATTAAGCTTAAAAGTTTATTAATTTTTTTATTTATATATGTGTGTTTACTTCTATAAATGAATGGGATATTCACCAAATAACAACTTCATTATTAGATTAATTCATTTAAATAATTTTAATATGTCTATCTATTCAGGGTGTTTCAGGAGAAATAGGGAATATTTTAGGAAGTGGTAGTATAGACGACTTGGAATAAAAAATGCCATATAACATGTCTCCAATTTTATTGAGTACAGAGATACAGCGTTACACATTCAGATGCAATATGAGTGCTGGGCACTGTACC
This sequence comes from Forficula auricularia, assembly GCA_024734495.1. Lineage (NCBI taxonomy): Eukaryota > Metazoa > Arthropoda > Insecta > Dermaptera > Forficulidae > Forficula > Forficula auricularia. Next base: position 12,963,000 of record JALMQS010000128.1, read on the forward strand.
AATGTCGCGCAATATATTGAACACATGACTAAACACTCTTGAATCTGGTAGTCGGTTAGGGAATCGTATGCCGTAGCTTCAAGCAGCAGCAGCGTTTCCATTACAAAATCCATACACAAATACCATATCGGCATACTCAGCATGTGTATATACGTGCGGCATGTTTACACCCTAAAGTACAGTAGACTTGGCCAACAAATCACAATGAAAACTTCTATGTAAACTAAAGCACAACTTCACAACTTGAACATCAACACTCTACTCCTGACATTCGGTAAATACGCATAGCAACCCATATCAACCGGTGTAGCAGCACACGAAACGAAAATGCATTGAAATCAGCTGTATCTCTGTACTTAATAAAAATTGAACACATGTTATTTGGGATTTTTATTGCAATTCGTCTATACTACCACCTCGTAAAATATTTACTATTCCTCTTGAAATACCCTGTATATATAAAATTAAGGTTTTGTCTGTACATTGGTCCAAATCATGCCAAATTTTGATTGGACACGTTTCAAGCAAAGTTATGAACGAAAACACCCTTAATAAAATTCCTGTCTATCTGTTTGTATGTGTGTCTGTATGTGTGTCTGTCTGTAGGTATGTTTCCTTGGGTTCCGCGTGGGGTGCGGGGGGGGGGGGGTGAGTGTGGCGGTGGAGAGTCCAGGGGGCATAGTGCCCTGGCTGACAAGAGGACAGGAAGGCAGGCCTTGCAGCTAGTTAATAATAAAACTTTAAAATTTCAAGCTAAACAGATAATTGAAAATTCATGTGACGTAAACTCTCTGAAAACTACAGGTGCAGGGCCGAATTATATATAGTGTTTATAGATACTTTGTATTAATTTCATACCTCTTACATCTAAGTAAACTTTGATATTGAATATCGGCCATTAAATAAATAAATAATAACAATAAATTTCCAGGTCCTATGAACAGAATATAATGAAAAACGAAGGGTCTGTCGGTTGGTTTGAAGTTCCCTCTCATGACACGTGAAGTTATTTCGAAAATTTTGACTAACGCTTATTATTTCATTTTTATTGGTAATAAAATTTTGTGAGCCAGGTGTACACTACCATCTCGAGAAAAACAATGTATTGTATGCCAATTTTCTGAATTTATTCTGGAATTTTAATTAATTAGAAAATTCTAGTCGACAAACAATTGTGAATTAATAATCGATATCGTAGAAACACCATCCCAGTTCGGCAAAGAAAAAATACCTACCTACGCTATATTCGTTCTTGTTTAATAATTGAATATAAATCTACACAAAAGACTTTCAAATTACTAGTCTAATATCCAAAATTTCAACATGAAAATTTAATTCTTTCGAATTCTAGATTATACAATTGAATATGCAATTACAGGAGTGTACCCAGGTATGCTCAGGGAGACAAGACAATTATTTTTGCCAAAATCATCCCATCATAAATTTACATATAAAATTTTTTACAGTTTATAATTCAGAATTATCAATTTATATACCTATGCATTTATTATTTATCGAATAAACATGGCGGTTTTAGATATGTTAAACCCAAAGAAGCTTGCATTTTTTAGCTTATTTGCACAAATTTTAAGTGTAGTTAAAATTAATGTTTGCTCTGATGTAAATATAAATGAAAATATTAAAATATGATTAATATCCATTTCTGCTTAAATCAGGAAGTCCAGTGTTTGAATTAATATAGAGTAGATACTTTTGCAGTGGCGTTCTGTCAATGGATGCTGTGGATGCTGAGCATCTCTAAAATTTCGAAACATACACAGTATTTTCATACTGTATCATAAAAATCTACTTTTAAATTTTAAAAATAACGTACAATTCTATCTGGGGAAAGTGGCGAAATTAAAAGTCTTTGAAAACATTCAAGAGAAATGCAAGAAAAACATGTGGGACTTGATCTCGAGTATATAATACATAGGATGGTTTTATGAATTGTTTATAACTGCGTACAGATACATTTTTTAGACCAGATATCATCCCATCAGAAAATTTGATTTAGGTAACATTCTTGATTAATTTAAATAATACAAAATTAATTATGGCAGAGTAATTAGGTATCACCATTAATAAATACTCTGTCTTGAGAAAAATCACAAGAATATCTTATTCTGAATCCATATGTTGTTATCATCATCATCATTGAGTACACAGTCCTAAGACTGGTTTGACACAACCACCCGTTTTTCACTTTATGGTGGTCGGGGAGAAATCATCATGGTGTGTTAACTTGGGATTTGTAATGTGGTGGTTTCCCATTGCCTTCCACATTATCAATAACTTTTATTACATGTCAGAAGGGTTATATACACCTCATCGAGAAATAATCCCAAGTGCAAAAAATCAATCCGGGCTAATATAGCCCTCATTCAAAATCATACATCGGTCCGAATTGCTTTTTTGTCACTTAGCTGAGAGAGTGAATACTACAACCCTTCTGGCTTGTAATATAAATAACCTTACAGCCTGGATTCAGTTGAAGTCAGACATGATTTTTTCATGACTATGAATGGAATGCCATCATTTGCATGTTGTTAAATATCTATTTGTTTCTATTTTTAAAATGTATTCAAAAAGTAAAATCAAATACGGTACATAAGTATATCGAAAATTTTCAGGTTAAACGTCTCAAACTTCTTGCACAAGAACAAACAAATCGTGTCAGTTTTCAAAGTAGTAGCAAAAAAAAAAGTTATGGGTAATAAAGGAATTATTATTTAACGGGTTATAGTGGTGTTTCACAAAGAGGAAATAAAATTAAAAAAATTAAAAAATCTTTTAAATTATTTTGGAGATTTTTTATTTATCTCTATACATATTTCGGGCTATGAACCCTTCATCAGGAGGTTAAACAGAACACTGAATACAGGAATATATTTAAAGGAATAAAATTAAAAAATTAAAAATCTTATATATCGAAATGAACACTGAATATGTATTCAGTGTTCTGTTTAACCTCCTGATGAAGGGTTCATAGCCCGAAATATGTATATATAAATAAAATCTCCAAAATAATTTAAAAGATTTTTTAATTTTTAATTTGTTTTCCTTTTAGACACCACTATAACCCGTTAAATAATTCCTTTGTTTAATATGTTTCACTATAAACCACACCGCTTTCCCTAAACTTTATTATGTAATAGCTCGAGCATATCAAAATACAAATATAAAGGGGTAAATAATAGTATTATAGGGGTTAAGATAATTCAAAGAATGCATACACCTACACAAATGATCATTGCAATTACAAAACTTTTATCCATTTTTTAAAAAAAATATTTAATTAGAATTTAATTTAATTTTTCTACTGCTATTGTAGGTACTGAATAAATGCCCAAAGGTTGAAGCTTCTTTAAAATACTGAATGAATTACTTTATTTCACATATAATATCGTAAAAATTAATTAAACATTAAATTAAAAATATATAGTATATATAAAAATAGAGATAGGAAAAAATATTAAACTTCATTATTTTTGTAAATAGCGTTATTTTTTGTTTGTTTTTAAATACATCTGGATTCATTATAAAATAATGACTTATAGAAAACATGACCAAATTTCATAAAATTATTCATTAATGTATTATTTACAGTACCAATTAAAAATATCTAGCGTATTTTTCAAAGCAATCTTATTAGTTTTCGTTAAAAATAAATAATTAAATCAAAATAAAAATCGAAATTTCAAAAACAACATTATTTTACTAGTGATGTAATAAATGAGATCGGATTAATTTAATTATAGAAGGCTAATAAAAAAGCCTCTAAAATATAGCAAAAAGCAATACCATTTATCCGTTTAAGTGATTCCAATTAATATGCAACTAGTATTTTCTAAAAGGTTTTATTGAAATCATGTTTCTACAAGCGAGTAGCTTCAATTTACTTAGAAAAACAAATGGAGAAAACGTTAATAAATGCTATATTCATAAAATAGAAACGAAACAGTATAAATTAAGGATTGAAAGGAAAGACTTGAGAATGGAAGGAGAGGCGAACAAACGCGACAGATGCAAGCCTTATATTACACCCCGACATAACAGTATCTTCAATTGAAATTTATCGAAATTAAAAACAAAAATCTAGACAAATAAAGGTATTGAGTGAATAGATTTTTTTTAATGTTACAGATGCAATAAGTGTAAGAACGCTGTCTGAATAGACGTTAGCATCCTTGAAAAAAGAAAGAATATGGTACTATTGGCGATCATTAAAAATTTATTCGAATTTTAAATAATTAAATTAGATGAATAAGTGGGAATTAACCAAATCCTAATAGAAGAAATGAAAATGAAAATAAACAAGAATAAAACCAAGGTCCTAGTATGTACAAAAAAAGAACAAACGAGACAGGAATGCATCAAAATTAACCAAGAAAACCTAGGAGTTAAGAAATTCCGCTACCTAGGAAGTAAAATTACATGGGATGGGAGGAGCGAAAACGAAATTAAATCAAGAATTGCCCAAGCAAAAATGGGGTTTAATTCAAAACAAAAACTACTATGCTCCTCCTCAATCAGCTTAGAAAACAGGAAGTTGCTATTGAAGACATATGTATGGAGCATAGCCATGTACGGGTGTGAAACCTGGACAATTAGAGAAGCGGAGAGAAAGAGATTAGAGGCTTTCGAAATGTGGTGCTACAGAAGAATGATGAATATCAAATGGATAGATAAAATTACAAATGAAGAAGTTCTTGGAAGAATCGGAGAAAGAAGAACCTTGTGGAAGAGTCTGAAGAAGAGAAGAGGTCAGATGATGGGGACACACTGAGACATGGGGGACTGCTTAGGGATATCTTGGAGGGGGAGGTGGGAAAGAAAAGGGGAAGGGGAAGACCCAGATTATAATATTTCAACCAAAAAATTGGGGATATGGGATGCCAGACATTTAGAGAGGTCAAACAGCTGGCGGGGGACAGAGTCGAGTGGAGACGGATTGTTGCATCAAACCAGTCTTAGGACTGTATACTCAATGTTGATGATGAATAAGTGAAAACACAGATCGTTTTTCAAAAATTTTAGAAATTCTTTTGACAGCAAACGGTTTGAGCTATGTAAGTTGAAATTTTATCCAGAGGTGTGGTCTATTAATACGATCTTGAGTACCAAATTTTTTCAGAAAATTTTATTGCCGTCGTGCGAAATACTGATTGGCGTCTTTATATGCTCTGAGTACCTACACATTATTGAGTCAACAAAATTTCTTCACCTTTCAAGTTTTTACAAAAAAATTAAAAAAACAAACTAATAGGGCGAATAATAAATAGCTCCAGCTGTTTTTCAGATATTACGAAAACACAAAGCAAAAAAAAAAAATATTTTAATGCTCCATTACAAAATTTCATCATACCTCATATATTATGTAGTAACCAGTGCAGGATTTACGTATAAGCTACACAAGCTATAGCTTAGGGCCCCCACGTTATGGGGGCCCCCTAAAAAAATTGTCCGTGTGAGCAATAATTGTCATATATACTTAAATATTCTGCAGCATTATTTGTCCCAATCCCACATGTCAGGAACGTCGCATACTCTTCACCCAATTTTATTAGAGCGTCCTTTCGAAGAACAAAGCGCTTTTGTGCCTATGGTTTGGATTACTAATAACCGGTTAACCGGTAATTATGACTTCCGAAATTACTGATTAAAAGAACTTTTGTTCCTTTTTACCCGAGATTGCATTTTTAAGTTTGTTTGAATACCAATTAAGTTGAAGATTTATTATTTCACTATCAAAATACTTCTTAATTGTATTTCAGTTTAACCCTCTAGGTATCCGAAAATCATATTTGGCACTGACATATAATATCTGGACTTATAAAGGACCCCATATCTCAAATAGCTTAGGCCCTTATCAAGTCTAAATTCGGCCTTGATAGTAACGTAATAAAAGTGAATTTAAAAGAGGTGTAGCTTTCTAAACAAGAGACACTTGTAGGTGAATTCAATTTGTCTTAATTTTAAAAATAAATTTGTTTCTTAATTCTTTTAGGTTAACATTTTTATGGTTCTTAAAAAAAATATTTTGAAATTTTTTTTCCCATCTCGCCTTCCTGAGATTAACTCTACTCCTCTCTGTCGCCGAAACTACTGCGAACGATCAGTCAAAGGGCAGGCTTGTCTAGCGAGCAGAGGGTGATGAAAGCATCACCAGACACAATCATGTTCAAACCTGTCGCGGCACGCTCGCTGTTTGCCAGTAGCAGCATCAGACCAGTCATTTAATAGCCACATCTCTAATGCTATTTAGACAGCTGGATTGGCAGCTCAGTTAAGGGTATGGAAAAAAGGCGCAAGCCATTTCCCATTTTTACTTTATCTATTGCGAGGCAGATAAAGTATTGGATCGGTCTTCAAAGAGTCCTCGGGTAAAGACTATGGAACCCATGGTCTCAATCAGTCACAAATTCTAGTATTCATTTAAGTTGAATTTCAGAACGTGGCCGTTTTAAATGCAATTAAAATGAAATAAATTTGTATTTTTTTTCATCCTAATTAATTGGATATTACCATCTATGTACATCGATTTTCAAACCTACTCTCTAAAACTGAATCTGTGGATATCCACTGAATAACAGTGACTATTCACTTATCCAAACAGTCACAATCATACCACTTCTAATCAGTGGATAGTCACTGAATGTATTAGTGGATTTTTAAAATTCACTGATTCATTAGTGGCTAAGCCGTCAGACAACCTCTGTTTGAATCAGTGAAAATTAAAAAGCACTGTTGAAACTGTTGAAATTAATACAAATGATTGATTTTTCAGTGACGTACATGATCGCTGGAGAAATCAGCTGAAATTCCACTGATTTATTTTAAGAGAGTATTGAAATTGTTTATTTAATCAAATAATTTAAAACATATTGGTTTTTGGTAGATTTGATACACACATCCACCTTTAAACAGAAAGGAAAAGAGAAGGATCTTAATTTTTTTTTATATATACTCAAGAGTCTTTGAAACGTAGAGATCTGCAAAAATCTTGATTTTTTTCTCCACGATTACAATATTTTTTAATTTACCACTCATGATAAAGTAAAAAAAAAAATAAGCTTTTCTTAAAATAAATTTTATTTCATTTTATGTAAAGCTTCTTATTAATTATCATCGAATGCCGAATGGGAAATGGAAGGGAGATGGAGACGGCAGGGGAAAATTTCAAGTCACGATTTTGATTTGAGAAACTTGAATAAACAACTGCCTACATAAAAGGATATTGAATAATATTATGAATTACGGCGGATTGGGTTGAAAGAGAAAGAGTAATTCTCAAAGTAGCAGACTATTTATTCATTCGAGGGAAATAACTCTCTATGTAAATGTCATTTATACGGCAATGAAATGTGGCGAGTCATAGAATGTAAAGTATAGAAAAAAAAAAAAAGAAATTAAAAAGGCATTAAGAGCGTAATCTTTCTTTTTTTTCTTTTTTTTTTGTTTCTTCTAAATTGCTTTTAAAAAAATTTCACAAGAGATATATAGATTTTTTTCTCCATGTATTGATGTAAGCGCATGCAATCCCCCTTCATTCATATTCTGACATAAATATTTCTTTATATATAATTAAAGCATTTTTTTATAAAAATAAAATAAAAAAAAAACTTTGATATATCCATTTTTCTTAATACACAACCTTCATTTGAATTTTGGTTATTAATCATTTAAATTATGTAAAAAAATTATTAATGCTTTTATACATATTTACTTGATGAATATTTTCATTAATTACAATTTGTTATTTTAGTACAAAGAGAAAATGAGTTTCCCTCTTTGCTTTTTTTTTGATTAAGTAATGTTGATTCTTTTGTGACTAGTTTCATTTGTCTTCAAAAAATATTAACATTTTGATTCTTTCTAGGAAATTTATTTAATGTAAGTATCGTTTTTGAAAAACGAAACTTTGCTCACCTTAATGAGAGGTTCGGGAATGTTTATCTTTTTTATAAGAAAATTCTCAAATTTTTACCATCGAATCATTGATGTATTAAATAATTATTCCCGAAATTTGAAGTTAACCATCTGTCCATTACTGAGAAATAAATGATTGAAAATTGTCCTTTTAACATGGAAGTAAATGGAACGAGCTTTTAAAAGGGCTATAATTTCTATACAAATTATACAATTTTCAACAAATTTATACAGATCAATAATTCAACTTTTGTGAATCGAATGATACATTTTTCAATAGATTTGACAGTCTAGTCAATTAGTTATTCATAAATGTAAAAAATAAAAAGTCATTTGCAGCCAACAGAATATAACAAAAGCACTAGTGTAGAATTCCAACTTTATTTCTTGAAATCGTTTTTGTGTTATTTATAATGTTTTTATAATTAGAAAAAATTTATCTTAATATTATTTTTATTAATAGTATCAAAACATTGATTTTTATTCGAAATTAACAATTTATTTTTTATTAAAAAATTTAGTAGGCAGAAGTTGTCACTCTAGAGAAATAAAAAAGATTTTTTCGAAGATCAACCAGATAAATAAGCAGTCCCAAACTCCCTTAATTCAAACTTCTGAATATTTTTGACTTTCCGATAATTTAGCTATTCGTCAGATGTGACTGCAGCCACCAACTTAAATTATAACAAAAATGACCGCAATCTATATCAGCTATTTTGACTCCAAGATCAAGTTGACGGCAAGCCAAATTTCATTGGAGAGGGAAAAATCATCCCTAAAATCTTGGCAAGCTTACTCAAATTTTTTATACACAATGAATATTGACGAGTGTAAAAAATAGCTTTAGCACGTTATATACATACGAGCTTTTCGTGCGTGCCTTCGGCACGCCCTCGAAGCTCGGCCCTCCGGGCTGGTGCCCTGGCGGGCAGCGTCTCGGTCCAAAAATTTTATTCCTCTTAAAAAACCACACTCCAAATGTATACCGGTAAACTACCGAAAATACATCGTCTCTTAAAAGTTTCGCCTCTTTAACTTTTGAGTGGCGAGAGGGGGGGGGGGAGGAATAATGATCATTATATTTAATGTTTCTTAATTCAAAATGAATTGGAGTCTTTCATTTCAAAATTCGAGTCCAAATTAGAAATTAGAATTTCAAATTTGCCTGGTTAATGAAAATCGATTGGAGCTGCGCTGACAATTATATTTCAAATTTGCCTCGTTAATTAATATATATTTAATATTTCTTAATTTAAAATCTATTGGTGTTTTTTCATTTTCATTCGAGTTCAAATGAATACAATATTATCTCGACACAAAGTCCAAATCAAAAATATCTAGTTTTAGTAACAAAAATCAAGATACAAACATTAATGTCGTAATGGAGTAATCGGTAGAGCCAATGACTATAGTTCAAGAGTTCGTCGGTTCGATTCTAGGCAAGAGCGTAATTTTTTTAGAGAAATTTCTCTAAGCGTTGTTACAAATTAATCTAGATGAATATTATATAGTATTACATAGCTTCTATTTCAATCCCTTAGAAAACTATGGATGATTAAAATTCAAAATATGGACAGATATTTAATATGTAATTCGAAAAATTACAAATATAGAGTATTTCCTTATGAAAATAATATATAAAAAAAATATATTTTTTGAAACACCTGTACTATACTTTCTTATTATTTCTTTTCCTTAGGCCCAGTTGTATGTCGGTTGGTAAAGTTTTTGTAAAAGTTGACAAAGGGTAAAACCTTAGAATTCACCTTGTGCCCGGCCGGATTGGCAATCAGATGACAAGCACTTTCATTTGATTGGCCATCCCGCCGGGCACAAGGTGAACCCTTTGTCAACGTTTACAAAGACTTTACCAACTGACATACAGCTGGCCCTTAGAGAAGCGGAAACTATTTTTTTTCTACATTTTTGAACCAAAAGTACTTAAACTAGAAAACCCAAAATCTTATTAGAAATATAAACATTTTGACACCAGAATGAAATTTCCACGATTTTCCGTTTTTGAGTTATCCAAGGCTATTGAAATTTGTTTTGTTTTCAAAAAAAAAAAAAAAACAATAGGGCACACCCTCCCTGAAAATATTCTGATTACGACCCTACTGTTTTGGTCCAGTTTTAAATTCTTGAGGTTGTCCTTTGCTTGATGCAAATAAACATATATACTGTGTATACCAATTATACCAATTATAAATACCCAATAAATTATAAAGATTTTCAGGGTGTGTTGTTTTATAAGTGATTCTAGATTCCAACTTCATATATTCACGTAAAATTATTTTTTGCTTCATTTTTATTAACCGACTTTATTTTATTTATTTATTTTAATTTCATATTTTGAAAATTTCGCTAAAAATTGAATACCTTAAGTTTGTCATAAATTATACATAAAAAAAATCAAAATAATATTGAATCTAAAATATTATAAACGAAAAAATTGTAAATCAAACGAACTTACCTGTAAGTGAAGTTCGATGGTATTAATAATTATATGAAAGCCTTGTTCGAGTAAGGTAATACTTTGTAGTAGACTTAATTTTTTTTAAACTAACATTGAACCCACCTATTACAAAAATAATAAATATTAATCAAAAATAAATCCTCTAAAAAATGGCAGCGAAATATTTCTCAAGAAATTAAAGAAAATAAGATCCATCAAAATCAATTATCTTCAGTTAATTCAGTTCAATTAATATACCATTCAGAAGGAGAAATCGATGAGATTCTCTTCTGCTTGATGCAAATTGGTGGGTATCAAATATACTATATATATTTGTCTAGATTAATTTGCCGCAACGCTGACGTAATGCTGCCGAGAGAGAGCGCCATCGGTATATTTGCGGCAAATTTGAAATATAATCATAATTTGGACTCAAATTTCGAAATGAAAGATTCCAATTGATTTTAAATTAAGAAACATTAAATATATTGATAATTATTACTCCCCCCTTCACCACTCAAAAATTAAATATTCAATTCACTTTTCTTTGCGCACAGAAAAAGAAATCAATCACATCTTATTTGATTTATATTTTATATATTATTTGTTTATTTTTTAATAATTTGCCACTTTTTTATAATTTTTTAAAAATCTAAATTTTGTTATTTTTATTTTTTTATTTTTACAAAATTAAACGACTTAAGAGACGCATGCCTATATGAGTTTCTCATTGCAATTCTGGAGCAGCCTGTCATACAAACAACACATGATCTATTTTAAATATTTGGAGCCTTATATCGATTATCGATCCCAAATTTAAAAAAAATGATATAATATAATTCTCCTCCTCACACGATACCACTTATTTAAATAAATCTATTTCCACACAAAAAATATCACAATGCTGTAGATTATAGAAAAAAAAAAATACTTCCAGATTCATATCTAGAGCCTCATTTCTGTAGCTGTGTCAGGACGAAAATGAGGCGAAACTTTTAAGAGACTATGTATTTTTGGGAGCTTACATGTATACTTTTGGGGTGTGGTTTTTTAAGAGGAATAAAATTTTTGGACCGAGACGCCGCCCGCCAGGCCAGCAGCCCGGAGGGCCGAGCTTCGAGGGCGTGCCGAAGTCACGCACGAAAAGCTCGTAAATACATATGTAATTAGGTAAGGTTAATTATTTAATTAATTAAGTAGGTTATTGGAAGCCAAGAATAAGGGTAATTTTTTGAGCTGTTTTTATTTTTTTATTTTAATTACTGTCGAATACGTTCTTCGGATAAATCTGATAAAAACCTCCATTAATAATTGTATAGTGATTTGTTTTTGCTTAGAGAAGAGATGAGGGGAGTGAGAATTGATGATCCAACTGCCCTAGGGAAAATGTCCAAAGCTTTGCTAAAATGATTTCGTGGATTTAATTCACATTTTATTGAATCATATAATCAATTCTAACCTAATGGACTCAAACTGGAAAAACGGTTTAAACGGGAAACGAAATAAGCCTTTACCCCTTTTTGATTTATATTATAGATTTTATTTTGTTCATTTTATAGTATGGTGAAGAAATTCTTTGAGTAAAGCAATACAAATAGATTAATCATTTTTTTTATCCCTATAACAACCCTTTGAGAAAAATTCTTTGAACAAATTTTCAAATTTATGAATTCCTTCTAGAGCGCATCTGGTCACTGTCCACTCCCTCTTGAACCCTTTTTATTACATCCCCTCCCCCTTGCAATGCATTTTTCAAAGGTTTTGAAATATGAACGGAAGCTTTATATTAATTTTATCCAAAATCGTTGGCAAGCACTGCCGCTGCTGCTAGGGTCCATTTTAAATTTCATATAATTGAAAACCACCCTCTTTTGTGTTTAGATTTTAAAATCGGGGTCAAACTACTCGTATCCTCGAATTGTAGAGTGCGTAATCCTTAGTAACCCTTTATTCGAGTAGACGAAGAGCCTCGGGGCCGAAAGAAGGGTGAGGGATGGATGTCAGGGGAGGGATTTTAGATTTCAAAAAAAGAATGGACTCCTTGTAAAAAACACCTGGGCCTGTGTAGAAAAAAGAGCTTAAAATCTGGAACCCTTTGTGAGGTAATCAGTCTGGCGCGGGAGACCGTTTGGGCGTTTGGAAAATTGGCGAACGCTCAAAAGTGTGTCGGGGGAGGCTCTTTCCCTTTTTGCTTTTTTCTTCTATCGACACATGTCGATCTGACAGGAGATGAGCCATTCAACTGGCAGATATCAGTCAATGCAAATTCGAGGGGAAATGAAAAAGAAAAAAATTTCTCCCTTTTTTTTCTGATTCAAAAATGCATTTCAAATCTCTTGAAGCGTGGGTGGATGATGAGTCAAAAATTTCATGCATTGGTTGATAAATATATTTATTATTTTTATCAGGAATTTTATTTAGAGTAGAGTTTACGCCACTCTCGGGACAAAACATGTATTTGACGCCCCATATCCTTCATTACAGTAGAATTCTTTGAATTTCCTTACATAATTATTAAATTAAATTGAAAGTTTTTTTGCCGAGAGTAGGAGAATTTTTATATATTGAAGGAGACAATAAAAGAGTGTGTCTTCTGCTGGAATTATAAATTTTATTTATTTATAACGAGACTATAGTTTCGAGGGCTTTGCCCTCTTCATCAGTCTATTATAATTGATTCACAAGAATTAATTTATGAATAAAATTTATAATTCCAGCAGAAGACACACTCTTTTATTGTCTCCTTCAATAATTATTACAGGAGGAAAGGAAATTCCTTATACTTATTAGAGATGTGTCGTTTATTATAATAGTGGTGTAACTCCATGAAAGTGAATTCGGACATAACAAGCTTTTAGAAAATTGATGTTTACGAAAATAAAGACAAGTATTCATTCACTGTTTATTATTTTTTATTGTTTATTACAAATCAAAGATTTTATTTGTTGTAACTTACATAATAAAGTTAAAACTAATTAAATAAATGAACTTAAACTTTTTTTTCTGGATTTTTAGTTCTGCACTTTTAGTTCCCTGAGAACTAGTAGTGCCTTTTATGGGATTTTAATGCAATATTTGGAGTTGCTTTTCTTTTATAAAGCAAGATATGACTAAATGTGATACCATTAAGCAAAAAAATGAAATTTATAAAAAATGGAGTTACACGACACATATGTATTTTTATTTAAATTATACATAATTAATTATAACTAAATATTCAGGTGTCAGGTTGACCGAGTGGTTAAAGTGAATGCCTTCTAATCAAGCTAGCGTGGGTTCAAGCCCGAATGGCTGTAAATATTTGACTGGCTTTAATCTGATTCTTTCAGGGGAAGGCAATGGGAAACCACTCCTGTGAAAAATTTCCTCAGTAAAATTACAATAGAGAGGATACTCTCCACTCTCCAGAGTAATCTTCGACGCTCGGAATCGAGTATGGCACTTAAAGGAGAAAAAGAAATTTTATACAATAATATAATCCAGTGGACTCCCGTATAACGTGCTCTCATAAAACGTGAATTCATATAACGCGATGAACTCATATAGCGCGATAAACAGTACCGTATAACGCGTAAGATAAATTTAACACATAGTTTCTCATTTTTGAAGCTGAAGAAGCAGTGGCTTATAAAAAAAAATAGTAATATATACACATTTAAAGATATAAGAGAAAAATAATTTTATTTAACTTTTAATAAAAATCCATGTGTGGAGCTCAGCAGGGACCTAGCCAGGGTCAGAACCCCCCCCCCCCCAAAAAAAAAAAAAAAAAAGAAAAAAAAAACAGGGTTCATGGGATGAGTAACGTAAACGACAAACCGTTTCTTATAGCAAACTAACCGTAAATAAATATATTTCATATGATTAATCAAGAATTTTGCTCTTTTTTAATTCTTGTAGTACCTATTTGTTTAAATAAAAAAAATTCCCACCTAATATTTTGCTTTGTGGACTTGACCCCACAATCAAAATTTTCTGGCTACACCACTGCACCTCCAGTATTTAACATTTATTCACTATCGGAAGTATCAACACAAATAAGTTCCAACGAAGCAGTCTTGTTAATATTGGTTGTAAAGATTCATCGCTTGAATAGTCCATAGTTTCGTCTTGATTCTTATCGTTGATTAAAAACTCTTCTTTCTCATGATCATTTTTAAATTGAAAATATGGGGATAGAGACAATCACTGAATTATTTTTAAAATTCCTAAACCGCTCTATAGACGTATCAATTTTCATAAAATTTGTATTTAAGGTTTTGGCTGATAATGTAGGTATGTCCCGTATAACGCGGTTTCCTATTACGCGGAACGTATCCCCCGCGTCGTACGGGAGTCTACTGTATAACTCTGACGCAACGTTTCAATCGGCTTATTGTGCCGTCTGAATTATTGACACCCAATCCGATTGTAGGTTAACTAATTCAGCCATGTAGGTGTTCAGATCAGAGCTCAATCAGTTATTCTAAAATCAGATTCGGTGCTCATATACTATGAAAACGATCGCAGATAAGGCAGATTGAAACTGTAGTTATATTTGTATTATTATTTGTTGTTGTGTTCAATAAATAGTTATAATTAATTATGTATGATTTAAATAAAAACTTAGCATCAAAATTCTCGACTTTTCCTTGGTACGCCTGGGAGGTAGGCTTCATCTGCCTTCTGGACGTCTCTAGTATTTTAAATTATAATCATCGGACGTAAATGTTGATGATACTTGTAAACGGGAAGCTCTTTTCAGCCTCGTCAACGAGCTTTTTACGAACGTTTTGGGAATTTAAGTTTACTGGTTAACCGGATTCTTTTGTTTGCCCTTCTTTTGTTGAGTGGTTTTTGCTAAATACTTTATTACAATAGTTTCATTCTTGGTTATTTTCACTCACCAAAACCAAAAGACACTGCTAAGAAATAATTAAAATCTACTTTATAGCTCACTAGACTAAATTCTTTTTCATAAATTCCTTGAAATCTAAAATGAGCCAAGCAGTGTTCAATAAATAGTTATAATTAATTATGTATGATTTAAATACAATTTTAAGAATCAAAATTCTCGATTTTTCCTTAGTACGCCTGGGAGGTAGGCTTTTTCTGCTTTCTGGACGCCCCTAGTATTTTAAATTGTAATCATCGGACGTGAATGGTGATGATACTTGTAAACGGGACATGATTTTAAGCCTCGTAAATGAGCTTTTTACGAACGTTTTGCGAATCGAAGTTTACTGGTTAAGCGGATTCTTTTGATTGGCCATCTTTTTTGTTGAGTGGTTTTTGCTAAATACTTTATTGCAATAGTTTCATTATTCGTTATTTTCACGTACCAAAACCAAAAGGCAGTGCTAAGAAATAATTAACATCTACTTTTGAGCTCACTAGACTACACATTTTTTCATAAATTCCTTGAAATCTAAATTGAGCCAAACAAGCTTGCGTACGATGGAAGTTGTATAAATTTATGAAAATTTTCCGACCTGCCTAAATGTTCAGAATGCTCATACGGTAGCACCGGCCCTGAATTTATTTCACGATTTGTTTGCACTATTTCTAAAATGATAAATATCGAGGGGTGAACCACGACCTAATATCGTGTACACCTACTTCCACTTCCACTTTTATTTCCAAGTAGAAGACAATAGATGAACGGTCAAGAATTCCAAAATAATTCCACGTAATTCTAAAGACGTGTATACCTAATTTCAATCGCGGTTCACCCCTCGTAAAAACTGTCGCGAAACTTTCTTATCAAGAAATTAAAATATAGATTTATTTATGTTTTAAGATTACACTAATAGAATAATCTAATTTTAATATATAAAACACACCAGTTAGATACATTTTGATTCACTATTCATCATTACAGTACAGACCTAGAGTCAGGTAATCAACGAAATGCTGCATTGTCTGTCTGTCGCACTTGTCATTCGAAAAGACTCAACCCTTCTGGACGTCATTGCGGCACCCCCAAAAGTTAATTGGATTGGGCTATAACACTTCGACTCATCCACTATATTTATTACAAGACATCTCTCCAACAGGTTATCACTGTTTTGTCTTTTGGAAAATCACGAGGGGTCTTCTCTACTGAATTAAAGTTGTATTGAATAGTTTTTATTTTACATGTTGAAATGATCGTATTCACACCCAAAGAGTAATGTGAATTATTTATCCTTTGCACTTGTATTTAGTAAAAGAACTTATTAAACTTAGTATAATTATAATGAGTTTGAAGTTGAAGTTGGTGATGTTTCACAGTACGGCTTTTTTAATCCATTTCACTTTAAACTCCAATCTTTAAAATTGTTTCACAATTAGAATCTTGATATTCTAAGAACTACCCATCTTTTTCTTAGAAAAACCTACATAAATAAGAAAAGGCTAAAAATATTTAAACACAATTTCAGGTGGTTTTCGGTGTATTTACAACGAAGATTAACTTTTGTTTATATAATCTTTTGACATTTTCGTAAAGTGCCTGAGAAATTTATCTTTTTGGTAAATCTTTCTCAAAAAAACATCCCTAAAAATATATATATAAACAATCCTCTCCTATTGCGTTCTCCTCCACCAACCCGGAACTAACACGCGCGAAAATAAAATTAATCATTTTTTTTCCGTTAAGGAAAGACTTTTTTAAATCCCATGGGGGGACCCCCCAACTCTTTACCTGTTTTATGGGAAAATTGAAAAAAGGGTTGTTTATATTGGTGAAAAAAAAATGTTTAATCCAAAAATAATTGATGATCTTCTTGGGTTACAAAACAAGAAAAAAGGTCCTTTTAGGGGTGAGGACAGTTCGCAGCCCCCCCTAAGGGTGTCTCTGATTGCGTGTTATGATGCGTGTGTGCCTGTGTGTGTGTGACACCCGGAGCATTTGTGTGCGTCAGACTAGGGTTGTCCTGTGACAGCCATGCATCAGCTGCCAGACACACATACACACACACTGTCAGACTCTACATCCGTGCATTGAGAAACACATAGGCAGATAGCCGACTCATAAATCGTTCTCACCGCCCTCCCTTCCCTAGTCGAGGAACGCATTAAATTTTGCATGGGAGTGATTATTGATGGATTAAAAAAAAGAATTGTTTGCTATTTCTGCTAAAAATATATGGATATATATTTTCATTCTCATAAATCCTCGAAATGCAGATTCAATTTTAAGATAGAGGCAAAGATGAATGGATTATTACTTTTGTTGTTTCATGAAAACAGATTGTTCATAAAATATATATTATTAGATAATAAATATTTTATCATTAATATTGTCGGGGCTATTTTACTCCGGTGAAATATATAGATTTTTTTTTTTTTTAATGAAAGAAAAATTATGTTTTATGTAAAGAATAGCTTTGTTTTTGACATTCATTGAGAATATTTTTTTTTCAACTAACTAGTGAAAATGTTAAAATTTAAATAAATTTGCAATTTCCCATTAACCTGTAAATTGCATTATTTCACATTTTTAACCGTCAGATCTCTACTGTAATTTATATTTATCTTTATCTAAAATTTCCATGCCAAAAAATATATTATTTACTTTTTTTTAACAATTAAAAAATTCATAGGCTCAATCACTTCTTTAAAAGAATGGGAGAAAAATCGAACAAGCGCTTTCACCAACTCTTTTATCCCTATGACCGCCTGAGACTGGAACTCGGTCTCAACCACCGTCTTCCCCGCCACTTATAAACTTCAGCTGTTTAAGACCCGTATACACAGATATCTTCGACCCTTTATTTGAATATATTTACAAAAGTTACTTTTTTTTAAAAAACCCCAATTGACCCATAATCCACTCTGGGTGTGTAAGCACAGGCTGCAAACAAAACGCATTTCTGCTTGTCTAAATCTAAATTCCAACGATCTTGGCATAATTGAAGATTTTATACCTCACTGGTTAATTAATCCTTTCGAAGCATTTCGAGTCCAGTGATTTTAATAAAATAAATAAAATAGATAAATTAAAAATATATTTATAGTAACATTCTTTTATAAAATAGTAATAAAAGGTGGTATTTTTATTTATTTATTTTGGAAACCCATATGACCCATAGGTAATTCAATTTGGATAAGCAAGCACAACCAACAAATAAATCTAATTTCTAGTTATCTAAATGATCAACTTGGCATAATTGAGGATTTTATGGCTCGTTGTTTGCGTTGTTTATCACTAAAGAAGTTTTCAGTAATTTTCTCTCTCTCATGTTCGTTTTATTTTCATATAATTTGAAAGAAAAGCAAATATTACACAACAAGAATGATAAAGCCATTCGCTGATTCTTGAAGAAATCGGTTTCTGTTTTATTCCAAAAGTTGAATATATTGAGGTTGAATCTTTCTTTGTTTTTAAATATTTTTTTGAATGAATCATATATTACACATATATTATTTTTTTATGTTTTAGTCATTGAATAACTAATCACACTTCATATAGCTAAACATTATAGATATATCTTTAAATATCCAAGTTCAATAACATTATTATTGTGAAAATATAGTAAACAAAGCGGCGAGAAAAACAAACAACATCTTTTCATATTGAATATTATCCGCACAGCGAGATATATAAAGGTATTAGTTGAATAACAAATGGAATCATTTTAACCTATAAAGGTATGTTATAGACTAGACTCTAGATCAGGAGTGTCCAATCCGCGACAGGGATGCGGCCCAGCACTGCAATGTATGCGGCCCGACATAATGGAGACGCGCGAGTCCTTGTGGGAAACAGGGCCTAGCGGCCCTAGTAGAGATTTTCAGAATCTATATAGTCAGTATATGGTTTGAAACATTGTGCTACTGGGGGGGTTCACAATTCACGTCGCATGGGCTCAAGGGGGCATGGTGGGGAGTGAACTTTGGACCTTGTAACAGAGAGTACTAGTTATTGTACAAGCAGCTAATAGTTAAAAGGGAAATCCTATCAGTATCAAATTGAAAGATATTTTCCAATTCGTGCAAACAAGTCTGAGCTTGTATTCGAACCTCTCGCAATATACAATTAAATCTATTCTAATTCCTATTTTATAAACTCTAAGTTAATACGTTGCAGTGGGTAAAATGATAATTGGATTGTTGGTTTGTAATTTAATTTAGTGGTGGTGGGTGTATCCTCGGGTTATCTCTCTTGATGCTTAAAATCTTAAATTGATTGAATTTACTATGAATTTGTTTACTACTTTTAGTGTGAAATTAAATAAAATGGATTAAGAATAAAAATAAAAAAACAAATGAAATTAGATGGGAAAGAAGGATTTGGAACTTTTCAATAATAATAGAGATGCTGGTTAGAATTATTTAATATCTATAATGTGAATGTATCTGATCCTTGCTTGACTTTAACAGAGAGAGAATTTTGTTAGAGAAAATAATGAGAGGTTACGCTCCTTGGTGGTGAAAGGTATATGATCGCCTTTTCAATCTTCTCGATTTCAGCAACTTCCTCCCTTGGTAACAAATTCCTCTCCTTGGGATTGTCCTTCCTTCCGGCTGTCTTCTTGGAGACCGAAATTTAGCTTCTGCACCGATTATTGATAGGCAGTGCACTTTGGAAGAAGAATTCTCGGTGTCCCGTTGAAGTAGCGAAAGAAATAGAATTGGACTCCAATTTAGAGATGTTTATATATTGAGTGGAAGGTCGGAAAATATGATGAGATAAGCATAAGATCTCTCCTCTGAATGTGTGGAAATCTGTCCTCCACGAATGTGTATTGAGAAGGATGTAGTATGAAAGTATAATCTGAGCTGGCTCCAATCAATGTTTAGAGCGAAGCGTCATCAATGAATATTTGTATAGAAGTGTCATCAATGAATGCTCAGTGAGTTGTGTTCTCTATCAATGCGTAATGAGTTGTGTTGAAGGACTCCTGGCTTCGAATGTCTTCACTCTCCCTCCTCTCTCCAATTCCTGTTACCCCAAGCAACGATCTCTTCAATTAAGATTTCATATCATTGTTTATTTTTCACTGAAAAAGAAGATATATTTAAACAATTCTTAAGAGGCTCATCCCCCGCAATGTATTGCACTCCATTTTCTGCGTAAATTCAAATTTCAAACTATCATTTATTATTAAATTTTGCTAATAATCTAAATTTAGTCTAATCTATTGAACAAAAGAAATTATTATTGAATTTTTTTTTTATAATTTATATTTAAATGAAAATTTATATATAACTAGAATTAATTAGATACTATTTTTACCCTCTCTTTCCAATCCGTCTCTCTTTGCAATCTCTTTATACAATATACCGATGGATACATTGTAACGTGTATTAAAAGAAATTCCCTTTTAAGATATGTTTTATATACGATTGCTTTCTCTACTTATGCTAATTAAGCATTGTAAAATGTATAGGGGTAAATGCAATTTAAATCTTAATATCAAAACTAATTTAAATAAAAATCAATATAATCATTATTATAATTACTGAATCCGAGCTGTTATGCATGATTTTCTTACATGTCAGAAGAGTTATATTCAACCTCTCAGGAATGTAATATCCTCAATACCACCTGGATTACATTATTCTACATTATAACTATTCTTTTTTATTGAGAAATATCAATTAGAATTAGTATATTTTATTTGTTTTTTCATCAAATACAGCCCGTGTAAACCAAAAGGTGGACACCCCTGCTCTAGATGAATGTACTGTTGCATAAAAACTGATAGAATTCAAGTTTTTTTGGCTACTTTGCTTTCTACTTCACTATGTTTTTGGCCTTACCAAATTGTATTATCTAGATGCAGAAAATGCAACAATACAGTCTACATAGACACTTCCATGCCTAAAAAAAATCTTAGACTGAATTTTAGTCGAAGGTATTTGTAAACTTGAGAAAGCCAGAAAAATAGAAGCAGTGAAGGAATTTCAATTCCTGAAAGTCATTTTGGTTAGATCTCGAAGAAATATTGCGTTGTGCACTTTATTTTAAAATATAGGAACCTTTAAAAAAAAAAAAAAAAAAAATAAATAAAAAAGATATTCTAAGAATGAAATTAATTAATAATCAGAAAATTTTTGACATATATCAAATATTTTAAGGACAAAAAATCGAAATAGGATATGCGTGATCAAGTTAAATTTCCAACACCCTATCATTTAGAAGATTAAAATAAAAAAAATATTTTTTACGTTAAATTATTTACAAGCTTTATAATATTTTTTTTTATATAAATATTGGCCAATTTCTTTTTTAACAATTCCAATTACATTAATTCTCACGGCTTCCATTTAATTAGTGAGTTTTCCTCAAAGGTATCATTAACGGATAAAATACACACCTTGAATTTTAAAATTCTTTGAATCATTTCATAATGATGATTGGCTGAAAAATTCAATAAATCCAAATAATAAGCTAGAAGGCTAGCTCTTTTTTTTCAATAATTTTTTATTTATACATTTGCGATGTTACCATGGATACTTCGAGATATATTTCAAGATTTTTCTTTGGAATTGCTATTTTGATCAATCAAGTACAGCAAGTGTTGCTAACAATTTAACAAAGCAACCCTACTGAATATAGGTTAGCTCTATCAAACTTATAGCCTAGATCCTAAACACATCCAAGATCTCGTCTTAAGAAGCAATAGCATAAGTAAAATTTAAAGTGTTAAGTGTTTCCAGGAGATCCCTAGAAATGTTTAACTATATCTTGGGGAACCCCTACTGCCTGGCACATAAAATTTAATGTATAATGTGTAATTTTTGCGGAATCCTTAGCACAAGGTTGCGGAACCGCTTGGGGAAATCATTTGGGTTAATGTTTAGATACACTGAACAGTGAGTTTTAGAGCTGATACAATTTTAGTAGTGTTGTTTCAGTTTATTTCATTAGCGAGACCAAAATACAGCAATCACAAATTCCGAAAAGAAGTGAATTGGCTATACCCTTTAAGACCATTTGAGATTCCATCTTAGTCATTTTACCTCATAATCATCAAAGTACCCTTTGCTAAGAAAGTCCATGGGGTAAGGGTGTAGCTATTATGACTTCTCTTTAGACATCAGTTTTTTACAGCATAGTATTTATATTGCCACTGTCCGGTATCAACTTATTGAGATGTCTATTAATATCAGCTGAGGAAAATTACTGAATCAATACCGCACATCAACGCTCGAAATTTGACACTAGTGATGAATGGTGAAGTCACTAAAACTAAACTTAAATATTCATAATGGGAAAGTTAAAGTACTCATGCTTGAATATTATTTTTCATGTGTTCAGTATCGTGATATTGATATATAAATATGTGTGTATGCTTATTTCTATCGACCAGAAGATTGTTTCTCTTTATGTACACATGCTTGGATCATCCCAGCGCAGGTTGATGCTAGATATTAGTGGCATCAATTTTATCCCACAAAGAAGTATTCTCTAGAAGAGAATGAAATGTAAATTACACTATGAGGTATATGCTATAGTTGGCTTCACGAAAATAAAAGCATTAACTGACTTATGGGGGGTTGTATGTTGCAAAGTAAATGCTTTTTACCACTAACCAAGGGTAGCTGGTAAATGGAGGGGCTGGGATGGCCAATCAGTTGGTTAGTGGTAAAAAGCATTTACTTTGCGACATACAACCGGCCCTTAGGATCATAAGCCACTGTTGTTGTTCTTAGGCCGAGGGAGGTTAAAGATGAACCCCATTATACAAGAAAAATAAGGTTTATTTGTTGTATCATGGACTAAGCACAACTAATGTTGTGAATGAGTAAGAATGCGATTACTAAATCAGTCCCGCCCGAGGGGTGAACCGCGACCAAATATCGTGTACACCTACTTCCACTTCCACTTTCATTTCCAAGTAGAAGACAATAAAAGAAGGGGCATTATCTAATGAATTCCAAAATAATTCCACATAATTCCAAAGACGTATATACCTAATTCCAATCGCGGTTCACCCCTCGGCCCCGCCCTAGAAATGCGAATATTAGCTTTTGGTGTTAATACTTCTATTTTTGTGACGCCAACTAAAGACACTTTTGTTTAGTTTTTAATTAATTTTACTGAAATAATTCAAAAAGTAATATATTACTTAAATATTTTATATTCTTTTGTAAGTGAATTCAACTTTGATATTAGGAAGATTACTAAATTGCTAAAAAAATGAAAATAAAAAACATTACAATTCATTATTCATTTATTGCACCTTAAAAAACAACCCAAAAAAGCACAACGGCTGAAATTATTAATTTATTTTCTCTATAGACACCTGAGAGTACAGAAGAAAATTAATTTTGATTAGAAATTTTTTTTCGTTTAATTCTTTCTCAAGATGAGAGAGGAAGAAAAGGGAAGAGAAAGAGAATTGACCTCAACTTTATCAACGAATTCATTATTTAATAATGTGTAGAGTCTTGGCAGATCCAAAATCCAATTACAATACAATGGTAAATTATGTATTCGTAATTAACCGGTGTTTTCAAATGATTAGTAATCGGTGGCGTCTTCTCCTGGATTGAAATAAAAAAAAATTCAAGAAAAAATCATCAATCATTTCTTTTCACTTGCATTGACACTTAATGATCTAATCTCTTGTCTTTCGAGTCCTACCAATCGAGTAAGATAGAAACTCAGCAGGCGAATCGTTTCAGTCTGAAATACATGCATTTATGTTCTATTCTATAAATTCAAATGAATACGATTAAAATTCTATTACTAATTATATCGGTAAATGACAAAGACCAGCTTAATTAGGTTTTTAATTAACAGGATTTATAAATAGATTATTTAAAAAAAACTGAAGATAGTGAATTTGAGTTTTTATGAAAAATATTTAATGCTCCATGAAGGGTCAGTGTGTTTGTTTATTCATGTGTACTCTCGGCTGCAGATATTCCAGGCAACAAGTGGGTTAAACTACTCCGTCTGACTGAACAGATGTCCCAGATAATTTTCAATTTACTTTTATGTCATTCAATAACTTTTATAAAAAATAAAACTGATTTATTAAATCTAAATAAATAAATTGGAGGGAAAAATAAAAACTATTAGACTCGGTAATAGAAATAAATCAAATGAGCTCGGACCAAATTGATCCCTTAAAATAGATATTGTTATTAAGAGTACCATTTTAATAATACTGAAATTAAATACTATATATTGGAGTGACGATGTAAATTACAAATTAATTTTTATTTTAAGAAATTTGTAACTAGTAAAATTAAAAATTAAAAAAAACAATTCTATGGTCCCAAAATCTAAGATTTTAGTAGAAAATATTTTTATATTGTATATCAGAGGGCTTCCTGGTGGATTAAGCTCTCTGACATACAATAGAAAAATATTTTCTACTAAAATCTTAGATATTGTGACCATAGAATTGTGTTTTTTTATGAGTAATATATATGGTTCCGCCAGTGAGTTGATTTTTTAAAAAAAATTCTAGATTTTGTCCTAAAAATTAAATTATTTCTCTCTTAAAAATTAAAAATATATATAAATTACTAGGTAGGTTTCACAAGTATGTAAAAATATTTCTACTAAAATCCTAGATTTTGTCCTTAAAATTAAATTCTTTCTTTCTTAAAAATTAAAAAAAAATATATATAAATTACTAGGTTGGTTTCACAAGTACCTCCTTAGTAGGTAATTTATAAATTATTATTTTTTAAGATAGAAAGAATTTAATTTTTATGACAAAATCTAGGATTTTAGTAGAAATATATTTACATTGCGATATCAGAGTGGATTCATCCCCTCAGGAGTTGAACCTGAGAACTAACATGCATTACGGTCAGTCAGCTCAATTCTAAAAACAAAAACCTCTCTATGACCCCAAATATATTTATTATACACTAAGCTTCAAAAAACATTTTGAACATTTTTAAATGAGGTAGGGATTCAAACTATGCATTGGCCAGCTTGCAGTTCAGACGTAAATCCCATTGAGCATATATGTGACATGCTGGAGACCAAAAAAATGAAAAATTTTGTTTTTGAATTATTTTAGTACCTACTTAAGAATTTTATTCATTGTGATATTGTATAAAAATAATTCTACATCTATACAATCTATTAAAAGTTTAAATAAAAAATATCAATTTTGATATTTCTTTGAAAAAATCCGAATTTTTCAAGTGTTCCACTTTTTTGAAGCACAGTGTATAAGCGAAAAAAAATTTCTCTCTTAATATACATACGTTGGTTTTTTAACCGAGCTGATTTTTTGAAAAACATTCCAACTATTTCAAAAAAAAAAACATGTTCAAATCGCGTAGTGTTCTCTTAATATATTCTTAAATTATCTTATACATAAATCTTTAAAAACTTAACCATTCGATATTCAATACAAGCCTAAAATTCGACCGAACAAACCCCTGTCATAGCAAACAATCCAATTCTTTATCTTAAACTTTTCTATTTAGAAAGTATAAAAAAATTTATGGATAGAATTGATTGAAGAAAAAAAAATTCCTGGGTTCTATGTGTTTCCTCAAGCCTATGATCGTTATATTATTTCCAGTTTCCGCCAGAAAAGCCTCCTTCTTCATGTTGAACGATGATCCTTAATGGAAAAAGACACCCGGATCCTCGTCAATAATTACCAAAAATATTCGTCGAAATCGATTTATTTTCTCGCTTTAAAGACTTACGTCAAAAAGCATATTTTTTACTCCCAGCGTGAGTAAATCGAATTATTTCCGAGCGGTCGATTTTGTTTTTTAGCAGACAGAGGGGGGCAGAGACCCCGGGCCCCCGAGGGCAGGTAGGCACAAACCCTTTCCGAGGCGACTAATGATATCCGCGGGCTGCGCCCGGAAAATCGGCCTGTCGAACCCTTGATTGATTATTTTTTATAATTACTATTTTTATGGGAAAAATCTTGCGTTTTTTAAAGAAAAAAAAAATCAACAACCCTCCATCTTATCCTTTAGCTATTCTACTATAGAAAAAAATTCGTTAGACAATAAAAAGCAGGCGTTACAAGATTGATGATTGATTTTATCATAAGTTTTGAAGAATGATGCATTTTTCTACGGGCTTTCGATAAAGAAATCCCTTGCGCGCTATTGGGCTGGAAAAATATATTCTTCTTTACTTGTTAACAGATTAAAAGAAGAAAAAAACATACAATTAGTAATGGATCTCTTGAATTCCTCGAATAGTTCAGATGACAGTTTTTTTTTTTTTTTAATTTTCAGTTAAGTTGGTTATTATTAAAAAAGTATTAAATATTTTCACGATTATTCCGTTGAGTAGAAAAATTCTGTTAATATAAATTCAGAATTTAAAATATCTAAGGAAATCACGAGCGGTTGCCATCTACATGATCCGAGATGTAATGGATAATTTTTAATTATTTGTCAGAAGGGTTGTGTTCACTTCCCTCGGTAATCGAACCCAATTGGCAAAATTAGCAACCAGGGCCAATCGGCTACCCTATGACCTGGACCCCTTCGACATATTAAAAGATTTAATCTTAATTTGTAAAATTTTCAGTCTAGTGATTCTTAATTTAATCACAACATAGTCATGCCAAATAGTTGAGTGTTTCGAATTTTAAATTTCTTCAAGATTTGAAGTGCAATGAAATGACTATTCCCATATTAAATATGTGAGTTCAGATTGCCGATAGTAGTAGACTTTACATTTCTAAGGAAATCACAAGAAGTTGTATGTCATCTACTAGATCCGAGATGGAATCAATGATATTTAATTATATTATATGTCAGAAGGGTTGTGTTCAACCCTACTGGAATTGAAGCAGAATGCCAAAATTAGTATTCCAGTCCACTATTGTTATAGTGAAAAGTCAACTTTTCAAAACAACATCTCGATTTTGAATCAAGAAAAAAATAGAAGATTTAATGAAAAAGCAAATACTCATATTTATCTATGAAACTTATTTTAGTGAGTTGTGATTTTTAAGTCCAATGTTTTAATGATATTTTTGTCTTTATAAATATGTACAGTTGACTTATATTTTCACTCGTCAATTTTTTATAATCAGAAAAGTTTTTTTCCCTAATTGGCAAGAAAAATTATAGTCTAAGATCCCGACTTAGGTCGACCTTCACCTATCGAGTTTCCTAATGAAATTAATATTTTGATAATATAATGTATTAATAAACAAAACTTGATAGGGTCGACATCCAATTTCCCTGCATAGCAATTTTTAATAAAAAATTAAAGTTGTTAATTTTATTACATAAATGTAGTTATCGAATAACAATAAAATAAAAACAATAAAATTATCTACATTTTCATATATAACAATAAAGGAAACTCTATAGCTACAAAATACTAATTCGATGTTACCTGTTGATATCCTGTCTACCTGGACTTAGGCAGGGAAAAAAGATGGCAATCTAACTTTGGCATTTTATATACATATTTTACTATTGATTGGTAAACTCGATAACTACATTTATGTAATAAAATTAACAATTTTAATTTTTTATTAAAAATAGCTATCCAGGGGAATTGGAAGTCGGTCCTATCAAGTTTTGTTAATTAATACATTATATTATCAAAATATTAATTTCATTAGGAAAATCGATAGGTGAAGATCGACCTAAGTCGGGATCTTGTACTATTAGAAATATTATTTTTCCGATAAGACTCCGAAAATATATGATATCATTCACCAATCTCAGATTTTATAAAGCCTTTTATTATACCACTATGATTCAATTCCCTTTGACAAAAAAACTATTTTTTTCTCAACTTTTTTTTTTTTTAAATTTAAATTTTGAATCAAAAAAATTAATCACATTTATTTTTTTTACCAAAATCACTAATGTCTTGTTTTTTGAATTTTTAAATATTATACAATTTTTTTTATTTATATTTTATATATTAATTTTTTTTATGAAGTATATTATCCATTGAAACAAGATTGAGTGTATTATTTAATAATAAAAGTTTTAATTTATTTGATACTAAATTATGCTCGATATATTGATTGGCAGTATTGAAAGGTGGTGGTTAGGACAGGTGCTGAAAATGCTATCAAATGTCTAGAGGGAATAAGTTGGGTTCCTTTGTGTAAATATTAACAGAAAAGTTCGTCTATTTTTACCAGAAAATGACAAGTATTTGAATTGAACAAAGAAATAATCTAGGCCACTCATCAATGACTAATTAATTATTAATTAATTCCACTCGATACACGTGTGGGAAGGAATTCTTTCCTACATTTTTCTTAAAACCGGGTATTCTTATTGTATTCTAAATTACGAATTGGTTTTTGTTTTTGTTATATACATAATTTATGATAATATATTATATATATTATCCTTTCAATCCCCTGTAATAATTTATAATTTATTGATATTTTATACAAAAGTAGATATATTTTGAATTAATAACGTAAATAAATAAGAAAAAATTGTATCATGATTGGAGATCAAAAAAATAAAAAATTATACTTCTAGAGGATAATAATAAAATATTAGGGTAACTAAAACTGTACTACTTTAAAAAATAATACAGTCGACTCTAGATAATTCGAAATCCAAGGGACTACAAGAAAAATTTGAATTATCGAGACTTCGAATTATAATGAAGTTTGAATTATCAAGAGGAAAGAAAAAAATTCGAATTATTAAGAGTTTTATTATATTTTTGAAAATATGTATGAGCTTACATAGATTTTATATATAGCCTCAAGTAAAAAAGTAAAATTAATGAAAACGATAAAAAAGAAGAAAAAAATAAATATGTATTAACATTGCAATAGATAATAACATACCTAATGAAAAAAATTAAGAATAGTTTTTTGTAAACATTGCTTGAAAAAATTCGAATTATAAAGAGGGGAAGTGTTGTAGTTCGAATTATAGAACGTTCTCACCCTATTGCTACGAAAATAATTTCGAGTTATCGAGCGTATCAAAATAGACAGAATTTTTTCGATTTACCGAAGTTAACAGCTGAAGAGTTCGAATTGTCGAGAGCTGACTGTATTTAAAAGGAATAGATTCAAGATTGTGACTTCTTCGCTCAGTACACAGGGATTTTAAATATCAAATTCACTAAAAAAAACCTATTTTTTGTTTGCCTAATTCAGTTTAGAAATGTCGTAAACGTGGAGAAGCGTTACTGAAATTATTTTTTTCTTCTGTATACTGTATTCTGATTCAATCACTCAAATATGTATGACATGTCGCAGAAACTTTGTTATGATGCCCAAATGCTTGTATTTCCAATACTTTCTAGATTTCGAACTTACAAAAGAAAAATTAAGAAAGTTTTTGATTTTTTTTTCAGATATTCAAGGATAGAAATATTTAAAATGAAGTCAATTTAATTAACAAATAATTTTTCCCTATTTTTCACCCAGAAGTTCTTAGGTAGTATGCCAAAAATCGAATCAATTCTTGATTTTGCAATTCATATATTTGGTCTTTCATTCTGGAGTTACCTTGAGCTTATCAAAATCTTGAGTTCTAGATGTACATTGTACAAACATACATACATACATATATTCATTTTTTTACTCATACAAACTCAGCACGTAGTCTGGGCTCTTTTAGGTCAAGGAATTAGATTTAGATACAGAAAGAAAAAACCATGATTGAAAATGCACGCGATTAAAAAAAAATAAAGTAAAAAAAAATATTATATATTTTCAAATAAATTCAACACTCTTAGACTTAGCATGCCGAGTCTACCGAATAATACAATTCTTCCTTAAATACGGTCAGTTGAACGGTTTATTTAAATGTAAAATATTTGTGGAGGAATGTGTTCCTCTTATCAATGAAAATTTTCCCCTGAAGAAACAATACAAATTTATAGGTGAAAATCACAATAGAGATGACATCGATTCAAGGTACGTAATATATCGTATATTGTAGAATTAATAAGAAAGGTAGCGAAAATACAATGATAATTCACCCTTCTTTCTTACATATATTGGTAGAATGCTAATGGTAAACGACTTTTCTCGCTAATATTTTTATTATTCACCGATGGCTGGTTCTTCTAGCGGTTACTGATTTTCCTTTGATAAAGGTAACAATTTTTTCCATAAGGTTTATTATTTATTTATTCAATAATACCTAAACCTATAATAATTTGTTCATCAAGACAAGAAACCAGACGCACTTCCCCAGTCTCTATATTTATTGACGTTTTTATTTCATTTATTATAAAATTATTATCAAATTGAGAATATAAGGTATGTTTAGGTATTTTGGAAGTGACTATAGCGTCTTCATCACCCCCCCCCCCCCTCTCCTGGGTTACGCTCTGATTTCTGTTCTAAAGATTTTACGTATAATTAAATTGAATTTGAATATATACTATTATTATAAGATGTCCAATAATTTTTTTCTTCTATTTATTCTACTTGAAAATAATTACTTTTATAACTACTGATTTAAAAACTTCGAGCGAAAACATTTTGAATATTTCTTTTTCTTTTTTTTAATCCACTTGGCATGTCTTAAACAGAAAAAAAAATCCCTGAAGAGGAATTCATGTCTTTTATTTGTTTGTTTAAGATACACGGAGTGGATGGCTCTTGTAAGATGATTTTTTATGATAATTGATTCAAATTCGGCGAAGCCTCGTAAATCATCTCGGCTGATTTCGTTTAAAATTCCAATTGCTATTTTACATTTCAATATATACAGTTAAATATAGAGTTCTATCAACAAAAGATCATTTCTTATATTATACTTATAAATTCTTATTATTATTTTACTTATTTACCAGATGCGAAACCCGCCTTCGGCAGTCATCTTCCTGGCCAGGAGGCTACGTCCCCTGGTACGCCACTGCTATAATAAAATAATTTATAATCACACTTGGAAATTTTAGATTTTAAATTATTTTTGAATTCCTCCGTATTTATTTAAGGCCAAAGCTCGGCCATTCAGAGAGATAACGCCGTCCTCTTGGTACAAGCCAATTATTATAATAGATTTACCATAAATTAGAAGCTTTTTTAGTGGACCCAAAAGAAGAGTACGATTTTTTCTCTAACTCAAGAATAACATAATAACAATAAAACAAAATAATAATTTATTTTTTATGATTTCTCTATATCTACTCTATCGTTTTAGAAAATTATATTTTAAAATATTTTTAATCCAACAAATTCTATGGTATTAATAATAATCTCCGAGAAAAAACATTTATTTATAATAATTTTTACAATATTTGAACTCTTAAAATTTCAAATATTTTCTTGTTAAGCGTTTAAATTTTGTCCTATGAGTCTTAAGATTTGAGGCCATAATAATGTTTTAATGTTAAAATAGGAGGCGCCACTAGCTTGAGCACTAACTAGAGCACTTCGCTATATAGGGTTTGATCGAAATTTCTGTTTAGTCTTTCTTTGCATTTTCGATCTTATTTTTTTATTTTCGGCAGAATTATTTAGTTTTCCGTTAAAATTGGTAAAATGCATTTGTTCTGCCAAAGGTGAAATAACTTTGTATAAGCGATAGCCTACTCATGATACATATTTAATGAAAGAGTAACAAATAATATTTTATTGTAAGATTAAATTGTTGTTTATTGTATTATAGGGCTGTCCAACTCGAGGCCCAGCACAGCAATGAGTGTGGCCCAACATAAAATCATAAAAGAAAGAATTTAATTTTTAAGACAAATTCTAGGATTTTAGTAGAAATATTTTTTATATAAAATCATAAACTTCCTTAACACATTAAGATTTAAATTCAGCGATATATTTATTTATTTTTTCGAAATCTGAATATTTGTACAATACCTGGAGTTTTTTCAAGAATAAAATTCAATAAAAACAAAATTATTATCTCAACTATATAAGATAAAAAAATAATGAAGTTTCGAATATTTAAAAATTCTTCTTCTTCTCACATTTTCATTTTCTAAAATATTTATTATTTCAATAATTTATATGCTACGACACTAACCAATTCTATAGTTATCATTATCTAGTATACAAGGAGACAAGGTGTTTTCTAGAACAATCACAATTAATTGATATTTTCTCTACTAAAACTTGTCAGGACTTGTCTTTTAGGTCTTTCCACGTTCTTACATGTCAATAGATATTGGATAATCCGGGGTTTTTATATCCGTGACCCTTTTAAAATATACATTATCATTCCTCATATCCTTCTTTAATCCCATTCGATTTAAATTGGTTTACCAGGGCTGTCCAACCCGTGGACCAATATAGAGTTATAAAATTCCTTAAAACATTGAGATTTATATGTAGATACTAGAAAACACACAACAATTTAGCGTGATGATTTTTTTTTCTCTAAAATAAGAAATCTTAAATTCTACTGTGAAGTTTTTGAAAAATACAATTTTAAACAACAAAAATAAAATTAACAAAATGTTAGATATGGACTGTTTTTCCAATAGCCAAAAAAGGCGAAAAACTTTTACTCTGACACTGCCTCGCTGATATTAAAATTATAATGTTCGTCATTAGAATGATGTTGAGCAGTAGCAACATCAAAAAAACAAAAGGCTGAAGGAAAGATTGCTAATACAAATCACATAATATTGCATTAACATTGATAAAATTTACCATGTACGTATTTCAATTATCTTTATGAAAATCCAATTACGAAACTTGAACATACATTCAATTAAAGATTTTTTTAAAGAAAATCAATCAATACCATAATTTACATATAGATACCTATATTATTATATGCGACAAATGAATAGAGCTCAAGGTTTTTAATATTAAAGCAAAAAAATGAAAAATAAAAATAAAAAACAATTTTTACGTCACGCTAGTAGCACAATGTTTCAAACTATATAGTAACTATAGATTTCGAGAATCTATATAGTAGCTATATAGTTACTATATAGTTTGAAACATTGTGCTACTAGGGCACGCTCAGGATTGGTTGTAAGGCAGTCTAGAAATATATAAGAGGCTACTTCCAATAAAAAAGTATTTATTGGAAAGATTTTCTCTTTTTAATATTTTGTAAACGACGTTCCGGAAGATATTACCTCCTTCTTCAAGGTTCAAAAAGATCAATGAAGGAAGCATAATATAGTAATCCCTTTCTGTCTCCTTAAACAATTTTTTCTTAATATCCTCTTGGCTGAATTTCATGTTACTGATATGTTCTGGCTTAAAAAAATAATGGGGTTGGAAACATTTGTTCCAATTGTGCGGGGAGGGGCACTGGATATTGAAAGTAAAATTTTTGGGATTCTATTACGAAATTACTCTTTACGAAATAACACAATAAAACAAAACATAACAACTACAGTCATTTAAGAGAAACTAATATACAATTGGGTAGGTACCTTATTAGTTTGTTTTCAGATTTGATTTATTTAGTTGTTTATTTATTTTTGTAAATGGTTTCTTTGAATTAAGATGCCAATTATGAGACAATAAAATGAAGATAAAAATGGTTTTTATATATGTGGTGTACAAGTTAGATAAGAGTTAAAATTACAGTTGTAATTTGTACCTTGTAACTACTTGTAAGTGATTATTACCCCTTCTCCTTCCTGACTACATGCTTCGACAATTGAAGACTGCTTTAGAACTAATACCTAGTTAATAGTACACAATAAATATAAAGATTTTATTTCCGCTTTTCGCTTCTTTTTTGTAACAAGTATCTTTATCTTTAACCTAAGATATGATTTAGCCAAAAATAAGTAATAAGATTCAGGGTGTTTATTATTTTCAAATGCTATAGCCGATTATAAGTTAGCAGTCACAATTGAAAAATTGTTAGATTGTATTTGGAAACTGATTATTGCCCATCACCTGTCCTCGTGACCGTCATTTTGAAAATGGACTATGATAGCCCTGTCAGCATGAGTTCATGTTATTCAAATTATTATTAGGGTAAAGAACATCAATAAGTACGTTCATCTAGGGCAGGGGTGTCCAAACTTTTGGCTTACACGGGCCACATTTGAAGAAAAAACAAATGTCTCGGGCCGCGTATAAAATATACTAATTCAATAGTTATTATTTGTTAATCAAAAAATATATCTAATAATGTAGAAAAATGTTATCAACCATGAGGAAAAATGTCATAACATATTAATCTTCGAGTTTTTTTCCTTCAAGATTTTGTTTTTAAATCATTTACTACTTCATAAAGTTTTAATTACTGAAATAATAATATTAAAAAAAAAGAAGAAAAAAATAGAAATATGAGATAAAGATTAATTTTTAAATATTCGAAACTTTGTTATTTTTTTACTTGATAGGTGAGTTCATAATTTTTCTTTTAATGAATTTTATTCTCGAAAATAGCTTCAAGTAAGTACTAATGTAAATTCAAATTTATAAAAAGTGAATAAATATTGTGAAGCCTGGAGGAATATTTCTTTCTGGGTAGATAATATATTTTTTGAATAAAATTTTAATAAAGAAACACTATTAAATTTTTCATTCATTTCCATATATTCAATCAGAAAGTTTCCACGTAAAATATTTAAATCTAAAAATATGGTTCAAAATATGCCAAAATTGTGATTATTTTTTCGGAAATCTTGAGATATTTTTTCATGTATTCAAAATTGAAAATCTGTCTTTTATTCTTCGAAAACTTGTGGGGCGATTTTCATTTTCCAATTTCTTCTAATTTTAGAAAAAAAAACATATCAGGTCAAATTGTATCAGATATGTTTTCCAGTAACATAAAAACTCAATGTTTTAATTAAGGAAGTTTATAATTTTATGACGGGCCCGTGCTTGGACACCCTTGATCTAGGGCTTATGCGTTGACCAAAGGAGGGAGAATTTTTTACATAGTGAAGGGGATTCTCCCCAATTCCTCTCCCGTAATTCGCACATTGAATACGACTGATGATGATGATGATCGTTAAAAAACATAACACATGAAACTTTGGACGAAATGGGACAGAAGTGGGGAAATATGAACTCGTTTCTCTCGAAGTCCGAGTCCATTCGTCAAATTTACTGGGGCCATTCATTTCGATCAGCGAAGCCGGGAATGATTCCATCATAGCGACTGACAAAACTGATATCGGATCGACTGATAAAGTGATAGGGCTTCAGACCGGCAAACAAAAGACTCCGAGGTTGTCCCAGCCCATGGAGATGTATTGTACATCGAGTAGCTATATGTATAGACACACACATCGATGTCTATGTATATAGAGAAGCAGCCAGCTTGACAATTACAAATTAGCTTTTTCCAAAAGTTGAATATATTGTAAAGATAGATTAATCATTTTTTCTAGACAATTTTAACAGCGCGACATTTTTTCCAGAGTTCTGTAGACAGTCAAGAGACGCGCCACAGATTTAAAATCATTAATATTATTCAAGAAATCTAGCCGATCTGATGAAACTACATTAAAAATTCAATATATGTGTCTTTATGAGTAAGATGGCATTGACTTTTTTTGTTATTACAGTGAAATCCCGATAATTCGTATCCCGATATATCGTATATCCCGATAAATCGTAAAAAAGTGCTGATCCCTTGGAAAAATCTCGTTAATTCATATAAAACAATGAATTTTAGTCCCTTCGGTATAATGTATTTTTTCCTCTCCAAGATCGACAAAACGTCTCATAATTCGTATTTTTCCGTTGAATTAGACTGGTGTTTTGGGAAAATTTCGATAATTCCTATAAAACCAATCCCTTCGGTATATGTATGTACATGTCTATGTAGTTTTAATTTATTGTATAATCAAAAATAATGTAAAATTCATACTACTGTATTTAAACACCGTATATTTCATGTATACCTAATAGTGTATATTAAGGGTGCTCTTTATTTTGGATTTTTTCGAATATTTACGTTACAGGGGCTCATATGGTTCTAAATAAATAAAAAAAAATATCCCCCAAGTTTCACGTCTCTATCTCAAATTTAACCTAGTGTTACACAGCGATTAAGTTTCCCATATAAATAACATGGGGTTTTTGGCATTGAACGATTAATTTTTTATTCCGGCCAAAGTAATGATTCAAAAAATTTGAAACTCTGTAGACTTTATCCTTATAATAATAGCTATCCCTCTAAATTTGTACAGATTTTTAGCTATTACAATTTTGGAGTTACATCTAGATAAAATACTGCTATGTCTTGGTATTAGTAGATTATAGACTCGAAAATTATAATAGCTAAAAGTCTGTAAAGATTCTGAATGATAGCTACTATTATAAGCATATAAAGTCTATAGAGTTTCAAATTTTTTTGAACCATTACTTTGACCGGAATAAAAAATTGTTCAATGCCAAAAACCCCTTGTTATTTAGATGGGAAACTTAATCGCTAGAACTAAGTTAAAATTAAGATAAAGACTTGAAACTTGGGGGATATTTTTTTTATTATTTAATTAGAACCATATGAGCCCCTGTCAGCGTAAGGATCACTAATACATATGTATATATGTACAATGTACATACATATTTATAAAAAAATAAATTAAAACTCTCGATATATCGCATTTTTAATTCTTACTTTCGATATAGCGAATATATCGATATATCGCACTTATCCTTTGTCCCCTCGAAGATACGATATGTCTGGATTCTACAATATATTTTTTTTCAAAAACCATTAGATAAAATGAAAGGCGTATGATGATATAAAAAACAAATTTTATCCCATTAAACTACAGTTACAGGCCAATTCAGAGCAGTAAAATAGCGATGGGGAGAATTTTAGAGAAATTCGTCATTTATTTACTATTTATTGAACTCTTTAAAACTCCACAATCCTATGTTTTTCTTTCTTAAATCCAAGATTCAACTTAAGAATCTTGAGTTTGATAATTCACTATTCTTAAGATAGAAGGCGCCACAAGCTAGAGCACCTCATTGAAGTAATCTACCGATATTATTTTTTTTTTTTTTTTTTTTTTTTTAATGCAATCGAATGCAAGAAGGGGTGTACCAGTAAAGATGCAGCCTCATGGATCTCGAAAGACCCTTGCATTACCGAAGAGAAGGGAAAGTTGATTAAGTGAGAGGGTGTAGACGTAGGTGTCTATACCCCGGTTATGTGAAGGTTTGAAGATTATAAGTGCTGGGAAAGATGGAGGCTGGGAGGGAGTTCCAGTTCCTTGAAGTCATGGGGATATATGAATTGGCGAATGAAGTGGTCCGGAACTTTTCTAATTTGACCGCGAAAGAGTGTTGGGAGTCGGCAAAACGCGTGCTACGTGCAAAGCATGCTTTGGGGGGAATTATTGATTTTATCTCATCAGAGCACCTGCCGTGATAGTATCTATAGAAAAGGGAAAGGGCAGAGACATTTCTTCGATGAGCCAGCGAGTCGAGGGAGTCGGTGAGGGTAGAATCGTCAATTAGCCTGACGGCTCGTTTCTGAATTGCATCAAGGGTAGCAAGAGAATATTTTGAGGCTCCTCTCCATAGATGAGAGCCGTGTTCGAGATAGGGGCGGATTTGGGCCTTGTAGATAGTGAGAAGTTGTGGGGGTATTGCGGCTTCGGCTTTCTAATTTAGGTATAGATTTTGATTTTTTTTCCTTTCGGACAAATTAGGTTCAAAGCATAATTGTCTAAAATATAAAATGTCTCCTGGAGCTCTAAAGTTCATGGCATAATTTTAATGGTCCTCAAAGAAACTCAGATATTATTTAAGCAGCAAATGCGGAATAATTTTTAATGTATATTATTACTATTATTTATTACTCTTTTTGTGTTATCGACAAATAAATGCAATAATATTAAAATGATTAATAAATAAATAAATAAATATGGGCATATATTTATATCTTACTGAATGCTTGTAAATAATTCGTACCTTTAAAAATTATATTAGTAGTTCACGAAAATATAAATTGTGAATTTAGTGGCCCGCAGTATCTAAAAGGTTGCCGACCGCTGCTCTGAAGAATCGGAAAATTCATTTAACATTAGTTATGCTTATAATTGAGTTTCTTTAAAAACTACTACATTTATTTATTTTTTTATTTATAGACGTTGTTTCCTTCTAAAAGTTCTATCCGACAATCACTATTTCTTAAAGCATAAAGAGACACAAAGAGGTTGTCCTCTGCTTGATCCAAATAAATATAGACATATAAATATATCGAGGGGACCTAATATGCTGTACACCTACTTCCACTTGTGCTTACAAATATTTCCAAGTAATTCCAAATATTCCCAAGTACTTCCAAATATTTCCAAGAACTTCCGGATATTTGCAAGTACTTCCAAAATACTTCCAAAGAGGTGTACACCTACTTCCAATCGCGGATCACCCCTTGAAATATATATATCAAATATAAATATGTATATATATTTATATACTTTATTTGTTTGAGACTATAGTTTCGAAGATTTGACCTTGATCATCAGTTTTTTTAATTAGAAATATTTTATTCGTCACTTCTCACCCGATTGGGTAGAATAAAATATTTCTAATTAAAATGACTGGTCGTGAAGGTCAAACCTTCCAAACTATAGTCTCAAACAAATAAAGTGTATATGAGCCAATTATTTTGAAAAAAATGTATTAATGCCAGTTTTACTTAGACATAGTGCCTTGTTTTCATGTTTATAATATCACAGTCAATGGAGTATAATACTCTCTAGAATTTGTCAAAATAAATATATCAAAATACATGTACCTATATGTATTTATAAAAATATAAATATAAATATCTCGAAATAACAACTGGACTTGGGCCACTTTTAAAATAAACGGCTCATATATACATTTTTTTTTTAATAAATATTTGATTGACATTGGGAAAAACTCCTTTTTGCCAGCTTCGTCATATATATGTACAGTCGACTCTCGATAATTCGAAACCCAAGGGACTACAAGAAAAATTCAAATTATCGAGACTTCGAATTATCTAGAAGTTTGAATTATCAAGAGGAAAGAAAAAAATTCGAATTATTAAGAGTTTTTATTATATTTTTGAAAATATGTATGAACTTACATAGATTTTATAAAAGCCTGAAGTAAAAAAGTAAAAATAATAAAAACGACAAAAAAGAACAAAAAACATTACATACATTACGCGGAAAATGAGGAGTAAACATTGTTAAGATAATTCGAATTATAAAGAGGGGAAGTGACCTAGTTCGAATTATAGAACGTTCTCTCCCCCTCTTGTTACGAAAAGGATTTCGAGTTATCGAACGTATCAAAATACACAGCATTTTTTCGATTTACCGAAATTAACAGCTGAAGAGTTCGAATTATCGAAAAATTCGAATTATGGAGGTTCGTATTATCGAGAGTCGCCTGTAAGTGTATAACTTATACATATTTATATTTGATATATAATATATATATATATATATATATATATACTTTATTTGTTTGAGACTATAGTTTCGAAGATTTGACCATGATCATCAAATTATAGAACGTTCTCTCCACCTCTTGTTACGAAAAGGATTTCGAGTTATCGAACCTATCAAAATACACAACATTTTTTCGATTTACCGAAATTAACAGCTGAAGAGTTCGAATAATCGAAAAATTCGAATTATCGAGGTTCGTATTATGGAGACTCGCCTGTAAGTGTATAACTTATATATATATATATATATACTTTATTTGTTTGAGAGTATAGTTTCGAAGATTTGACCATGATCATCAGTTTTTTGTGAAGTTGTTACCCATTGAAAATATTTCAAGAAATAGTTCAAGTAGAATGAATTTTGTATTTTTTTGACATCTTCCAACCCCGTTCTGATGTCCAGATAAAGGGGTTCCAATGGTGGTCTATCTCACCCTGCATAGAGAAGCCACCAGCTTGACAATTACAAATTAGCTTTTTTCCAAAAGTTGAATATATTGTAAAGATAGATTAATCATTTTTTCTAGATAATTTTAACCAGGTGACATTTTTTCCATAGTTCGGTAGACATTCAAGGGACGCGCTACAGATTTCAAATCATTAATATTATTCGAAGAATCCGGCGGATCTGAAAGTGCTTTAACGATATCATATTGTGTGTCCTTTTCAGTGAAGGTGGCATCGACTTTTAGCGGGCAGTGTTTTGTTTTTATTCTTTTCAACATCCATTAGTTAATATGAAAGACGCCTGAGGATCTAAAAGATCAAGCTCCATTCTCAAGGAATTTCAAAGATATTATTTTATTATGAAGTTTTTTTTTTCATCTACTCATTTCAATAGGCAAGGGTGAACATTTTTTCATTTTTTTTTTTTTTTACCTTTTTTGTATATCTCTTAGAGACGCGAGTTGAGGAATCTTGTGTTATGTTCTTTTTGGCTGCCTGATAGGTATTAATGATTAGATTCAACTCTCGAGACTGCACTAGTCTCGTGAAAATGATTAATGAATCATCACCAGCGCCACAATCTTTCTTTTACCTTCTTAATAACTCCAAATCCATCTCTCTATCAAAGTAGCAACGAACATGAGACCTGAGACACAGCAGCAGCGGCGGTGGTGGGGCTAGGCTAGCCATGGCAAACACACCTGCAGGGAACACAACACGGACGCCTTAATAAATAGAGAAATAGACGAGAGAAGGACGATGCAGCAACATAAACATCCTCGAAATTGATTTATTCAGTCCTGTAACAATTTACTTTATTAACCTTTCGATTATAACACAAATAATTTTGGTTTTTCTGCTTTTATTTTTCATGAAGAGGCAATTTTAACATGCCAGTGGTGGGGGCCTTTTTTGCTTTCGACAGCCAAAAACTTAAGTTGATCTGAAAACTATTACGGAGAATGCTTTTAAATGGAAAATAGAATAGAATATACAGGGTGGGGCATAAAGATCTACCACATTTTGAAGAGGTATAAAAAATGAAAAAATTTTACTACAAAAAAACTGAATATATTTTTGAAAAGAACATAAAATAAATTTTAAATGTATTTTAAATATTATCAGACAAAAAAAAGGGGAGGGGTCAAAAATGAAAATTCTAACCCTTTCGACCAAACTCAACCAAATTTGGTATACATATTCTGTGTGCCCCAAAAAGGCTAGAAATGCAAAAAGCAACCACCCAAAATGGGATAGTGTGTGGGTGTGGGTGTGGGGGGGGGGTTAAAAATGAAAATTCTAGCCCTTTTGACCAAACTCAACCAAATTTTGTATACATATTTTTGTGAACCCTCTCAACCAAATTTTATATACATAGTTTGGTCGAAAGGTCTAGAATTTTCATTTTTGACCCTCTCCCCATTTGGGTGGTTAGTTTTTGTATTTCTAGCCTTCTGGGGGTCCACATAATATGTATACAAAATTTGGTTGAGTTTGGTCAAAAGGGCTAGAATTTTCATTTTTGCCCCCTCCCCCCTTTTTTTGTCTGATAATGTTTAAAGTACATGTAAAAAAAAAATATTTTAAGTTCTTTTCAAAAATATATTCAGTTTTTTTCTAGTTAAATTTTTTCATTTTTTTATACCCCTTCAAAATGTGGTAGATTTTTATGCCCCACCCTGTATAAGGGCATCAGACCATTCAGTTGTGTAATGAGCTATTTAAAATCTAACGTATTCTTTGTTAAAAAGTATTTAATGATTTTTCTCATAATTCGTTGTTTGTTTGTTTGTTTGATCAGCCCCTGAAGAAGCCAGAAATAAAGTGATGAAACATTCGGGATATTAAATGATAATATTCTGTTTTTAATTTAATTTTTTGTCCAGCTCCCTACGATTCTATTTCAAGAATTTAATTACGGATACCTACGATTAGTCGAGGTGTGAACCGCGACCTAATATCGTGTACACCTAAATCCACTATCACTTTCATATCCAAGTAGAAGACAATAGATGAATGGGCATTATCTAATGAATTCCAAAATAAATCCACATAATTCCAAAGACGTGTACACCTAATTCCATTCGCGCTTCACCCCTCGTCAATAATTAAATTATTTTTTTAATTTAATTTGTATTTCTGCTTTACTTTGAGACCAATAATTACTTACATTCTTTAAAAACGTGAAAAAAATTAATTATAAAGTATATTTATTTTACTTATTTATTTGAAACTTCTTCACCTCCCGAGCTAGGATTTGGTGCTCAGACATTAAATAAATTAGCAAACCAGTTTTATTTTTTATAAAGAATAAATTATTGGTGGAAATGAGCAGCCTCTAGAGCAGTGATTTTCAACCTTTTCTTTGTCGCGGCACACTTTTAAGAATTTCAAAATTTGGCGGGACACTAACAATAGTTTAAAAGAAATTTACTTACCTATAATACCCTGTGTTACTGTGTAAAATAGTTTATGATAATAATTTTCAATGTAAAATAAAATAATATGTACTACAAAGACAACATGATGTTCATTGAATGATTACAAATAAATTATAAGAATATAAGATAATTTCGTTTATATTTGGTCGTAAAAATGATAGTGTCACTCTCATTTCGTCGTCTACATTTAAAAGTCTCGATTTTTTTTTGTTTTGTTTTTATATTGATCCGTATTCTCACAAATAAGATGTAGAAAATTGTAATAATATTTTTAAATCTTTTTTGGCTATTATGGAATAATCACATCTAATGCTAATCCAAAATGAATTAATTGACTCTTCCGAATGTTTTGAAATTAAATCTCGATTGTTACAAAGCAAAATAAATTTTCATTGTTTGCATTTCTAAAATTGGGCGGCACATTTCAAGCTCACACAAAAGTGCCGCGGCACAGTGGTTGAGAATCACTGCTCTAGAGGCAAATGAAATATTAAAAATATTCTTATGTCGAGAAGAATTGTTGTTCACCGATAAGTGTCAGTCAGATAGATGTCAGGGGGGTGAATTTTTATTGAATTCGCCCTACTTTATTAATTCTATATACATTATATTGAATAGGTGTGACCCTTGTCGTCATTTTCATCAATTCTAAATGTAGAATAAAAACAATGAAAATTATAATCAATTGAATTAAAAATTTAAATTAAGGCTGATTGTAAACACTGAAGCTTTTTAATAAATAGAATAGTCGATTTGAGAAAGGATGCTTCATCAACATAAACATTTTCAAAATCGATTTATTCAGTCCTTTAAAAATTTATATTATTAAATTTAGTTATTACCCAAAATAAATTGGAAATTTTCTAGTATAATAATATCTTGGTGCTTTTTCATGAATAGGCAATTCTTCTAGATCAGTGGTTGGGGGCTTTTTTTTCCTTTAAGCCGCCACTGAGTCAAGATCCGATGAACCAACCGACTGAAAAACATTTCAGGATCTTTTTTTTCGTTTTTAGAAGAATATTAATTCATTAAATCATTATTATTTTTTTTTTACTTTACCCTGCTGAGGTATATGGTCAAATATTGTAATCCTGCATGAAAAAGTTTTTATTTTTTTTTATTTTTTCGAAATATCTCAAAAACGGCTGAAACTATTTTGGTTGAAAAAATTAAGCCAACCACTGGCGTTTTGGTCTATAAGAAATCTTTTGAGCGAACATTAAAAAATTATATATTTTGAGATATTAATTATTTTGTCAAAATGTTTGTTAATACGAATTAGGACGTTAGTAGGTTATCACATTTTGGCTACGCTCTAGCTCAAAAACTAGTGTGAATATCAAAGCGAAATTTCATATGTAGTATTTTTGTATAATGATTAAGATCTGATTAGATTTTAGTCTTGTTTAAAGCACTCTTAGTTATTTTCGATCTTATATATTGAGAGTTGTTAGAAATGGATTAGTCCAAAGATTCCCAAATCATTTTTATTTATTCCTTTTTTGCATTAATACTTCCTCAGCGAGAATAATTTTTATTCGACTCAAACTCGTTTGGACTTGTCTCAGACAAGCTTAAACTGGAAGATATATCTACCAGGCAGGGACTTC
Source organism: Forficula auricularia (assembly GCA_024734495.1). Taxonomy (NCBI): domain Eukaryota; kingdom Metazoa; phylum Arthropoda; class Insecta; order Dermaptera; family Forficulidae; genus Forficula; species Forficula auricularia. The sequence goes on from JALMQS010000128.1 coordinate 13,007,099, forward strand.
AAACCTTCTATCGGCACCCTTTTCTGAAAAATCATTATTTTAATTGTCCCTTAAACAATTTTATTTCATTTCGAGAACCAATATACTTTTCAAAACAAAAAATGTTTTGAAGTCGATATTTATGAAAACACTCTAAATGTTTGAAATTTTAGGGATGCGCCGCATCCGCACCCCACTGACCTACCTATTTAAATTTTTAATTTTAATATTAAAATTAATATAATTCACAACTTTTTCACTTATTTCTATTATGTATTATCTGATGTTGTTAAAATATCAAATACCTAATGATGAAGAATCAAATTACTACCCAAATTATTTCATGAAAAAACGAGATACTAAATAATCGATTTCAATAAGATTAGATTCAAGCTACTTAGTGATTTATTTAATCTCATTTAAAATAAGTTTATTTAACAACTATATGATTTAGTTATAAAATTCGTCGCATTAGAGTGTAAACCTGCTAACTCACAACAAGTAAATTTTACACGGCAGAGAAAAAAACAAACAAAATTTAATATTGTTGTTATGGAAAGAAACTATTTTTCAATTTTTTTTTTTCAAAAACTTACGATCGTAATTTTAAGTAACAGTTTTACTTGGAGAATGCTGCATCTCATTTTCTTTCGAACAGTATTAATATAGTATGTCATATATGATAAAAAAATGGATTTAACAGGTTTACACTCTAAGGCGACGAATTATATTTTAATGATATATCAAATAAAGTAAAAATATAAAAATCTCACATACATAGGTAAGCTATTCTAAATTACTGTTTCAAAGTAGAGACTGGAGCCATCTAGCGAACAACGTGTGAATTTTGAATTTACCAAAATAAATTTTCTTAATTTTTACTATAGAGTGTGGGCACGGTTCAACCAGAAATTTTACCCCAAGCTGTTTTTCACTTTTTAATCAATGAAAATTTGAAAAAATAGTTTTTTTTTAACAAATCTAGTAACATAATAATATTAATAATTAATATTTTTTTGAATTTTTTTAAATCAATCTTTTCAGGGTACCTTTTTGCCATGGTGCCACAAGAGGTTGCTTGACCTCTGCTATGGAGTTATATTTTATAAAGAATTACGTAAACTAACAGTTTAAATAGAGTAAATATAAAAAAGATATTTAAAAAATCAAAGATTTAGTATTTAATTTGATTAATAAAACTGTTTTCATCATTTTCTCTTTGGTCTCATTCATATTGTTTATTAATTTAATTTTAAACTTCTTGGGGATTATTAGATTCTCCCTGGGTAACAGAAAATGTATTTTTGCTAAGATTTAATAATAAGGAAAATTCCTATTGAGATTACTTTCTTTATTTAACTTCCTTAAGTAAGTTGTTTCGAGACAATACTAGCAAAAAGTTAATGCTAGAGTTTATAGAACAGACAATAAGGATTCATAGCTCATAAGCCCAAAACTTTGTGCTGTTTATGTACCAATTCTAGCCAATTCCGTGCTCGTTTGACAAATTTGGCACCATTGTAAGAGATTGAATATTTTTATATTAAAATGACAGATAAAATACATTTTAAATTTCTATAAAAATCGTTTTGTTATGTTTTACCAAATCTAATCAACGACTACCTTACACCTTATGAAAATTATAATTTTGAAAAAATCTAGCTGATGCATCTTTCGCTGGTTAAATAAATGCGCTGTAGCCAAATTGTTTTTAGTCTAAATTTTTTTTTTATACATTTTTCATTATTTATTCCTTATTATCTCAGAAACTGTGTTGTAACTATGAAACAAAATTGTCTTGAAATATGTATTGGTTATTAATTAATGTTGGTTTAGTTTTTTATAAAAATGGTAAGAAGGGTTTCTTAATCATTATTAAATATGTATGTAAATTTTACGATATCCCGTATAGTGCAATGTTAAAGAGTCTGAAAAACTCGATTTTTGAAATTTAATATCTCTGGAACTGTATTGTTGATAAATTTCATTTTGCCACCAATCGATGCAGAAGTATTTACATAATAATCTCTATAAATTTCAAAAAAATCCTAAGACAACGCATTTTGCGGAACAACTACCTTAAAACCATATATTAGAAGTGTCTTCATGTCAGAAAGACCTATATTTTAAATTTTATATAATGAATTTATTTTTATTTTTTAGGAAATAAAGTGAGAAATTTCGACGGATTAGATGAATGCAATCTGCCAAATCTATGCCGATTGAGTTTAATAAAAAACAAATTTACCAATACGAAAAAAATTCCAAATATTCTCGAAATTGACATGGTAATTTGTATGTGAAATAATAAGGTTATTCAAATTGATTGTCTTGGTTTTTAAATAATTTTGCCATACCATATATCAGAGGTGGCCACAACGTGGCTCGCGAGCCGCATGCGGCTCTCCAGTCAATCTCGTGCGGCTCTTGAACCCTCTTGAATAATACTGATTAGGGCATTTTGAAGAGGTATAAAAAAATGAAAAAAATTTAACTAGAAAGAAACTGAATATATTTTTGAAAAGAACATAAAATATATTTTATTTGGTTGTATTTTAAACATTATCAGATATAAAAAAGGGGGAGGGGGGTCAAAAATGAAAATTGTAGCCCTTTCGATCAAATTCAACCAAATTTTGTATACATATTCTGTGGACCCCCAGGAGGCTAGAAATTTAAAAACTAACCACTAAAAATGGGGGGAGGGTCAAAAATGAAAATTCTAGCCCTTTTTTCTACCAAACTATGTAAGCAAAATTTGGTTAGTTTTTGCATTTCTAGCCTTCTGGGGATCCACAGAATATGTATACAAAATTTAGTTGAGTTTGGTCAAAAGGGCTAAA
>JALMQS010000128.1:13010020-13072289 GCA_024734495.1 Forficula auricularia
CCCCCCCCCCCCCCCCCGTTTGTCTGATAATATTTAAAATACATTTTAAAAAAATTTCATTTATTTTTTTTTTTCAAAAATATATTTGGTTTTTTGCAACGAAATTTTCTCTGGAGAGAGACGGACTGGTTGAACTTTTAATTGAATGTAATGGAAGGCGGCCCAGAGGTAGTGAGGAAAGAAAAAATTAACACATCAAATAAGGTGTAATTTTTTGGAATCCTTCCTCCTTTTCTTTCAAACCGACGTTTCGGAGGATTCTTCCCTTCTTCATAAGGGTTTCAAGGGGAAACAAAATCTAATTAAGAAAAGGAGGAAAAAAATATATATATTTTTCTATGACTTTGTTAAAAAAAGAAGAAAGTTTTGAACACTGCTGGGGAGAGAAGAAGGAAACATTGTACAATTTGTTTCTTTCATTGACGCCTTGAAACCCTGAAGAAGGAGGGAAAATCCTTCGAAACGTCGGTTTGAAAGGAAAGGAGGAAGGATTCCAATAAATTACACTTTATTTGATATGTGTTAATTTTTCTTTCCTCACTACCCCTGGGCTGCCTTCCATTACATTCAATTATATATTTATTTTTTTACTAGTTAAATTTTTTCATTTTTTTATATCTCTTCAAAATGTGTTATGTCCCATTCTGTATAATAATTAAATTAAAAAAATAATAATACAAAAATTAAATTAATTTGTAATGTTATAAGTAAGTAGATCAAAAATATATATGTTACTTCAGTTATATTTTATAAAATAAAAAAATGTGTCCTTTTTTTAATAAAACAATAATTATTAATCTCCAAACAATGTGGCTCGCTTTGAGACAGTTTTATAAATTTGCGTCTCCCAAAATTAAGGTTAGTGCCCACCCCTGCCATATATACACGCGCTTACGACTATCCTGAAATTGTTTTTTTTTTTTTTTTTTTTTTTTTTTTTTGTACTGGAAAAAGCATCCGGGTTTTCGTTAAGTACATTACAAATGCACCGTTCTGGAAAAACTTATTCCAGTATGGTTATGGTTCTGATTTGTTCAATTGGTCCATGAATACTTGGATGAAGATCCAGGTCAAAAGCTTAATCATTGTCGTAGTCCCAAGAAGAGTATTATGTGGATTTGAAGAGAGGGGCAAATGGCCTAAATTATATCATCTGTAAGGCACATTACAAAAATCTCTAGTTTCCCTAAACAATTGAAAAAATTTGTAATACTAGCTCGTTTGTATTGAATATAAAAATTTTCTAAAAACCCATCAATCATTTTGAATTGTCCCATACCCAAACAATTGAATCTCGATTATACGTAATTCAAGAAGAAATTTGGCAAATTATTAATTACAAAAATAAATAATATAAATATATTATGTGTGTATGTTTATTTATATCAAGCAGAGGACAACCTCCTTGATTCTCTTTATGAATTAATTATTAGACACGAATTACGTAAAACCGATTTAATTTTAAAAATAATGTAAAATAATATGGGCATACAAGTTTATAAAATTATAATAATATACATTTTCCTCATTAGTGTTATAACAATATCACAACCCTTGATGATTTTTATAACTTGAAAAAGATTGAATTTTTGAATTTGATTGGTAATAAAATAAATAATTTAACCGGATTCCATAAACAAATGAGTAATTTGAAAACTTTATTCTTAAGGTACATTGTGATTTTATACAATTTTTAATATAATAAGTTAATTATAAATTATAAGTTAGGAAATAATTAATATTAGAATTGTTCTGATAATTAATTGAGAGATATTTGTTGTTCGCTGTTAAATTTAATGGCCTTCGGATTCTTATAAATTTTAGCCAGTACCAACATAATTTTGGTGTGTGTGTGTATATGTAGGAAATAAGTAGATAGCCAAATTACAGCATATTAAATTTGTAATTAGAGACCCCAAAACGTGAACTCGATTGACCGTTAAGTAATCCAGAACAGATATAAAGAAAGATATGTGACAATCTTATCAAAACAAGAAATTAAAATGACTCTAGATTTAATCGTTTATATATTTTTTGTCCCAGCATTCCTAAAAGTACTATTTTTCTCTCAATAATAATCAAAGAAACACCAAATAAACATAAAGTACTCAATTAATTTAGACCTAAACAGGCTTAAAAATTGGGGATCCACAACTTGGTAAACTTTAATGCTGGCAAAACGCAATGCTGCCTAATTTCTAGGCGCGAAGATAGGAACCATCCTGACATTTCCTTTGATTCGAGCTCATTGGAATTTTGTGACAAAATGTCAATGTTGGGTGTCACCTTAGGTAGAATTATCTCAGTAGCAAAAGCTGCAGCATGTAAGATTGACTTTCTTTTCCGGACCAAACGCTTTTTCATCCCCACTCAACTTCTTATCTTTTACAAGACTCGAATTCGCCCCTGTCTAGAGTATTGCTCGTATTTGTGGAGAGGACCCTCCAAACATTCTCTTAATACCTTGGATGCAATTCAGAGGCGGGCTATCAGACTGATAGGTGATCCAGCATTAACTGACACTCTCGACTCCCTGGCCCATTGTAGATCTGTCTCCGTTCTTTCTCTTTTTTATAGATTCTACCATGTCTTTTGTTCTGAAGAGATAAAATCAATAATCCCTCCAAAGGCTTCATTTGCGCGAAATAGGCGATATTCTAGGATTCAATACCCCTACGCGCTTAAATTGGATACTAACCAAACGAACGCATTCGCCAACTCGTTTATCTCTATGACATCTAGAGACTGGAACTCTCTTCTCCCGACCGTCTTACCAGCAACATATAACCTTCAATCTTTCAAGACACGCATCCACGAACACCTTTAACTCCGACCCAATCCCTAAAACTCTTCTTATTTCCAAGATACAAAGATGCACCGCGGACTTCAGGGGTTGCACCTTTTCGGTGCAATTTCTTTTTGTATCAGTATCATTATTTCAAAAAAAAAATCCTTTTTTAGTATATTAAATCAGTTCTCATCATATAAAACAATAATATTAATTTTATTTTTAAATCAAAATCAAAAAATATTCATAAAAAAAGGGGGGGGGGGGGGGACGGGTAATTTATAAAATTTTCTCTCTGTACAAAGAAAGCAAAAATTTATTTTTTCCAGATATTTTCATAAAATTATAATATTTCAAATCTATATGAAATATAAACAGGGTTCCAGTATCGGTAAAAAAACATTCGACTCTGACTCCTGACTCCGACAAAATTAAATATCACTTAATTATAAAGATGAAGTTTGTTTTATATGTACTGAATAACATGATAAACTTCATACAAATATAAACCACACTTTGTCATTTTTCCAAACGAAACTAGTTAATTTTTTCTGCAAAGCAAATTACAGGTGAATTTGAAACACAAAATAAACCCCTATTCATATATTCATATACCTGAGACTCTAATTCATTTACCTGAAACAGCATTTTGAAAATAATAAACTTGAAAAAATTTTCCATTAAAAATAAAAAGAGAGAAGTTGACACATTTTTCCCAACTCCGACTCCTATGGCTTGAAATTCCTCCCGATTCTAACTCCGAGTCCACAACTCCGACTCCTACTCCACAGACCTGGATGGAAGTAAAAGAACAAATTTCATTTTCGTGTCAAAATAGAAAATATGTTCACAATGGTAGTCGATTAGTAAAAAATTTTATCTGTAAGGAGTCAAAAATATATTTTTAGAGATATTTACGTAAAATTATAAGAATTTTTTCAGTATAAAATCCACATTGCATGAAATTTCAATATTTCATTATATTGTTCTTTTTTGGATTGTGTCTACCCAAGTTTCTGATGTATTTGTTGATCATTCGACTTTAGTTACTAAACTACTAATAATAAAGAAAATTTTGAATTTTTATAGTAAAAATAAAATTGAAAATTTGTCCGAATTTAAAAAACTAAAATGTCTTGAAAATATTATGAGGATCGATGTTGACGATAATCCTTTTGAAGACCATGTCGAAGAAAGTTACAGGTATGATTTTCAATGATTTCATTCTTCTATAATATTTATTACATGTGAATACGAATGTTTGGTTATTCTATACTTTTAATAGAAGTTAATTTGGGTCATGTTATTTAACAGATTTTTATAACAGTTAATCTATAGTTTAAGTAGATATTTATACTTTTTATAGAAACATGAATGAATCGAGAACCTTTGTTACATAATCAAATCATCTCCATTGTTTCATAGAATCTCAAGGGAATACTTTATTTTGGTGTATGTTTTTGAGTAAACTTCTTACTGTTTTCTTGTTGTTAAATAGATCCAAAATGAAAAAAAATGTGGATAATAAGAGTTTGCCCCCCCCCCCCCTAGCTTTATGGCTCCCCCCACACACAGTTTCATGAAAAGTACCTACCCCTGCTCGCATTTGATTAAAATAATAAAAGTTATAAGACTTATTAACCCCTTTTATTTTTAGCATATAATTTTCACCCCCCCCCCCCCCAGAAATTTCAATGATGGACTCTGCGTCTTAACCCCCTCCCCCTGTGGGCACCCCTGTTTTAATTCATCGAGTATTAATAAGCATTTATTTTAAAATATAGATATATTTGGGTATTTTTCTAATCGTACGGATTTTCGCCAATAGAGGGCGGTCCTATCCAAATCATGACAAAATTTAAGTATCTCTATTCTACGCTAGGTGGCAGCATCTGTAAATAAAGGAAAATATGGTATGTGCCCTGCATAGGCGCGCTCTCTTCTGGCTGGACCAATTTGAATTTGTTAAAAAAAGTTTGTCTAAAAAAATGATAACTTCATGTTTATTGAATATAAGCTAGCGACCTTCCTTGTTGTGTCACAACTTTAATATTAAAAAACAATTTTAATTTTTTAAAAAAGTGTTTATTTAACAAAAAGTACTATTTAAACTTCTATTTTTATCGGAACATTTCGGGGTTGTATCCCTCCCCCACCCCCGTTGGTTACCGCCTTGCCCACATAAAACATATATATGCGAGAAAAAGTTACACCAATCAGTTCCTAAAGGCCTAGATTAGTCCCTTCATAGGAAAATTAAGAAGAATAGGAAAAAATTTTATGGAGTGGATTGGAGTCGAAAGTATCTGCGATGGGGTCTAAAGCATTGAAGGTTATAGGTCATAGAAAAATCAGAGGCAGGAAGTGAGTTCCATTCTATAGAGGCCAAACGATTTGGGGTAAGAGTTGGTTCGATTTTTATCCAATTTAACAGCATAGGAGTTTTGGGCATTCGAAAACAGCATGTTTGATATATCTATTGTTTTATGGGGGATAATTGATTTCAACTCGTCTGAACCAACACGATTAGAATATCCATATAATAGAGAAAAAAAAACATTTATCTAAATTTAAAGAAAGCCCCTAGAATCAAAAATGGAAAAATATTTTAAATAAATATTTTAAGTGAACGTGTACATTTTCTAAGTGTCTTGAACAGCTAGAAATTTTCAAATGAATACATTTATTTAAAAGTAAACTAGAAGGGAAGGGATGAATAATTTTGAAATTCAAAATAATCTATTCTTTTTTGTGATAAGGTTGCAAGGGTTATTGGGGTTCTATTTTATAATAGGATAATTCTGAATGTCTTCCAAACAGGCGTTTATGTTCAATAAATTTTTTTTAAAGAGGTAAATCGACGCCTGCGATTCTTAGGCATTCAGTGAACAGAGGCGCTAGTCTTATTGTATAGTTGTCAGGGACTAACGAGAAATCCTATAACTTCCAAAATACTTAAGATATCAAATTCATTAAAAAAGCGAGAATTAGGGAATTCGTGAAATTTTTTAATTAATTTAAGATTGTCCATTTCTAAACTCCGGCAGGTAAAAAAATCACCTAAAATTATAGTCATTTATGGACTTCTCGTAACCCCTGACAACTATGCAATATGTTTAGCATCTCTGCTCACCGAATGCCTACCCTGACAAATGCAGGCGTCTATTTATCTCATTAAAAATCTCTTACTAAAAGACCAAGAAAATGAATAAGGGATAGATTAAATAAATAAAACTCTAAATATATATATATATATATATAGACATTAGCTTGAGTTCGGGCATCAGTGGTTAAGAGGATCAGATTCGACCTGGAATCTGATCCTCTTAACCACTGATGCCGAACTCAAGCAATGTCTATATATATATATATATATATATATATATATATATATATATATATATATATATATATATATATATATATATATATATATATGTTTTAGAGTTTTATTTATAGTCTATCCCTTATTCATTTTCTTGGTCTTTAGTAAGAGTTTTAATGAGATAAATAGACGCCTGTATTTGTCAGGGTAGGCATTCGGCTGAGCAGAGATGCTAAATATATTGCATCCATATTACGGCTAGTCCTTTTGTCTGAAATAAATAAATCTGTAACGAATAGTTGCTAGACTTATCCATAGTTGTTTGAAATATTAATTCATTTATTCCTTTATTATTAATCAGATATCATTGGCTATTTTTATTATTTTTATTCAAAAGTGATGTTGAATTAAAATAAAAAATAGCCATTTATTAACAGTTCTACTATGCAATTTTGATGTTTCGATCATTATGGTAACTATTTATTTTTTGTATCGTAAAATCACTATTCCACAATAGATATCTATTTATTTCAAACTAAATCTGTATATTAAAATTTGTTGCAAATAATTGCTTGATCCAAACCCTTGACAATGCAATTTATTCCCGACTGCGTTAACTTTATGTGCATTTCACTAGCGGAAATGTTTCTCAACGGAAATTAACTTGAGAAGGTGGAAAGTAATAAGATTTGCTATTTCATCAACATCATTTCTCTCCACTGAAAAAATCCGTACCTAACCATTCGATTTCCTCAATAGGGGAATTTACATTAAATCGGGAAATGAATGCGAAATCAATAACAAATTCTCGGAATTATCTAATCCATTTCAACGGTGACAGTGTCAAAACGTATTGGACTTTTTTTACAAATAAAACTAACCAACATTCCGTTTTAATCGAAAATTCCTTCATCCTTTAATTTGACAAGAAAGAATTTCTACTTTCGGAAATGTTATTTTCCATCTACCACACATTTGCTTTTTATTTCGTAGAAACAATTGAATTAAAATTTAATGTTTTTTTATAATTTAAGAAAAAATTGTTCTTCACGGCTTATTTCCATTACGTATTACAATAAAACGAGTGTTTCAATATTAAGTAGGATTATTCGTCCAAAACTAAGTAGGTACATACTTTATAAAGATAAATCAATGAGGTTGTCCTCTGCTCGATTCAAATAAACATATACAGGGTAGGCCACGGGAACCGGACATTTTTGGAATAGACAGTACTCGGTAAGTAAGAGGGGTAGAAAGCTGGCGAGAATCGCATTCCAATTCTCTGATTGTATCATTCATTGTATCATAGCGATTTTCGTTTTCACCCTTATAAGCTTGCACTAGTTCGAAAGTTGAAACCAAACGATTGTCCACAAAGGAGAGCTTTCTTGGAGACTATGCTGGATTTTATAGAGAAGAATGAATATGCCATTATTCTTATGAGTGATGAAGCTCATTTTCATTTGAATGGCTTCTTCAATCGGCAAAACTGTCGTTACTGGGCTCCATCTAACCCAACATTGAAGTGCCGCCTGAACTCCCTCTGGAGCCGCTACAACTGATTCTCCATTACGCACAAAACTTTCAGTTCCAGATTCAAAATTTAAAATTAGCACTTGTATTTTTCGAAAACTTAACAATAGATTTTCAGATTTCTTATTTTAGAGAAAAAAAATTATCAGGCCAAATTGTTGTGTGTTTTCCAGTATCTACATATAAATCTCAATGTTTTAAAGAAATTTATGACTTTATATTAAAAGTTTAAATCGAATGGTATTAAAGAAGGATATGAGGAATGATAATTTATTTTTTAAAAGTGTCACGGATATAATAATCCCTGACTATCCATTATCTATTGACATGTAAGAACGTGCAAATATCTAAAAGACAAATCCTGACAAGTTTTAGCCCAGGAGAAAAATTATCAATTAATTGAGATTGTTCTAGATAACCCCAATTCCTTTTGTATCCTTGTAATAGAATGATATAACTATAGACTTGGTTGGTGTCGTAGCATTTAAATTACTGAAATAATAAATATTTTAGAAAATGAAAATATGAAGAAGAAAATTTAAATATTTGAAACTTCATTATTTTTTTGATCTTATATATAGTTGAGCTAATAATTTTACTTTTAGTAAATTTTATTCTTGAAAAAAGCTTCACGTAGAGTATAAATGTAAATTCATATTTCGAAAAAGGGAATAAATATATCTCTAAATATAAATCTCCGTTTTAAGGAAGTTTGTGATTTTCTGTTGGGCCACACTCATTGCAGTGTTGGGCCGCATCCTGGTTGGACAGCCCTGATTTATAAATTATCTTAATTAGGACACTTGTCAAATAGTAGCAGTAAAAAGCTTTTTTCGAAATTTAACTAATTCATATAATATGGCCCCACTTGTTTTAAGGGGGTTCAAGAATACGAAACCCGGATTGCTAAGTAGATAATAAAATAACACACTAATTGTTTTGTTCTTTTTTTAGGGCTATGATTCTTGCTTTCATGCCATCTCTAAAGTACATTGATGGGATTCAAGTGATCTATAGAGAAATCGAGGAATCAAAAAGAAATTTGGAGAATGCATAAAGACGAGTTTGAAGTAAAAATACGTATGTATTCGGATGATGAAGAGGAAGATAAGAGAAAGTTTATGAAATTAAATGAACAAATTAAAAATAAAAATTAAAAATTAATGTATTATTATTATAATTTAAAAATATAATAAAGAGAAACAATGAGGTTAAAATAAAAACATTTCAATTAAAATATAATTTTAATATTAATTTAAAGATACCAATGGATTCTTTAGGTGTTAAGTTTGCTATTTTTTTTATTGATTTTCAACCCACTGTACTCAATTTAAAATTTTTCACCCTAATAGTCAACTCCGATAGGATACAAAGGTTTTTATACCGTTTTGCTGTGGCCACACCCTGAGTCACTCATCCGGTGTGGGAGGATCGGAGGGTTATAATGGGAGCCGGGGAGGCCCTTTTTAAAATTCTATATTTAGTCTCTAATCAAATATGAATTATTATTATTGAAAAATTAATTGTTATAAAGAGTTCTCAAAAGATATTATGAATAGTCAGTAGCTGAGCCTTTTTAAGCCAAGTGGGAGCCCATGGCACTTGAGTATATAATTATGAGGCCCCTTTAATAAAACTTTAGAATCGGTATTAACAGAATCAAACAACTTTTTAGTAAGTATAATTTGTTATTTTTTTTTATTTGAAAATTTAAAACATACCTAATATTTAACATTTACTAAAACTACTTTCAAGAATCATTTTCTATCTAGAATAATTTTTTTTTTTTTTTTGATTGATTGTTTTTCAAAGCATGTTTATTTATTATTCATTATGATAAGAAAGTGCTTATTAAAAATCAATTTCAATTTTTTTTTGTTATTGAAATTTTGTTCGAGCAACTTTGCAAAATGTTAGCGTTCAACCTGAGATATCTTGAAATTGTTATCTTTGAGTTTATACCCAAAATACGTTTAATTATCTATTAAGATTAACTATTAACTCAAATCATCAAAGACAATATGTTAAAATTTTACCACTCTGAACTCTTATACTAATTATTATGAACAATTCAAAATATTCATCTTTCATGCAGAAGCAATGACTATTTTAAAAGCCTTAAAATTATTAGATGAACTTAATAATTAATTATCTCTGTGTACTTAAATCAATTCAAAGTTTTTATAGAAAAAGAACAGAAAATTACATTATATTTTTATTATGAGATTTAATAAATTAATAAATTAGGAATCATCTCAAAAGATTTCCAAAAAAACAAAAATAGTCACACTTCCCAAAAAGACAGGAGCGGATAAATGTTAAAATTTCAGGACCATTAGCCTAACCTCACATGCCTCCAAAATCCTAACCAAAATAACCCAAAGAAGAATAGAACAAAGAGTTGAAGAAAATCAGGGGAAGACCAGTTCGGCTTTAGAAGAAACAGAGGCACCTGAGAAGCAATTCTCTCTCTTAGACTAATAATAGAAAGGGCTTTTATCAGGGAAGAATCTGTCTCCATCGGATTCATAGACCTAGAAAAAGCATTCGATAACGTCAATTGGGAAATTATGTTTAAAATCTTAAAACAGGCTGGAATAAAATTCAGGGAGAGAAGACTAATCTACAATCTATATCAAAACCAGACGGCAATTATAAAGATTGGAGAAGAGCAAAGAGAAGCCAAAATAAAAAAGGTGTAAGATAAGGATGTGTGCTGTCACCCATGATTTTCAACTTATATGACGTAGCCAACATTCGTGGCGTTATTGCCAACATACGGCCCCATATGCTCGAAAAAGTGGTTGAAAATTGGACCTGTAGAATTGGATTTATTCGAGCCAGCCGCGGCGGCCACATGCCCGAAATCATATTTAAACATTAATGGCATAAAATTATCCTTCCAATAAAGCCAAATTGATGGACATTAAAACGATTTTCTTGTGTTTTATTTCAATTCGAAGTTCTATACCTCTAAAAAAAACACCCGATACATAGAAGAAGCGATTAAAGAATTCAAAGACAAAATTGATACAGGTATCCAAATCCAAGGTCAAAAGATCGCTATGTTAAGATTTGCCGATGACATTGCCCTTCTAGGAAGCAATAAAAAAGAATTAGAGGACGCCTTGAATGGAATTAACCAAATCCTAATAGAAGAAATCAAAATGAAAATAAACAAGAATAAAACCAAGGTCCTAGTATGTATAAAAAAACAACAATCGAGACAGGAATGCATCAAAATTAACCAAGAAAACCTAGAAGGAGTTAAGGAATTCCGCTACCTAGGAAGTAAAATAACATGGGATGGGAGGAGCGAAAACGAAATTAAATCAAGAATTGCCCAAGCAAAAATGGGGTTTAATTCAAAACAAAAACTAATATGCTCCTCCTCAATCAGGAAGTTGCTATTGAAGACATATGTATGGAGCATAGCCATGTACGGGTGTGAAACCTGGACAATTAGAGAAGCGGAGAGAAAGAGATTAGAGGCTTTCGAAATGTGGTGCTACAGAAGAATGATAAATATCAAATGGATGGATAAAAATAGAAATGAAGAAGTTCTTAGAAGAATCGGAGAAAGAAGAACCTTGTGGAAGAGTCTGAAGAAGAGAAGAGGTTAGATGATGGGGTACACACTGAGACATGGGGGACTGCTTAGGGATATCTTGGAGGGGGAGGTGGGAAAGAAAAGGGGAAGGGGAAGACCCAGATTAGAATATTTCAGCCAAATAATTGGGGATATGGGATGCCAGACATTTAGAGAGGTCAAACAGCTGGCGCGGGACAGAGTCGAGTGGAGACGGATTGTTGCATCAAACCAGTCTTAGGACTGTATACTCAATGATGATGATGATGATGATGATGATGATGATGATGAGATTTAATTGCAAATAACACGGTTGAAGTTTTTGGGATTTCCTCTCATATTGTTTTTTTAGGCCAATGGTATCCACAATTTCATTGTGCTGTATCCCACCTGGGTGGGAATTTATGGATACCCTTGGCCTAAAAAACAGGGTACCGTAGATAGGATATCATTGAGTATGGACCTCAACATAGAAGCTTTAACCCTTGTAGGAAAAAACTATGATCTTTGGCAGGAATTTACAGAATGACCATTCTATGTTATTAGTTGTATGGTTGCATGTAGCAGCTCCCAAAAATCATCTAGACACATGGAAGTGTGTCAGCCAAGTTCGGAAAAATGGGCGACGCACCGGCCATGTGTATATTTACACGAACCATTTCTATCTACTTTCGACCCCCCCCCCATAACTAAAAAACTAATAGACCTACACGCTTGACTTTTTTCATGGCTAATAAGGCCCACTGGAATACCTAGAATCCAAAATTTCACTAATAAACCTATTTTAGTTCTTGAGTTATTTAACGCTGAATAGTGCCATTTTGAACACTGACTGACATTTCAAAAACCTAAAGTACTTCCGCTGAGCCTAGAATGCTGAAATTTGGCATAATGGTAGAGTTTGGGCTACAATTAGAGGGAAAAATCGAAAAATTGAAACTTTCAAATGAAGGGGTAAAATTTATTATTGGCTTAATTAACATATAGTGAAAATACAATCAATGCTGAAATTTGGCATACTGTTAAAGCTTGGAACATTAATAAAGGAGAAAATTGAAAAACCGAAACTTTCCCTTCTTCAGGGCCCGAAATGAAGGGGTTAAATTTATGAAAAACCCACCGGGTTTTTAACAGATATTTTATGAGAAATATTTAATAATTATTAATATAAATATTTAAATGTAATTATTTAGATAAAGTAAAGGATAAAACTTTTCAAAAATTAATGATATCTGACCAAAAACATAAATGTGAATAAGGGGCCAAGTTCGGTGTAAGCCAACAAAATAGTTGAGATCTAAACAGGTCCCAAGTTCCACGGAAGTTGCAAATCAAAGCTATAGGGATGTACAACGTTCTTCAATTGATTTAAAAGAAAATGTGTTACGTTCTTTGATAGTGAATCTATAACTTTGCAAGTTTTATATCCAACTAAATTGTTTGTAGTATTAAATAGTAAAAATAGCAAAGCTAAATTTTAAGCTTGTATTAAATATCATCACGTGAAACGTAATTATTAACAATTAGTAGAGATTGTGGTGTTGGTGCAAGGTGAGACATCTTTAATAAACATTTAATAAACATAGTATCCTTAGCTCATAGTAAATCAATATTTTTTTTATTTTAGTAATTATTAACTATTATAACTTGCCAAGTTATAAATTCAATATCAAAGAACGTAACAAATTTTCTTTTAAATCAATTGAAGAACGTTGTACATCCCTATAGCTATGATTTAGCAACTGCCATGGAACTTGGTACCTGTTTAGATCTCAACTATTTGTACCGAACTTGGCCTCCTTTTCACATTTATGTTTTTGGACACATTTCAATTTAACTTCAAAGATACGCCATTTTGGGACTGCCGGAATCAAGATCTAGATGGGATATTGAGTTCAAAAAATTCAAAAGTGAACGACACATTTTAGAAAAGATCTAGAAAAATATCCTTGCCTAAGAAACTTTTTTAATCAAAACTTCCATGATACCGGGTTTCAGGAAATAATAAAAGATTTATATGAAACTTTTTTTAATAAAAACTTCCATGATACCGGCTTTCAGGAAATAATAATAAAACTTTTAATAGCATCCAAACTATTTATATAATTTTAATATTCACTAATGTAATATAATGATTAAATCATTCTTTTTGTACACATGTAAATAAATTTATTTAAATATTAAATTATATTAAAAGAAACTGGCCAAATGAATTCGTTTCCTAGGTTATGAAATAAAATAAATAAATAAATAAAAAATTCGGAAAGCTTGCAGTCTTGAAATAATTTACTGTTTCTTCCAATTTATTTCTAAAAAACAATTATCCATTTGACATTATTTAGTTCATTACTAAATATTGGTGAATAAAATATTGATAATTGAACATTATAGATCTGACGCATAAAAAATATGGAATTTCTTACCTGCTAAAGAAAGCTAATACTCAATTGACCCAAACCCTTTGAGGGATTTGATAAACGATCGTTATTTGATCATAAACCCCTTTCGAGCTATTCCTTTATTATCTTTTTTACGAAATGACAAGCTACTATTAATAACTCTAGAAGAGAAAATATTGATCATCGATTGGTGGAAATGATCTGAAATAAGAAACGTCTCAGAGAATTATGTCGATTTAATGAAAAAAAGCTTGTAATTGAAGATATCTCTCGAGTGGATTGACATTCCAATTAGCGGTCGCCTCCCATCCCGTTTACGCCATATAATCCTTCCAAGTGAATTCAGGACCGCAACTTTTTATTCAGATTCTCAAGTTTTCGCCATTTTAATTATAATATACTTAAAAAAATTAATTTAAACTTTTTAAGAAAAATTATTAGTAATCGTTATCGTCGTTTTCCGTCCAATTATCTCTTGCCACCCAGAATGCAATTCAAAAGAGAAGAATTAAACTAATAAGACAAGAATTAAACTAATAAGACACCCGGCCATATCACACTCACACGATTCCCTGGAACACCGTAGAACAGTTTCCGCCCTTTCCTTGTACTATAGATTCTACCATGGTGTTTGCTCTGATGATTTAAAGTCAATAATCCCTAGTTAAGCTAAATTTTTTAGAAACATGCTATTTTCGAAAGCCGGGCACCCATTCACGTCAAAATGGGCAAGAATCGAACCAACGTTTTTGTCAAATCGTTTATCCCTATGACCTTTAGGCACTAAAGCTCAATTACTGCACCTGTCTTTCCCGCGACCTTCAGTTGTTTCGTGGCGCCGCATTGAGCAGATTGAGCTTCAACTTCGATCGAGTGCATAAAATCTTTTCTTCTTTTCACAATACAAGGGCCAATCTATTTTAAGGGCTGCATTTTTTGGAATCTCAAACGTCTTTCATGCATCAATATCTATATATATAAAATTAAGGTTTTGTCTGTACATTGGTCCAAATCACGGCAAATTTTGGTTGCACACGTTTCAAGCAAAGTTATGAACGAAAACACCGTCAACAAAATTCCTGTCTGTATGTCTGTCTGTCTGTCTGTTTCAGTGGTTTCCGAGGAAAGTTGCTCACGATTCACGTCAAAACGGCTGAAGGGATTATTATGAAATTTCATATTTGTATCAGAGGTCTTCTAACTTACGTTTTTAGCTATATAACGTTTTGATATTTTGATCCCAAAAGGGGGTTTGGGGGGTGCACGAATGAAAATTATCAAATAACTCTTAAACTATTAACTCTACGGGAAATTTTATAATGAGCAAAGATGTAGGGGATGTGATTTCTGACTTTTGTTTAAAAAAATTCCCCCCAAAAACCACCCAAAAAGGGGGGAAGGAGAAAAATATATAAATTCTTGCCCTTGGAGCAAACTCAACCAAATTTTGTATACATAATCTGTAGGCCTCTAGAGAGCTAGAAATGCAAAAACTAACCACCCAAAATGGGGGGGGGGTCAAAAAATGAAAATTCTTGCTCTTGGACCAAACTCAACCAAATTTTATATACATAATCTGTGGGCCTCTATGCAAAAACTAACCACCCGAAATGGGGGGTGTCCCCAAAATGGGGTCAAAAATGAAAATTCTTGTCTTTGACCAACTCAACCAAATTTGTAACATAATCGGGGCCTCTGAGAGCTGAAATTCAAAACTAACCACTTAAATGGAGGGGGGGGGTCAAAAAATGAAAATTCTTGCTCTTGGAGCAAACTCAACCAAATTTTGTATACATAATCTGAGGGACTCTAGAAAGCTAGAAATGCAAAAACTAACTACCTAAAATGGGGGGGGGGTCAAAAAATGAAAATTCTTGCTCTTGGACCAAACTCAACCAAATTTAGTATATATAATCTGTGGGACTCTAGAGAGCTAGAAATGCAAAAACTAACCACTTAAAAAGGAGGGGGGGGGGGTCAAAAAATGAAAATTCTTGCCTTTTGGAGCAAACTCAACCAAATTTTGTATACATAATCTGTGGGACTCGAGAGAGCTAGAAATGCAAAAACTAACCACCTAAAAAGGGGGGGGTCAAAAAATGAAAATTCTTGCTCTTGGACCAAACTCAACCAAATTTTGTTTACATAATCTGTGGGTCACTAGAAGGCTAGAAATGCAAAAACTGGGTGCGGGGGTGGAGTGGGGGTGGGTTAGGGCAAGGGATGGGCGGAGTAGAATGGCGGTGGAGTGAGGGAGTATGGCGGAGTAGGGGGAGGCACGGAGGTGGTGCAAGGTTGGTGGATGGGGGGTTCAGGTGAGGGTCCAGTGGCGTAGAGGGGTGGTGCGGGGTGGGGGTCAAAGGTGGGGGGTGCATGTTAGAGTGTTGAAGTGGTGGTGTGGGGGCGGGGGTTGGGGTGCTGGGTGGGTTTCGGGGAGTGTGGTGGGTTGGAGTGGGGGGTGAGGTTTGGGTTCTGTGGTATGGGGGCGGGGTTGGGCACGGGTTCATGGTGCGGGGGTAGGGGTGCTGGATGGGTCGGGGGAGAGTGTAGTGTGAGGGTGGGATTCGTGGGTTGGGGGTCCAGGGGGCGTGCCCCCTGGCTAGCAAGAGGGCCGCCGAAGGCGGGCCTTGCAGCTAGTTATTAATAAAAAACAAACTCCAAACTACGAGTCAGGCAGCAAACCATACCTCATAACTAGCACAATACTTTAAATTTTATTTATTATTACTTCATATACCAATATTTAAATGTTATTTTATTATATATTTAGTTAAATAGTATATATATTGAACACGATCTTGCACCAATCCACCTCAAGATCGTGCAGTTCTGCGTGGTTTAGAACCCGCACAGATCAAGAGATGAAATCGGTCTTGTGTTTTCTCACTTGCCCTTAATAGATGGTAAATAAATTTGGAAGCGGGGGTGTCTGAGCCGTCCAAGTGAGCTTCCATATTAGGATTACAACGGACTTGGTTATCCTTCTGTTGACGCTTCGAGGTTTCCTACAGCCTTTTACTATTTCAAAACTTAATTCTAATGTGAGAGTGGTAGGATCACACAGGGTTACACAAATCAAAAATAATGTACACTAACTCCCATTAATATACTATAATATATTAATATACTTTCGGACTTAGGTCAATATGAATCCGTGCAACCCCTATTATCTTTATTTTACTAATTTTTTAACTATTACTAAGGTCCGTAATTCACCTGTTTCATCTTTTTGCCTAAATTATGTATTCTCTCAAATTTATCAAGTGTTAATTAATAGAATCTAAATTCATGCCCTTTTAGAATATTTTTTTTTTAAATTAACGTTATTTATTACTTATATCTCTGTTTTATTTAAATATTATTATTAATTAGACTACACTAAAGTTCATGTTTGGTTTATTTTTATAAATTGTCTTTTAACTGCAGTTATTTTTATAGTTAGAATCATTAATTAAGAGAGGAGAGATTTTGCTTATCTTTGTTATCGATGGTATTTCACTTTCTCCCTATCCAGACGGTTTCGCGTTCTCTGGATTTCCTCTTCTCCAGAAAGTTGCACTCAAGAATTTTAGTTTCGATGTTTCGATTTCACTGGAGAACTCTATCTGGTCCTGGCGTCCCAAGGTTGAAGTAAATTCTCCAATGTTATCTATCCCAGTGGGTTGTTTGCCGGATCATACAATGCTCTGGAGATGAGCACCACCAATCGTGTTTTCTTCTTTGTTTTAAGTTGGAGGATTGTCTATACCGCACCTGTTGCTATTATTCGGTATTTCAATTTCAAACCTAAGGTGTTTATTATTTCACGTTTTTTTTTAATTATACTCTGGAGTATTGTTTGAGTCTTAAGATCAACTTAGATGTTGGTTATTTAAAGTTTTCAATTATAATCCCTGTTGGTTATTTAACGTTTTTTATTATCTTAGGTGTTGGTTATTTAAAGTTTTTCATTATACTTAGATGTTGGTTATTTAAAGTTTTAAGATCTACTTAGATGTTGGTTATTTAAAGTTGTTAATTATAATATCTGTTGGTTATTTAACGTCTTTTCCTTATCTTATTTTTCTCTCTTGGCCATCCGCTCCTACTGGCCTTTTGATAGGAGAATCTCCTCCCTCCATTTTCAATCCATTCTCCTCTCATTTCTTTTTATTTATTTTAACAAATTTCTATTTTATATTAAAAATAAAACATATGTGCCTTTTAAAAATATAATAATCTTTTTTTCTTATTATTTCCAAAAGCATTGAATTTCGAATTGGAGCTTAGACCCTTTTCAAGTTAATTTTTTTATTTTAAACATTTCATACTAATACTACTTAAATTCAATATGAAAATTATTTGTTTCAAATACATAATCATTTTTTCTTCTGAAATTTCTATTTATTAATTATTTTGGTTTTAAATTTAGAAAATGTCTGGGATTCCTATAAAATTTTCCTTTTAATACCCTTTATTTCAAAATTTTACCCCTTAACCGGGCCTAAAATAATTGAAAACCTGGCCAGATCTTGAGGTTGTGTACAATATATATATAATGCTTTTAGAATGTTTATAGAAAATTTTTAGAGAAAAATAATTTTTTTCATAAATATTTATATTTTTATTTAAAGGTAATCTGGTCACCAAGTCAAAATGTACAATTGTCTTTATAAACATATTTAATATCTTAGTGGGGGGTCAGATAGGCTAGGCGGTAGCGTGACAGCGAGCTAACCAGGGGACCCGGGTTCGAATCCGACTCGAGGCATCCAGCTAAAATCTGACCCCCGGGGGTAGAGACAAATTTTAAAAAAATATATAACTAGTATCGTAATTAGGCTTATGACTAGAAAGGCCGAAAAGCCAAAAAAAAAAATATCTTAGTGTTGCTTTCTAAATTTTAGAGAAAGCAACTTCTTTTTTCTTTTTTGCAAAAAATTTACCATTGAAAAAGAAAGAAATTCTCCCGAAACTTTTGGTTTCAAATATACGTGTTTTTTATTGTTTTTTAAAGATTTGTATTTTTTAATATATTATTATGCAATAAATAATTATTTTTTTCTTTCTAAATTATATATTAAAAAATAAGTTGAAACTCCCCTAGAGAAATTTCTGTTTACGTGCATTAATTGACTTTTCATGTTATTTAAAACATTTTAGCATTAACCCAACATAATAACAAAAATCTCTAGAAGATAGCAGCATTTTCTGGCAACGCCTGAATTTAGATAACCGGTACTGTCGAGAGACACTCAATTGCATTCTTCAGGCTTTGATTTAACCAATCTATTTTCTTTAGGCTCCAAAGAAATCATAAAAAATTATTTTTATTTAAAAAAGAACTTAATATTCAAGATTAAGTTATAGAAATTTTTAAAAAGTTGTTTTTTTTTTTTTTTTTTTTTAAACTATCGAGCTATATGAAAGATCGTTTTAGATGTTTTATTTCTAATCAAGCGAAGGATTGCCACCTCGGGAGTTGAGCTTTAATGTTAAGATTGCATTCTGGGCAGTTTGGCTTGATATATATTATTTTTATTAAAAACTAGCTGCAAGTCACGCAAATTCACGCAAGCTAATTTTGGGGTAATAAATTTAATTTTAGGAGAAATTTTTCCTCTAGTGAAGCGGTCTGCAACGAGTGGATCGCGGACCACTGGTGATCCATAGCGTAATTTTAATGGTCCACAAAGAAATTCAAATATTATTTAAATTCGCTGAGCTCATTTAATAAAAATTTTTAAGAAAAATAAATTTTGTTTAAGCTGTTTTATTATAATATGTAAAATATATTATTATCTATATATATCAGAAATTCCAGGGTTGTGACATCATTGGAGCCAAGTACAGCAAATGTCGCACTAATCTTTAATATATTTTGCTAATATTTAATATTCTTTTTGTGTTACAGTCAAACTTGACTTTCTATAATTATATCCAATTGGATTACCATTCTATGTTGCAATGAAACAACTCTATCAATTTATTACAGTTTAAAGAGCGCCTCGACTGCGTGGTCATTTGCGCCAACTCTATCAAAATTTAAACATATTTATAAATTAAAGTTTAAATTTTTATTTAAATCACACATGATTACTTTATAATTATTTAAATCACACATGATTACTTTATAATTATTTATTGAAACAAATAATTACAATTTTAATACAACGTTTCGATCGCAGAATAAGTCGATCGAAACGTTGTATTAAAATTGTAATTATTTGTTTCAATAAATAATTATAAAGTAATCATGTATGATTTAAATAAAAATTTAAACTTTAATCAAATTAATCACAAAAATAAAAGCTTCAACAGCTTCATTACTAATATTTATAAATATTAATTTCTTTTAACGACTTTTAAAAAAACACAATTGAATTCAAATGGTCTGAGAGCCTTAAAACAATCGAATTTATAAAATTTTTATAAAACTTCCGAGCACAAAAAATTTTTTGTCTTTAAAATCTTTAAACCTCTCTATCTCCTTAAATAATGGTCTGAGAGCCTTAAAACAATCGAATTTATAAAATTTTTATAAAACTTCGAACACAAAAATTTTTTCTCTTTAAAATCTTTAAACCTCTCTATCTCCTTAAATAATGGTCTGAGAGCCTTAAAACAATCGAATTTATAAAATTTTTATAAAACTTCCAAACACAAAAATTTTTTGTCTTTAAAATCTTTAAACCTCTCTATCTCCTTAAATAATAGTCTGAGAGCCTTAAAACAATCGAATTTATAAAATTTTCATAAAAATTTCAAAAAAATTTTTGTCTTTAAAATCTTTAAACCTCTCTATCTCCTTAAATAATGGTCTGAGAGCCTTAAAACAATCGAATTTATAAAATTTTTATAAAACTTCAGAACACAAAATTTTTTTTCTCTTTAAAATCTTTAAACCTCTCTATCTCCTTAAATAATGGTCTGAGAGCCTCTTCCACTCGCTTATGTTCGGTCTCTCTAGATCAGTGTTCAGCAAAGTGTGTGCCGCGACACACTGGTGTTCTGTGGTCATTAGATGGTGTGCCGCGGAAAAATGTCAAGTTTTGTTAAGATAATGCACCAACACAT
Source organism: Forficula auricularia (assembly GCA_024734495.1). Lineage (NCBI taxonomy): Eukaryota > Metazoa > Arthropoda > Insecta > Dermaptera > Forficulidae > Forficula > Forficula auricularia. The sequence goes on from JALMQS010000128.1 coordinate 13,030,711, forward strand.
AGCTGAGAGTTATGCGAAGAGCCTTATCAACGATTACTCTAAATTTTGATCGCCTGTGCAGGCTCACATTTCTCATTAAACACCTTTTCCTATTACATTGATTATATTCATCATCATTGAGTATACAGTCCTAAGACTGGTTTGATGCAACAATCCGTCTCCACTCGACTCTGTCCCCCGCCAGCTGTTTGACCTCTCTAAATGTCTCGCATCCCATATTCCCAATTATTTGGTTGAATTATTCTAATCTGGGCCTTCCCCTTCCTCTTTTCTTTCTCACCTCCCCTCCAAGATATCCCTATAATAATAATGATTATAATAATAAATAAATATTAAATAAACATTGCTTTTTTCTTTGGTGTACCTCTAAAATTTCTTGATTTGGTAGGTATTCCTTGAACATTAAAAGTTCGCGGTACAGTGCTCTAGATAGTCCTCTTTTCCAATGTTTTTCTTAATTTCTTTATAGTATGGGAAATATTGGAATTTTTCTATTTTTAGTAGATCCAATTGTATTTTCTGTTCTGCGCCAAAAAGGTTATATAAAGTTTTTAGTAAAATTATATTTTAAAGTACTTTAATTAAGAGTGAGATAGTAGTTTTTTTTTATTTATTTAATGTCACCGGGAACAAAGCCCATTTAGACAGCACATAATTAGAGTGTTAGTAGGGTTAGTAAGGGAGCTGAGTTTTCAGCCGGTAGAAATTTTTATTTGCTAGCCAGGATCGAACCCCGGACCTCCACTCCAACATCGTCATAATCGATCGATGCCGAAGCGAAACCAGCGCGTTAGCTGACTGAGCTACCCGACTCCCCGTAATTTTTTAAATTCTTTAAAATTTATTCATTCGATCTGTTTAATATAAACAACATGGACTGCAAATAGCCAGTGGTATCTGATTAATAATAAAGGAATAATAATAGTGAAATTAACACTAATTGTGGTAGAGTCGATTTTATTATATTAAGGATCTGGGAGTAATTTATAATTCTAAACTCACTTTTAAAGAACAATTAGACTACGTTATAGGTAGAACCAATCGAATTTGGGGAGTTGTATTTCGTAACACTAAGTCATTTAAAAGTCCAGAGTCAATTAAATTCTTTTACATAAAATTAATCAAATCTACATTAATGTATGCATCAACAATTTGGAGGCCTAACGGAAGGATTAACATGGACAGACTTGAGAGAATTCAGCGCCAAGTTATAAGACATTTGGCATTCCTTTCCGGCAATCCTTTGTCGAGGTTAGACCATGATTATACTTCTCTGCTGAAACTTTCTGTCTACCTTCTGTTTTCTCTTCTATGATTGTTACTGACGTTTTATTTTTATATAAGATCAAGTCCAACCAGGTGAAATGTTCAGAACTTCAAAATCTATTTCCTATACACAGTTCATATTATATATTTAGAAACAGATTACCATTTTATCCAGTCATAGTATACCTTGCTGTACGCACTCTGAAGTAAATCCTGTATTCAGACTAAGTCAATGTTACAATAATTTGTCACAACCTCACAACGATTGGAAAACCCTCTGAATTTCTCACTAAGTACTAACAGAGCTGCAATTTTGCTCAAAAAGCTAGCAGTAATCTATGAGTGAACATTGTATTGTATTTATTTTGATTAGTTATGTCTATTGATTAAATTATTAAAGTTGTTATAGGAAAATGGGGACTGTATTTTTTATGCAGATAATTTATATTTTATTGCCAACATTTCGTAAACTTTGTTAACTTTTTCAGGTCTCAAATAGTTAACTTCCATGCATATATAAATAAATAAATAAATAATAAACATATTAAACATATTAATATTTCAATTTCGTGTGGCGCTTCAGACTCAAGGTTATTTTATACTAATGTCTTATAGTATGTTTACGACAAAAGCGAATACGAGCCCCGTCCCATCTCAATTGGCCCACCAATATTTTTTTGTTTTAAATAAAATTATACTAATTCACAGTAAATTTAATTTAAATATTTATTTTTATTCATTTGGAACAACATTTTAAACAATTTAAAACATTTTATTGTAACATTTAACTTAAAATTATTTTTTAATTGTTAAAAACATATTTTTATATAAAAAATAGTTCTTTGCTTTTCACGATTTTTTTTTTTTTTTTTTTTTTAAGAATCTGAATATGTGAAATAATCAAGTAGGCTTTGCCTTTTTTCCAACAAAAAGAAAGTTTGTTTTGTTTATTACTAGTAAAAATGACTCGTGGAAAGGTTGTTGATGAAAAAATTCGCTCAATTATTATCTAAAAATTATTATCTAATTTATTTAAAAAAGGAAAATCAAACGCGGAAATTGGCGATCTAGCTAATTTATCAAAGTTTATTTTCAGAAATATTATTCGAGTTTATAAAACAACGGGTACAATAGCTACAAAACCTCGGTATGCGTCGAAATCCAAAATATCAGATGCTAATAGATTATCTAATTTATTTAAAAAAGGAAAATCAAACGCGGAAATTGGCGATCTAGCTAATTTATCAAAGTTTATTTTCAGAAATATTATTCGAGTTTATAAAACAACGGGTACAATAGCTACAAAACCTCGGTATGCGTCGAAATCCAAAATATCAGATGCTAATAGACGGGCATTGAAGAAGATTATTAGAAAAAACTGGGGTTCGAACTATGGTGAATTATCTATTCTTTGGAGCGATGCTGTGGGGCGAAGTGTTTCAAAATCCACGTGACATAGAGCAGCCCTTAAGTCAGGTTTTAAAACTTACAAGGTAATTTTATTGCAACTTATTCAAAAAATTTGTTTTGTAATTTTACTATTTTTTTTAGGCGAAAGAAAAGCCACTCTTGACATTAAAACAAAAGAAAAACCGGCTTAAATGGGCTAAAAGTCACATTAATTGGACGAGTGATGAATGGAATAGTGTCCATTGGAGTGATAAGTCTCGTTTTGAAGTTTGTGTTGGGGACAATCGAAGCAGAGTTATTCGTCAGAAAAATGAAGCTTTCACTTCAGATTGCTTAAAAAAGAAAGTAAAATTTCCTGCTTCAGTTATGGTATGGTTCAATGTCTGCTAGAGGTGTTGGAAAACTTTACTTCATTGATGGAATTGTAATCACCAATAAATATTTAGATATTTAAAAAAATGGTTACTTCCAACAATGGCAGATGCATTGCAGAATAATAATAATTTTGTGTTCCAACAAGACGAGGCGGCTTGCCATACATCAAGAAAATCTTTAAAATGGCTTTCTGATCATAATCTTCCACTTTTGGAGTGGGTGGCAAACAGCTCCTACTTGTCACCAATAGAAACTCTTTGGCACACAATGAAAAAGCTATTACGAATACAACCAGCTAGAAACGTAGTTGAATTAAAACACAAACTTCAAAATATTTGGGATAATTTCACTCAAGATGAGTGTCAAAACTTAATAAGTACGTTGTCCAAAAGAATTAAAGCCATAATTAAAAATAAAGGCGACGTCACATAGTGGTAAAGGTTTTGGATTTTGTATGTTTTCCTTGTTTTTAACAATTAAAAAATAGTTTTAAGTTGAATGTTACAATAAAATGTTTTAAATTGTTTAAAATGTTGTTCCAAATGATAATAAAAATAAATATTTAAATTAAATTTACCGTGAATTAGCATAATTTTATTTAAAAAGAAAAAATATTCGTGGGCCAATTGAGATGGGACCCGTATATAAATGGAAAAATCAAAATCAACTTTTATATGGAAGTTCTTAAATTGAAGTAGAGTCACTATTTTTATCAGATTAACGACAAGAGCCATGATAAACAAATGAGCTCTTAAAGAGTATGCAAGTCGATACTTTTTATCAGTCTCAAGCTCATACATGTTTATCTTAAGGGCCCTGCACACGAGGCGTGTTTTAATAAATGTTTGTCTGCCAGCTCCCACTCAAAAGCATCCCAGAACCAAGACGGAAAATAGAACATGTCCTATCTTTTAAATCAAACAATCTAGCCAGCAGTGACGTCATTTCGATGCCGACAGGCCCACTAATTGCAAACCAGAGCTCCCATCCCAAAAACAAGTAGAGAAAAAAGCCTCGTATGCAGGGGCCTTTAGGCTAAAGGACTTGCTCTTTTTTCCTGTGCTTCTTTCTTGAGTCAATTTCATTTAAAAAATAAAAATAAATAAATAAGTTGCGCCAAAAATTTGTCTTTTCTTTTTGTGCTTTTTTAGGATTATAGTATTCCATAGCACTATAAATTTTTTCTTAAGAATAACTAATTTTTTAAAATTTTCTTTTAATTCACATAAGAGAGAAAAATTCCGAGTTGCTTTGAACCTATGACACGCGAGTCAATGGTGACACGTTAAGACATTTTGGGTAACATGCGTCGTTTTGCTGACGATCTTCACTCAAAAAGAGTCAACGGAGGTTGGGCTTAATTCACTAATTCACTAATGTAAAGAATAATTAGATTTTGTTTTTAAATAGATAAATATTTGAAAAATATATTGTTTTTTTACTAGGGCTTCAACTATCACCAAATTAGAAATATTTCTAGATATGACACGACACCCGAGTTAAGTCAGGTTTTTGCCGAATTTTGTCTCACCAAACTCAAAAGGTTCCCCATCAATGGTTAATGGGCTAATTGCCATTCTTCAATTGACGATATTAAATCTCCTGAACTGAAACAACTTAGTTTAATTGGAATATATAATTGTTTAAGTATAGCTATTAGTGATTGTTTTTGGGCCTTTGTTTTATAATAATTGTTAATATATATTTTTTTGTAAAAAGTATGAAAAATCCCCTTGTATAATATAAAATGAAGTAAAATAAGAATTGAGCTCTCATTAAAATAAAAGCAATAATTAAATCTTAATCTTTTGAAAGCAAAGCATACTTTGAATGCGAATTATTTATTAATTATTATCACCCAAACAAATTAGATTGGGTAATCCCTTTGAAGTAAGTTAACAAATGTTTCATCTAATGAGATTATATATAATATCCAGCAATTATACACTTTGTAGTCAAAGATGTTGATTTTGAGGTTTTAACCTAATTTAAAATAATAATTTATATAATTACTCATGACCACGGCTGCTTATAATACTCATGTTAAATCCCTTCTCGCTCGCTATATACCAGGGTAATTGAAAATCAAAACTGCTTAATCTAACAGACGAAGCGTATTGTATTTTTATTTCCCAATAGAGAGCACTTTACAAATTCACACACTTGCCTTTATTTGCTTTAAAGATTCAATTATATATACTATTAATCAAGCTGCAAGTTTTGTTTGCTAGAATTAATGCAAGTTTCAGTCAATACAAAATGCCTTTATAGACACTAACCAAAATTATTGATACTGCTTACTTTTACAGAAAAAAGAAAAATGATAGGGGTAAATATCGCCCCCGCAACCCCTGAGGAGCTGAAGGGCGTAAGGCACTGTGGGGCGCAAAATAAACAAATGAAGAAAAACTAAGTTAAATAGAGTTTTGGGCAGGGCAAATTATCCACCCAAGCACAAGGACGGTTAATTAAAGGGGCCAAGGAGGCCTTTACGAGCTACATTCGTTGACCCTTTTAAACTCTGAAGAAAGAAGTAAGTTTCTCCGAAACTATAGATTTCAAGAGAAAGAAAATGATGTTCCAATTAAGAAAAAAAATATTCGGAATTTGTTGTTATGTTTGGGAGTTTTTCCATCAATTCTTCATTAATTTGTTTCCAAACAAACAAACAGACGTTGTAGCGACGCATTTAGGGTCCCGTTTTGCTTTTTAATCAAAACTGTAAAAAGCATATTTCCAAGTGCTTAATTTTTATTTTTAATTTAATATGTGGTATTTCTTAGTCTTGTTTTAATCACCAAATCTAATCTTATTTGGATGAGATTTCTTGTCACTCAATAGAAGCTGTTCCTCAGTCAAGGCTGTTTGAAGCTTTTTTAAATAATATATTTTGGAACAGTTTCACTGTCTTGAACACGATGATGTTCAAAAGTGATGAGATAGAAGAATACACGCGAAAGGCTCGAATCTGGTCGGATCTGCATAATATTTTCTTGAAAAGACCACTGCATCATAACTTCGATTTTAAGAAATATTAATCCCTAGAGCATTCTAATAAAGAAATCAATTACAAACAGTTAAATGAGTTAATGGTTCGGGGTAAATTGTTAAAACCTTGGACGAGGATGATTTTCACACTCAACATTCTGCGTTTGATCCCGAATTGGCCGTCAATCGACTGAGAAATAAGCTTGAATTTGCCCAAAGTCATAAATAGTGCTGTATATGGAAAGATATATTAATTGATGAGTGTAATAAGTAATAATATAAAATGAATGTTTACCTCTGGAAATTTTATATTATCTTTTGAATCATTTCAATATTGTGTTAATCCTTTTTTAGTGAAATTTTCTTCTATATGATACGATTTCTTTTTATAGACTGAAGATGGTAGTTTCGGCCGAAACATGTATCTGTGATATTGTTATTTGAATAATAAGGTGAGAAATTTTCCAACAAGATATTTTTTGTATTTTGTTTTGCTAGAGGACAACACATCAGTCTCTCTTTTGTTGGAAATACCTCTTTTTTTCATTTCTCCTATATAATACATACCATTTCAAGGGTTGATTTTCTTATTTATCTAATTTTCCACTTGAATTTCACCATAATGCCTAACACTTTGAAATACACAAATTTAAATAATTAACTTTATTAAAGAAGATTTAATTTCCAAAAGAAAATTTAATGTGAGTGAAAGGTCTAAAATGAATAGTTTACGAGTTAAAAGATATTCCAAATAGTAGAGTGAATGAACTAGAACTATATGAATCAAAAACAAATAATGTGTCTCTTAAATGTGAAAGAAATCGATGTTATTTTATCTACTTTATCTATCTGGAGGTTTACAGTACCTTTTTAATATAAGAAAATATCATTTTAATTAAGAATTTTATAGTTTAAAAGAAAATGTATGAAAAGATTCAATTTCTTCTCTCCGTGAGCAAATCAACTAGAAATCCCAAAAAGTTTGATTTTTTTATAGATAATGAACTTTCTTTTAATAAATTAAAATATATTAAAATATATAATAAATGTTTCTTCATTAGAGTTTTTGAATATGTAGAATATTTATGCCTCTAGAGCAGGATTTCTAATTAATCAATTTCACCATTACTGCCTAACCCTTTGAGGTACACGAATTTATATAATAACCTTTATTAAAAACATTTAATTTAAAACAGAAAAGTTAATATGACTGAAATGTCTAAAATTAATAGTTTACGCGTTAAAGAATATTCCAATATTGTAGAGTGAATGGACTTGAATCAATGACAAAGAAGGTGTCTGATGGCGAGGCATTCTCTGGATATAACTGACCAAAATAATTATAAATGAGAATGAAATCGATCTTATTTTATCGATTTCACCTATCTGAAGGTTCACAGTATGTTTATTATATAAGAAAATAGCATTTTGATTTAGAATTTTGTAGTTTAAAAGAAATTGTATGAACAGATTCAATTTCTTCACTCCTGGAGGGAATCAACTAGAAATGGCTAAAAGTTTTATTTTTTTTCTCATTAGATATTTGTTCAAATGTATTGAAATTTCATATCTGTGTGTTATTTTCATTTATCTTTTATATTAAATAATAATTATTAGGAAATTGCATTTTAAAGGGTAGTTTATATGAAGTCCAATTTAAAAAATCGCCAATAACGCAGTTGAAATTTTTTTTAAAAAATATTAAATTAATATATATTATAAAACAGTTATTTATTAATGATTTAATTTAATTTTGAACGAAATCGATTCAGTACTTTTTGAGAAAAACGTCAAAAACCCCAAAAACCGTCTATGAAAGGGCGTTTTAGAAACATTTTAAAACTCACCTCCATGTCACAAGTCGACGTTTCGATTCATATGACTTTTTAAACTTTTTTCAAAGGCATCACATCGCTTTCAAAAAACATGGTTTTTTTGACGGGTCAGATGATTTTTGACAATTTTCTCAAAAAGTACTGAATCGATTTCGTTTAAAATTGAATTAAATTATTAATAATTAATAGTTTTATAATTTCTATTTATAAGAATTTTGCTGGCTTGGTGTGTACTGGATATATTAATTTTTTATTGTTAGGATAAATAAACTGAATTTGCTTCTTCAGTAATTTATTTTGATTTTTCAAATGGTTATTCCAAATATTTCGAGAGCTTTCTCAGCATCTCTTCCTCAGTGGAAACCACTCCCCCGCAATGTGCCGACTCCATCAGTTTGTACAGAACATTGATCGAGCTTTTTATCAATGTTCTGTACAAAACTGATGGAGTCGGCACATTGTGGGGGAGTGGTTTCCACTGAGGAAGAGATGCTGAGAAAGCTCTCGAAATATTTGGAATAACCATTTGAAAATCAAAATAAATTACTGGAAAGAAGCAAATTCAGTTTATTTATCCTAACAATAAAAAAAAAAAAAAAAAAAAATAATTTCTATTAATTTGATTTTTTTAAAAAAATTTCAACGTAGTTATTAGCGTTTTTTTCAAATAAACTACCCTTTAAAATGCAAATTTCCTAATAATTATTATTTTATATAAAAGATAAATGAAAACAACACACAGATATGAAATTTAAATAGATTTGAATAAATATCTATTGAGAAAAAAAATAAAACTTTTAGTCATTTCTAGTTGATTCGCTCCCGGAGAGAAGAAATTGAATTTTTTCATACAATTTCTTTTAAACTACAAAATTTTTAATCAAAATCCTATTTTAGACATACTGTGAACCTTCAGATTGATAAAATCGATAAAATAAAATCGTTTTTTTCTCTCATTTATAATCCTTACGGTCTGTTTTATCAAGGGGATGGATGGGTCGCAAGTCACCCGGCATCAGCGAGTCATTTGTTACGATTTTCTAGTTTTTTACCATTTTCTTGAAAACTAATCATTCAATTTCGTTCAAAATTGTATATAATTATTAATAATCGCGTTGGTTTTGTAATATTTATTAATTTCATATTTTTAATAATTATTTCAAAGTAGTAATTATCGTTTTTTCAAATTAGACTTCAAATGAACTACCTTTAAAATGCAAATATTCTAATAAAATTGACTATAATGGATATAAAAAATAAAATAAAATATTTCATAGATATGAAATTTCAATAGATTTAATTAAATGTGTGATGAGATGCGCCACTCCGTCTCAAACCTTGTATTACAAAATACCCCACGCGTGGGCTAGGCATGGGCTGGGTTCACTTTTCGCCGGACCTAATAAATAAAGGTTTTAATAAGGGTTCTGCTGATCTTTGGCCTGGAAGATAGATAGTTGTGCAGGTGATTTTATTCACCGAGCTTTTTCTTGACAATCACATTTGATTTAAATAAAATATTATCAAGCCAAATCTATTATCAATTACGATAAAAATAAACAGCTTCAATTATTTGAATGTTGTTAGAGTTCGTGGCTGTGATGAAACTGTATTAGTTGGTTGCGTTGGGTTCAATAAAACACCCTGAATAAAACGTTGAACCCACGCATCCAACTTTGGCTGATACCTCCACCTTCATCTAATACAGGAACTCTAACATTGATACAACTGAGATCAACAGACATGCTTCAACAACTGCTGAAAAAGTACGGTGCCTGCTTCAAGAGAGAAATCAGCCCAATTAACTGAAGATGGCCAAATAAATTCAGGCCGAAACGTTTTATTCAGAGTGTTTTATTGAACTCAGCGCACCCACCTTTGGCTGATACCTCCTCCTTCATCTAATAAATAGCTTCAATGTTAAATGTTATCTAAATTTTCTACATGAAATCCGTTGCTATGAAATAATGGTTGCTATGTAGAAAATCGACACTTTTCTCAAATATTAAAAAAATATTATAATAAAAAAATGCGAAAAAAACCAAGAACCGAGAAGACAGATTGGAATTCAAGTGATAACATATATTTAGGTATAAAAATTTTTTATTTATTAAATCATATAACTTATTATTTTTTCTTCTAAATTTTATCACTGAGAAACTATTAATGTTAGATTAAAATTTAAATATTGTTTAGAATATTAGGTTTAATCAATTTCCATCCTCTCTATTGAGATTTCTTGATGGTTTTGAAATTTTATTCTTCCTGAAAAAAATAACAAGAGATATTATCAAAAGATGTAAAAGAAATAAAACCTTTTGTCTAGACGTTATAATTTCTACGCACATTGATAGTAGGTAGGTACGTTACCAAATTGTGTGTACGCTCTTGCTCAAAAAACTAGTGTGAATATCAAAACGAAATTGCACATGTAGTTTTGGTGAATTGAGATTAAGAGCTTATTAGATTTTGCTTGAAATCGAACAAAATATTAAGGGGGGGGGGGGTAAAATTTAAAATTATAAGATTATCAAACTAAAAAAACAAGAAAAATGAAATATACTATAAAATGAACCTACAATAAAAGAGTTATTCATTTTTTCGGGAGACAAAATTGAGGGGTTACAGAAAATTAAAAGCATCACTATATAGATAAGTCCTAGACCAGAGCTGCTCATCCCAAAATGTACCACGGGTCGCATTGACAACCTAAAAATTTCCAAAGACCGGTTTTTGGGGCTACGAATGTAAAAATAGTAGTATCAATGCCAAATGAAAGAGTAAAAGATAAATTTGAAAGAAGTTTGGATCGTTACTTAACTATTATAATTAATTAAACTTCATTTTTAATAAAGATTTTCTGGACAATTGCTAATTAATAATCTCTATAAAAATTAATTAGATAAAATAATGATATTAAAATCTTCGCCTTAAATTGATTTATATTTATCTTTTGAGGATTCATCGAAATCGGCATTTATCTATTGCTGAAAATGTTTCTTTTTTAAAATAAATAAATAATTTTTTGCCTTCTCTTTTCTTTTTTAGATAACTGAACCCATCCAGAGTAATACATGATAGATAATTTGAACGAAAAACGGGATTTTATTAATTTGTATCGAATCAATTGGCCAGGAGAGACGCGACGCGGCGGCAGCTAATCTTCCAAGGTATGAGCTAATTGTTCAAACTCTACTATATATAATTCTTTCATATTTTCACTAATATTAGTTATATTAATACTTAGTTATCAAATATAAAAACAATACAAAACTCATTGCCCCCCCCCCCCTTAGAAAAATAACAAAACTATATAATTACAGGACATCACTTTTATTTTTCTCATTAAATTATTTCGGTACTTCCAAAATTTGTCAATTCTACTAAAAAGTTAGTTGATCTCTAATCGAATTACCGAAATTAAAACCCTGTGGTGGATAATCAGCTGGCCTGCTGCGCCCCCACCCCCGCCCTAGCGAAAACTCCCTAACTAAGCCAATGCCTGTTGTTGTAGTTGAACGTTTTTATTTTTAGCATATAATGCTAATTTTGCAACAATTTTCAACGCCCCCCTCCCCTTCAATAAGGCAATCTGCGTCTTAACCCCCCCCTCCCAAGGGCGGATCCAGGAATTTTTTATGGGGGGGGGGGGCGAAATTAAAAAAAAATTCTCATCGCTATATAGAATATAACAATATTTTTATTTTAGTACAAAATTCAATTAATTAATGTTTATTTACAAGAAATATATTACTTTTATACTAGGAGTGGTACCAGACTTTCAATTTGGGGGTCATGTACTGGCACCCCCCCCCCCCTAGGAAAATTTTGAAATTTCAGACTTCAAAAGTAGTTTTTAGAGGCGATTTCGACCCTCTGTAAAATTAAAAACATACAAAAAGAGAGCATGAAGAAGGGGAAAATATACAGGGTTACCTATTAAATGTGTATATTATAATATACTTGGACTATTGTTCGCTAATTGAGTTTCTCATATTTATATACTAAGTTCATAATGAAATTACTCATGTACCTATATATATTTGAATGATTGTTTGCATGGTGGTTAATAAATTGGTTGAGACTACTAATAGTCCAGGCAAATTACGATTTGAAAAGGAAATAATTCCCGGTAAAGATTTTATTGCTGGAATACCTTTATTGGTACTCCAATATTACTACCCTAAGTTTTCTCCCAAATCTGGGTTGTGGAAATTTTTCTACGCCCCTCAAAATGAGAAAATTTCCGAGTTTTTTCAGTTTTTCTTGAATAACTCTAAAACGGCTTATCAAATCAAAAAATATCAATTAGATAAATTAAAGCTCTTTAAATTACGCGTCAAATACTAACAATTTAATCTATTTAGGTTAAGTAGAACCGGTACCAGCGCTTGTCAAAAAACAGCCCCCAGGGATCACTTTTGAATATCCTTAAAACTCGTACTTTTTTATCTTGATTTCTGTCTCATTCTCTAGTAAATTTTGTTGAATTGAACATTTACTTGAACCACTTTTTTGATAAAACTCTTATATTTATAGATATTCAGATTTAATAAGCCGTTTTAAGGTTATCAGTAAAAACTGAGAAAACTCCGAAATTTTCTCATTTTGAGGCGCATAGAAATATTTCCATAACACAGATTTGGGGCGAAAACTCAGGGTAGTAATAGTGAAGTACCAATAAAGGTATTAAAGCAATAATTACTGGGAATCATTTCCTGTTTATGACATTTTTCACGTAATTTGCATGTACTATTTTATTAATGTAATATAGATATTTTTTAAAATTAAAAAAATCTTAGTTATAGCTTCTTCTAAAATGAATGCCACTATTTTATTCTATAATCTACTTATGAAAATTGTATAATATATTGTAAATAAAAACTTTTGAATTGAAAAAAAATCATGATATCCCAACAGCCATCGAAGGTAACAGGAAATACATATTTTGAACAAAACAAATACTTACTAGCCCAAGTCCAGTATATTTCAGCTTACATTAATTGCCGGAAAATATTTTTTTGTAGGATCGCTTGGTATGGTGTGGGTATGCCAAATCTAGGTTTGCGACCTCGAAAGTGCGGGGGACAACTTTTGGAGCCCGAAAATCCTAGAAATTTTCGGACTTTTTCCCAGTTTTTCGCTTATAACAGTTCATATTTTGTAAATAACCGCCCTATAGTAAATTAAAGAGGACAAAATTTCGCATCGAGTAATAAAAATAGAAAATTAATCCAGTCTTTAGATTTTTTTATGGAAATTCAAAAAACAACCCCTGGGATCATATTTGAATATCCCTAAATCTCGCACTTTTTTCGATTTTTTTCCTATTTTGACCATGAAGGAGCATATTTTTGGCAAAGACGACTCAAAACATTTTTAAACTAGATAGAATTTGCTACAATTAAAACAAAGTTTCATCTTAATTGGACAAAGGTTACCCGTGCCGCAATGAGGTTGATGTTTTGAAAAATGCAATTTTTTGCAAAAAATCACAGTTTTTCTTTCATTAAATGAAAACCAATCATCTTAGAAACTTGATTCTTATCTCATTCTGTAGGAAATTTTGTTGATTTGAACATTTACTTGGACCACTTTTTTGATAAAACTCTTTGATTTATAGATATCCTACATTTTCCGGACAGGATATGACCCAAATCCTCAAAAGCGTCAGAGTGGTCTCTGTCGAAAACGTGCTCCTTCATGGCCCAAATGGGAAAAAAATCGAAAAAGTGCGAGTTTTTGGCATAGGTATTCAAAATTGATCCGAGGGGCTGTTTTTTGTATCACCATAAAAAATCAAACTACTGGACCAATTTTCTATTTTTTTTTAATCGCCGCGAAATTTTGTACACTTTAATTTACTGTAGGAGGGTTATTTACAAAAAATGGACCGTTTTCGAGTTATAAGTGAAAAAACTAGAAAAAGTCCTAAAATTTTGAGGTCTTTAGGCCACCAAAATTTGTCCCCAACACTTTTGAGGTGGCGAACTTAGATTTGGCATACCCACACCATACCAAGCTTTCCTAGAAAAAATTTTTTTCCCCGCAATTAATGTAAGCTGAACCACTTTTTGGATCCTCATACATTATGTAGAATATAAATTATGTAGAATAAATGCAATTTGTTGTTATACCAACTAAAAAAAGAAAACAAGGAATACGTAGGCAACTATATACTTAATTAAATTTGATTGTGAAAAATTAATGTGTCAATATTTTATTCGAATATTCGTTTTAAATATGAGGTCGTGAAAAAATAGTTTATACACCTCAGGAGAGAATACTATTTATCCCTCAGTACTTTATAGGATTCGCCCTCTGGCTACAAATTGCACCTCGAGAAAAATAATGCATTCTCTCCTTTGATGTATAATATACTATTTCACATAGGCGCATATTACCCACACAGCGGCCCTGTATATATATAAATATAGATAGATAGTGATAGATTACTCCTTTCTTAACCTGCTTCTCGGGTCTTTTCTTATCACAAGTACAATGTGGACATTCCCGTATCAATGTTGATTTCTTGCATTCATCTTCCGGCTTTTTGTCGAATGCCTTATCAAATGCTGCCAGTGCAGAGAAGAAGCTCCATATAAGTCTAAAGTGAAATGAACCAAAACAAGTAAGTTATATTTCAAACACATTGTAGGCAGTGGCGGCTGATAGCTAAAATTAGTGGGGGTGATGAACCAGAAAATTTTTTAGCCTTTGTTTTAAAATTGTGTAAAAGAAAACAGACATGTATAATAAGAAAATTTATTTAGAAACTTGATAAAATCCTAAAAGGACAAATTCAATCATTTTTCTTAGTAATGAAGCTGTTGAACCTTTTATTTTTGTGAATGATTTTATAAAGAGCTGAAATTTTATTAAAATCACACATAATTAATTATAATTATTTATTGAATACGAGTAAATAATACACAAAAACTACTAGTTTTATTGTATTGTGTTATTTATTCATGTTCAATAAATAATTATAATTAATTCTGTGTGATTTTAATAAAATTTCAGCTCTTTATAAAATCATTCACAAAAATAAAAGGTTCAACAGTTTCATTACTAAGAAAAATGATTGAATTTGTACTTTTAGGATTTTATCAAGTTTCTAAATAAATTTTCTTATTATACATGTTTGTTTCCTTTTACACAATTTTAAAACAAAGGCTAAAAAATTTTCTGGTGAAGTTAACTAAGTTTTGGGATCCCCAGTTTTTAATATGATTTCGGTCATGTGGCCGCCGCGGCTGGCGCATAGATGGCTCAATCTGAAATTCCAATTTTCACACACTTTTCGCAGCAATTGCGGCCGGATTTCGTCAATAATTCGTCGAATGTTGTGTTCTAAGTGTTCAATAGTCTCTGGTTTATCGGCGTAGACAACTGACTTGATATATCTCCAAAGAAAATAATCCAGTGGGGCTAGATCACACGATCTTAGTGGCCAATAAACTGGACCATAGGTGAACACTTGGAACACAACATTTAGTGAATTATTGGGGAAATACGGCCGCAATTACTACGAAAATTGTGTGAAAGTTGGAAATCCAGATTATGCCGCTACATGCCAGCCACAGCGTCCACATGGGCCAAATAATATTCAAACACTAATGGCATAAAATTATATTTCCAATAAAGCTAGTTTCATTGATATTAAAGATATTTTTCTTTGTTTTATTTTAATTTAAACTTGTGAACTTCTAAAAAAACACTCTTTATTTGTTGACTAATTTCGGAAAAATCTGGCTTGATTCCCTCTGTTAATGTAATTCGAATATCTGGTTCTAATTCTAATTTATTTCTGTATAAAGTATTTTGAAGAGAAATGTGTCGCACCCCTTAGAATTTTCTGCGTACCCCACTTTGTGGATCACTGCCCCTAACAAATATAACGCCACAAAAGCTAGAACCCCCTATAATAAAATAAAAAAGCTAACTGAGAAAAAAGTTAACACCCTTCAATTCTCTACCCATCAAGCTTGAGTTGTTTACCAAAAAAGAATTTAGTCTTTTTGATTTTAAGTCGATTCTTCCACGTTATCAGTAGAGGATGCCATTAATAGTCAAAACATCAAAAATGGAATGCAATAAGGTTATTCCGCTAGTATTAGATTAAGAATCGATCGTTATTTTTGATTTTAAGCCGATTCCTCCATGTCTTCAGCAATGGTTACCAATAATAATCAAAACGTCAAAAACCTAATGTAGAATTAAAATTATTTGATAAAATACTGGTAGGTTCACATTAAGATATAAAAAATAAAACGAATTTATTTTTGGAGAATCTTTAATCTCGATATAGATATTTCGGGTGACTAACCCATCTTCAGGAGAAACAGAAAGTAGTTACTCTCTCTCCAAAAATAAATTCGTTTTATTTTTTTATATCTTAATGTGAAACCTACCAAGTATTTTTATCCAATAATTTTAAAAAATATTTCACCAAGTACCAACACCAAATTCCTTAAAAACTATTAATGTAGAATTGTTATTCCTCAAGTATTAGATGAGAATCGATCACTATTTTTGATTTTAACTCGATTCCTCCATGTTTTCTGCAATGGTTACCAATAAAAACCGAAACGTCAAAAATCCAATATAGAATGGTTATTCCTCAAGTATTAGATCAGAATCAATCACTATTTTTGATTTTAACTCTATACCTCCATGTCTTCAGCAATGGTTACCAATAAAAACCGAAACGTCAAAAATCCAATATAGAATGGTTATTCCTCAAGTATTAGATCAGAATCAATCACTATATTTGATTTTAACTCGATACCTACATGTCTTCAGCAATGGTTACCAATAAAAACCGAAACGTCAAAAATCCAATATAGAATGGTTATTCCTCAAGTATTAGATCAGAATCAATCACTATTTTTGATTTTAACTCGATACCTACATGTCTTCAGCAAAGGTAACGGATAAAAAAACAACGCAGTTGCTATGGTTACTTATAAAATTTCCTCCCAAATTTTTATCATTTCACAGCGAGAAGCCTAACCATTCTTACTTAAACAAGTTTAAATGAGCTATATTACCGATCAAATGAATAAATTTTAAAGTTTTTTCTTTTTAAATTTTGGTAAAATAAGGAATTTAAAAAAAGTACAATCTTACTCTAGAGTAAAGTACTTTAAAATATACTTTTACTAAAAACTTTATTTAACCTTTTTGTTGTCCCCAAGGTGCTTAATTAGGATATTAAATTTCATCAAAATTGGTTAAGTCATTTTCAAGATATTTAGAAGAAACTAAAAAAGTACCGAAATAAAGTACTAATGTTTGTGGGCCGATATGTACCAAAAACTAATCAGCGCTTCATTTTGTTAAACTAATGGTGGGTTTTCAATTTCATTTCAATCGGCCCAAAGGTGTGGAAAAAATCGTGGACGAAATAAACGATAACATCCATCCATCCGCACGCACTTCCAAAAAAATGGCACTTTTTGGCCTCTCGACGAGATTCCAGGTAATTTTTGGCAAAACCGTCACGTGCTAAAATTCAATCTCATTGAATACTTCAATTTGTGACCTTAATTGAGTCCATGGGTTCCGTAGTCTTTACCTGAGGACCCTTTGAAGTCGCGCTTGCCGCGAGACCCATTAAAATACTTTCTCCCATGCTTCGCATTGGATAAAGTAAAAAGTAAAATTTTGAATATCTTTCATTTTTTTTCATATTTAAAATGTAAGCTCTCGCCAGAGAAAATAATAATCAAACGTTATTCCAACTGAAAATCCCTAAATTTATGTGTATATGAAGTTTAATTTTCTAAAAAATACGAAGTTGAAATAAAAAGAAAAAGAATGAAAGGAGGAGTTCTTATAAATGATTTATATTTGAAGCCGAGGGGTTGATTCTCATTCATAATGGAAAAGTTTCATCAAAATTTTTCCCTTTAATGAAATCAATTGACAATCTTCTCTTACATTAGTGTAATTCCACTGTCTATTAAAAATGACACTTTAGGCTTTCTTATACATTTGATTACTGGTTCAACATGTTTGTCCTCGATTTTAACCACTCAACTTTTAGACTCAATGAGTATTAAATAACCAAGAAAAAGAATCCCTTATTATGCAGATGGGGCATAATTAAAAATTTTATATCACAAAATTTTTTTAAATTTGTATCCCGCACCTAAGAACCATCAGGAGTGTACTTTCCTTTCCCGCTAAATTTTTTTATCAAATTTTTGCAAACAAAAAAGTTGTCTGCTCTAAGAGTAGTTGAAATGAAAAATGGTTGCCTGTAAAGTCGGTATACGGGCGAAAGTTTTACGTGACAACGACTTTGAGTGGTAAAATAATTTTAATGTGAATATTCATTCGTATAGTAGGAAGAAGGATGAAATAATAGTAACAATTTAAAACATTTATTTATACAAAGAATTATATTTAAAACATTAATTTATACAAAGAATCTCGCACTGAATTTCATATTAACAAAATTTTATTTTTACCTTTACACATACATACGTATTTATATACAAATATACATACAATAACTTGCAATACATTTGCGTACAATGAAACAGCGTTTACTACAACTTAACTTGTTCCTATCTGAGTGATTTTGTTGAGGATAGGGCGATGATAGGAGAAATATGAAATGAAAGGAAGTGCGTGCGTGCCTTTCACTTTTTATGTCTGTCTCTCTCGCTCTTAGGCGGGCTAACCATGCCCGAGTGGAAGGGACGCGTGCCTCTCACTCGCTCTCATTGTGAGCGCATAACGTGAGCGGAGCGTAACGCAGTTTCTTGAAGTGTCACCCGGCAAACCAATTTATAAGACGTTGTCACGTCAAAATTTCTTTAATCAACAATAGAATCCAAGTTCATCTCACGAATCATCGTTTCGTTTCATCGATTTTTTTTTTTTTTTTTTAATTTTACTTACTCTAATTATTGAATATAGCAATGAATATATATATTTTAATTTGTATTCATTTGACCTGGCAATGTGTACTTTTCTTTCCGCCAAAATTTTTTTCATCGACTTTTTACCAACAAAAAATCTGTCTGCTCTCAGAATAGGTGAAATTAAATTTTTCTTTAAGCAGCAATAGAATTGAGTTTCATCTCACGAATCATCGAAACGATTCGTTGTATTCCGTTTTTTAAACAAATTGTCTTAAAGAGTTGCCGAATCTACCAATGAAAATATGTATTTTTTGAATTTGTATTAAACGAGCAAAAATTGTATATTTATTTGTATATATATTTGTTTGTTTATATATTTGTATCTTGGTTCTATTTTGAAAACGACTCTTACCGATTTTAATGAAATTCACGATTTAGGGGGTTTTTGGGGTGACAATTCGATCTGTCACGGTCTCATCTTCGACAAAATTGTTTTTGATGGGTTTTTTCGTAATCAAATTAATTATTCTCAGGTAGACAAATCCCATTCTTAGGGTTTTAAAAAAAGGTTTCCTTTTCCTTTTGTGGTCAGGCAGACAATGGGTCGAGTAAATCCTTTATTCTCAAAGGCCTTGAAGAAGTATTGTGATTGTGGTTTTTAACATATTTTGTTCAACCTAAACGTTAGAAATATTAATAAACGTTTTATAATTGTTTTTATAAAGAATTTTATTTATTTAATCGAATAAAAAATAATCAAGAATTTATTTAAAAAAACATTTCGCAATAATAAATTTTCTGAAAAAACAACACATTTTGATAGGTTTTATTTATTAACAATTGGATGAATAAAAATGAATCATATGGTTGAATCAAAACAGGTGCAGGAGGTGAGGTGCAGTGGGGGATCCGGGGTAGGGCGAGGTTTCGGGGGTGGGGGTACAGTGGGCGAATATTATATATATTTGTATTTTTTTAATTTGAAAACGGCTCTCAAATACAAATCGACATTTTTATCAGAATTATAAATTAAAAATTATATTAAAATAAAGCTTTTAACTGAAGGAAGAAGTTACCGAGCATCGCTCGGTGCCTCCAGGTACTTTGATTTAACACAGATAATTTGTTCGTCGGAGGTACTTGTAAAAAATAAATGCTCTGTTCTTGAAAGGGCGGATCCAGGAATTTTTTATGGGGGGGGGGGGGCGAAATTAAAAAAAAATTCTCATCGCTATATACATATAATATAACAATATTTTTATTTTAGTATGAAATTCAATTAATTAATGTTTATTTACAAGAAATATATTACTTTTATACTAGGAGTGGTACCAGACTTTCAATTTGGGGGGGGGGTCATGTACTGCCACCCCCACCCCTCCCCCAGGAAAATTTTGAAATTTCGTACTTCAAAAGTAGTTTTTAGAGGCGATTTTGACCCTCTGTAAAATTAAAAACATACAAAAAGAGCGCATGAAGAAGGGGAAAAATATACAGGGTTACCTATTAAATGTGTATATTATAATATACTTGGACTATAATTCGTTAATTGAGTTTTCCATATTTATATACTAAGTTCATAATGAAATTACTCATGTACCTATATATATATTTGAATGATTGTTTGCATGGTGGTTAATAAATTGGTTGAGACTACTAATAGTCCAGACAAATTACGATTTGAAAAGGAAATAATTCCCGGTAAAGATTTTAATGCTGGAATACCTTTATTGGTACTCCAATATTACTACCCTAAGTTTTCTCCCAAATCTGTGTTGTGGAATTTTTTCTACGCGCCTCAAAATGAGAAAATTTCCGAGTTTTTTCAGTTTTTCTTGAATAACTCTAAAACGGCTTATCAAATCAAAAAATATCTATTAGATAAATTAAAGCTCTTTAAATTACGCGTCAAATAATACCAATTTCATCTATTTAGGCTAAGTAGAACCGGTACCAGCGCTTGTCAAAAAACAGCCCCCGGGATCACTTTTGAATATCCCTAAAACTCGTACTTTTTTCGATTGTTCCCCCATTTTGACCATGAAGGTGCAGGTTTTCGACAAAGACGACTCTTTACATTTTTAAAGTAGATTAAATTTGCTACAAATTAAACAAAGTTTCATCTTAATTGGATAATGATAACTCCGTGCCTCAATGAAAATCGCAGTTTTTCCTTCATAAAATGAAAACCCCTCATCCTAGAAACTTGATTTCTCTCTCATTCTCTAGTAAATTTTGTTGACTTGAACGTTTACTTGGACCACTTTTTTGATAAAACTCTTATATTTATAGATATTCAGATTTGATAAGCCGTTTTAGAGTTATCAGGAAAAACTGAGAAAACTCCGAAATTTTCTCATTTTGTGGCGCATAGAAATATTTCCACAACACAGATTTGGGGGAACAACTTAGGGTAGTATTATTGAAGTACCAATAAAGGTATTTCAGCAAAAAATCTTAGTTATAGCTTCTTCTAAAATGAATGCCACTATTTTATTCTATAATCTACTAATGAAAATTGAATAATATATTGTAAATAAAAACTGTTGAATTGAAAAAAATCATGATATCCCAACAGCCATCGAAGGTAACAGTAAATACATATTTTGAACAAAACAAATACTTACTAGCCCAGAAGCCCAGTATATCGGGGGGGGGGGGGGTTTCCAGCTTACATTAATTGCGGGAAAATATTTTTTTTCTAGGATCGCTTGGTATGGTGTGGGTATGCCAAATCTAAGTTTGGGGAAAGTGTGGGGGACAACTTTTGAAGACTTTTTCCAGTTTTTCGATTATAACTCGAAAACAGTTCATATTTTGTAACCGTCCTATAGTAAATTACAGAAGACAAAATTTCGAGAAGAAATAGAAAATTAATCCAGTCGTTCGATTTTTTATGAAGATTCAAAAAACAGCCCCCGAGATCATTTTTGAATATCCCTAAAACTTGCACTTTTTTCGATTTTTTTCCTATTTTGACCATGAAAGAGCACATTTTTGGCAGACGACTCTAGACATTTTTAAACTAGATAGAATTTGCTACAATTAAAACAAAGTTTAATCTTAATTGGATAATGGTTACCCGTGTCGCAATGGGGTTGATGTTTTGAAAAAAATGCAATTTTTTTCAAAAAATCGCAGTTTTTCCTTCATAAAATGAAAACCACTCATCTTAGAAACTTGATTCCTATCTCATTCTGTAGGAAGTTTTGTTGATTTGAACGTTTACTTGGACCACTTTTTTGTTAAAACTCTTTGATTTATAGATATCCTACATTTTACGGACAGGATATGATCCGAATCCTCAAAAGCGTCAGAGTGGTCTTTGTCCTAAACGTGCTCCTTCATGGTCAAAATGGGAAAAAATCAAAAAAGTGCGAGTTTTTGGGATAGGTATTCAAAAGTGATCCGGGGGCTGTTTTTTAGATCACCATAAAAAAATCAAACTACTGGACCAATTTTCTATTTTTTTTAATCGCCGCTAAATTTTGTCCTCTTTATTTTACTATAGGAGGGTTATTTAATAAATATGGACCGTTTTCGAGTTATAAGTGAAGAACTGGAAAAAGTCCTAAAATTTCGAGGTTTTTCGGCTACCAAAAGTTGTCCCCCACATTTTTGAGGTCGCTAACTTAGATTTGGCATACCCACACCATACCAAGCGATCCTAGAAAAAAAATCTTTTCCCGCAATTAATATAAGCTGAACCACTTTTTGGATCCTCTCTGGTCGCGATTGCTAATAAATATGCACAAGGTGGAAATAATTTTAATCGTCGTTAGGCATCCCAAATAAGAGTTACCCAGACAGAAATGAATGTTGCAGCAATAATGCAGCAATATTATATTGCATTATTAAACCTTCAGGAGCCTTGCAGCAATATTCCCTTCTGTCTGGGTATATGAGTTTGCGACGGTTTCTGGCTGGTGCTAAATTTTTGAGGGCCTAAAAACCACGAAAATTTTGGACTTTTTTCAGATTTTTGCTTATAACTCGAAAACCATGAGATCTACCGAAAATTTCACTCTTATCAAAATGAAAGAGCATAACGTTAAAGAATAAATAAAATACAACGAATAAAGTTGAAGTTGGTTCAGCCGTTTAGTCACAATTGATCGTCAAATATAGTCAATTTTGGCGGAAAAGTTAATTATGCTTATTAGGTGGTCACTAGAAACTACACTTCGAATTTTTGCGGTGCTGACACCCTCCATAATAGTTGTCAATTGGCTAAAAAATTAGATAGGCAAAGTTTCATCTTAATTGAACAACGGTAACCCCTGCCGCAATGAAGTTAAAGTTTTTGAAAAACAATTAGTAGAGATCGTGGTGTTGGTGCAAGGTGAAACATCTTTAATAAAGATAAGAATGTATAAATATTATATGTAATTAAATTAGGGAACGAAGAAAAGATTTTTATATTATAGACAAAAAGGATCAGCCGGGATTCGAACCCGGGATCAGGAAGAAATTAAAAGATTAAATAAAAATGAAATTCCATAATTCATATAGACATTAAGTATCGGCTTGGGTTCAGGGATCGGTGGCCAAGAGGATAAGAGCTAAACCTCTTATAAAGGCATCGCAGCGCACATGCGAAGATCCCGCGTTTTGTCTATAATATAAAAATCTTTTCTTCGTTTCCTAATTTAATTTTAAAATTGTCTTTCGACACGGCCTCATTGTGGTTGCGCCCTGGAGTGAAGAAGAAAATTATCTTCGACCTTTGGGTTAGCGATCGGATGGGAGGCGTTTGGATATAGTTTAATTATATGTAATATTCATTTACTATGAGTTAAGGATACTTGGTCATTTATTTCACATTAAAATTAAAAGATGTAAATTTTTCAATATATATTTATTTCGAGCTGTAAGCTCATCTTCAGGAAAGTACAGAATTATAACTAATACAAAATTCGAATGCAGGGGTATTTATAGGTTTAATGAACAAGAGAGAGATTGTTTTCTTTCACAAAGAAAAACAAAGAGGTTGTCCTCTTGATTTGTTTCTCTTTGTGAATCAACAACTCTGCTACTCTCGGCAAAACAAAAACTTTTTAATTGTTTTCTTTGTTTAAATTATTTTAAGGGATCTTTTTTGAGATAGACTATTGTTCAGTGAAAATTTAGGGTAGGCTCTAATGACCTATGGATAAATAAAGAAAAATTAAAAGTACCTTGGTTATTATCTATAGGCTAGGAATGTATTTTTTGGCTATGTTATTAAAAGGTCCAAGGGCGGCGTCTCTGACCCCTCCCCGCTTGGACAATTCGATCGCGACACACTTTCGAGATAAAAAGTAGATCTTATATACATCGGGCACCTTATATACATTCTCCCCCCCCCCCCATAAAAAATTCCTGGATCCGCCCTTGAAAAGGTCTATTATAATATTTTTCTTTAAATCGAGTTGATTATTGATAACATTTTCATTATTCGACAGGTCATATTTTATTTCAGTGGACTCAAGAAGTTCCAATCTTAATCCTTTTCTTTCGAAATGAATTGGGGTTGAATTAGTGTGGGATGGTGAGTGATCTAAAGAATATAGATGATTAGCAAGTCCTTGTAGAGGAATTAATTAAAGGTGTAACGAATAGATAAATAATAAGTAAATAAGTAAATTTCTTTTTTATAGGTTTCCGCATATTTTCCAATAAAAAAATAACAGGGCCATAAGTTGATTCATGTCTAGGGTGACTATTCGACCAAAGATCCGTGTACCGTATTATTATATGTCCCGGAAAATGTCCCGAAATAGATAATTCATAATATCATGTGAATATTATAATAATTATAATATTCGATTATACAGGGTGGGGCATAAAGATCTATGACATTTTGAAGAGGTATAAAAAATGAAAAAATTAAACTAGAAAAAGACCGAATATATTTTTGGAAACAAAATAAAATAATTTTTTTTTATGTGTTTTAAACATTATATCAGACGAAAAAAGGGGGGCCAAAAATGAAAATTCTAGTTCTTTCGACAAAACACAACCAAATTTTGCATACATATTCTGTGGACCCCAAAAAGGCTAAAAATGAAAAAACTAACCACCCGAAATGGGAGGAGAGAGTCAAAAATGAAAATTCTAGCCCTTTCAACCAAACTCAACCAAATTTTGTATATATATTCTGTGGAGCCCCAGAAGGCTAGAAATGCAAAAACTAACCAAATTTTGTTTACATGGTTTGGTCAAAAGGGCTAGAATTTTCATTTTTAACCCCCCCCCCCCTTTTTTCGTCTGATATAATGTTTAAAACACTTAAAAAAAAAATTAAATTCTTTTTCAAAAATATTTTCAGTTTTTTTCTGGTTAAATTTTGTAATTTTTTATACCTCTTCAAAATGTGGTAGATCTTTAGCCCCACCTGTATTTTATTGGAACGTCTCTGCCTACATGACCATATGAACGCATTCACTCATCTACGGGCTGTAAACACAAGCAGACCACGCACTTATAATATAAATAATTTGTTTACTGTATTTTCATGTTTTATTTTATTTTTTCATTTAAACATTTTTTGGAAAAAAAATTCTTAAGTGGGGGGGGGGGGGTGTTAATGTCCCGGATTGGACTCCCAATTCATGTCTGATACTAAAACGTAAAACCCACGACATCAACATTACACACAGCCTGTAATTTTCTCTCGTTCTGTATCCAAGTTGGTTCATCAAATATGATAAAATTTTGTCCATAATGAGATTGAAGGCATAGGATTAGGCTTTCTTTCTGAAACCTCTTTCTTTGAGACAAATTACATCGTCTTATCTTACCTGATCAAAAGCTTTTTTTAAAATCTGAAACAGATAATATGCCGGCTTGTTGAATTTGATTGATTTTTCAAATATTTGTATATTGTTAGTTGTTTGGTCTACAAAAAAGCTCTAATTTAATCAAATTTTGTATTCATAAAATTGTTTGAGGGTTTTAATTTATTAAAATTAACCACTCCCAAATTGAATATACCTACTTAACAGTTACTTACTCCTTGATGTTTTGCAATTGAATTTTTATTTTTATATTTGTTTTCAGAAGTATTCTTTTTGTAAACTCGAAGCTAGGAGCTTTGATGGGCTTTTAAATAATATAAAAAACCCAACCAACAAAACACAATGAGTTTACAAAGATAATACCTTTGAGATAAATTTAGAAATAAAAGTTCTAATTGTGTTTTTAATGTGATTGGTGTTTTGTATGATGTGACTCCAAAAATTGTGACCAGCCTCAGGTTGTATCAAAATAAGAAAATTAATTAAAGAATATGGTTAGAAGAACATTTAGAATTAGGAATTATAGTGTATTTATCGCTGTCTCGAGTGCAATTAGCCTTTCTCATTGCACATTCACTAGAAAAGCGACTAAAGCTCATAATTTTCCATTTATATGCACAAACAGGTACAATTGCAGAGCACGATATTTGACATTTTTCTTCTAAATTAATAAAGTCCACAAGTTATAGCTGAAAAATAAAAAAAATAAAAATGAAATTCAATTGAAGTATTTTTTGGGGACGGACTGATAAATGAATTTAATGGATTTTGATGAGACAGTCCAAGGGGTTCAAAAAAGTGTGATGATTTTATAACTATTCTTTTCGGAAGTTTATTCCCTAATTTTTCGGAGTTTTGAAAGGTCATTGATGGAAATAATATACAATGTTGCATTCCCTCTCTGTCTCCTCTCTCAGTAGCAGTAACAAATTTATACAGTACATTTAAATTGAAAGTTTTTGCCGAGAGTAGCAGAATTTTTATATATTGAAGGAGACAATAAAGAGTGTGTCTTCTGCTGGAATTATAAATTTTATTTATTTATAACGAGACTATAGTTTCGAGGGCTTTGCCCTCTTCATCAGTCTATTACAATGCATTCACAGGAATTAATTTATGAATAATTAATAAATTAATTCCTGTGAACTGCATTGTAATAGACTGATGAAGAGGGCAAAGCCCTCGAAAACTATAGTCTCGTTATAAATAAATAAAATTTATAATTCCAGCAGAAGACACACTCTTTATTGTCTCCTTCAACAGTACATTTAGTTGGTTCATGTCCATTTTAATAATAAATAAAAGATTTAAGGGTTTTTGGACAATTTTTTTGATTAATGTTAAATATCAATTTTCGTCCGACGAGGATTTAAGATTGTTTTTTGAAAATTGGTTGTTAACTTATTATAGGATGAATATTATGAATACACTATTTATTGTCTCGATGGTTTCACTATTTTATCAACGATTAATGTTTTAAATAATTGAGTACTTGAAAAAGTCCTGAAAAAGGACGAAACGTCGTACGAAAATTGATATTTAACATTAATAAAAAAATTGTCCAAAAATCCGTGAATCTTTTATTTAATATACAGTACATATTTCACACTAAATTCTGATCAGAATGAAATACTTTATAATATTGTTACTGCCACTGAGAGAGGAGACATGGGAATGCCAGATTGTATTTCTTTCAATACCCTGAAAAAGGAGGGAATAAACCTCCGAAACCTCGGCTTTCAATAAAAAAAGATAGTTATAATTATCTCTCTATTTTGAACCTTGGAGTGCCTCATCAAAATCCATTAAAAATGAAATGGTTTTAAGATTAAAGATCATCTCATAAGCCCCATAATGGGCTATTCCCAGCAGGTTCCACTCAGAAAAAAAATTGAGTCACTAAATTTCTTACTTTATTTTCTTCTCTTCTCGTGAGTCTAAAATTCTGATCCGATTCGAAATGGAAACCGATTTGCTGGAAGTAAACACAGTCAATTCTATTTAATCACTTCGATCCTTTTCTTAAGCGGATTGAAGAGGATCAGAAATGGATTGAGTGTGATGTAAGCTCTTGAGATCCAAGTGAAGTGAGTGATGCCGACTGATATTAAATTAAAGAAAACAAAACATTCCAAACATCAGCAAGGTGATAGAAAGACACCGGAGAACAGTGGATAAAAGATGTGGACTCGCTTAAGCCTTCTAAAAAAAATGACCAAACGATGCAATCTATTGAATCCGAGCTATTGTAAATAATATTTATTACATGCTAGAAGGTTTGTAACTTAAGTTATTAGTTTAAGATCTTTGGTTAAATAGAGGGCTAGAAATCAACAAAACAGAGTTCGATTTCCTCATCTGGATTTTCGCTGTCAATTAAATTAAAATATTTAATTTTATTTATTAATCAGGAGTTTTTTCAGAATAATTTTTATTTAAAGCACTCCGACTAAGCTACGCACATGAATTTTCATAAATTAAAGGAAGACCCGGTGATAAACTCGTAGGAAGGGTCTGGGCCTTCTAAATAAAAGTTAAATTAAACAGTATTTAATAATTTAAAAGATTTAAGCTATACGCTCCCAATAACTTGTCATAGCAAGCGACTGGGTCGTCGAAATAAAAGTTGAAATAAAAAGTATTATTAATATTATTATTAATATAACGATTTTAAAAAGACTTAGCTAGGTTCATTATAACTTGTCGTAATTAGATGCAAATGTAGCGCGATTGTATTAATGTATACGTGGGCTCACAAAATCTTTAAATAAAGCTAGGCTCATAATTACGTGGTGTGAATTGTTGTGAATAGCTATTGTGAATGCATGTACGAGAATATGTTGCAGTAAAAACCCGTTTGTAGTAAGAACGGGTTCTTATTAGTTAAAACGCGTTTCAGTGAATAACTTTGAGGTAACTAGAAATTATTGATGTTTGTTGAGTTTGGTTCAATGGTCTAGAATCTTCATTTTTGACCTTTCGCTTCATTTTGGGTGTTTATTTTCAACAAATTTTAATCTAAGATGTCAAAAATTAGAAGTAAAGTTGTAGAGGATATAATTTTTGACATTTTCGTTTAAAATTTTTTTGAAAATAAACACCCAACATGAGGCGGGAGATCAAAAATGAAGTTTCTAGACCTTTGAACCAAACTCAACCAACATTAGTAAACTCTAGTTGCCATAAAGAGGCGACTGTGGGTCAGTGGCTAGAGTGTTGGGTCGCTGACTCGAAGATCGCTGGTTCGAGACCGAGTCTCGGCAGATAGATATTTGCAGTCGCCTCCTCTTGGAAAGTAATGGCAACCTACCAAGAGTATAATTGCCTAGTAACCTCTTCTAAATTAGCCGTTCGGAACCGGCGTTAAAAAGTAGGTCCCGTATATCTGTGTAAAACAACTAAATATACTCAGCACAGGTATATATGGAGAGGAGCCGACACCCGATTCGGATATGGCACTCGAAGAAGAAGAAGTTGCCATAAAGGTATTCACTGAAACGCGTTTTAACTAGTAAGAACCCATTCTTATTAAATAACGAGTTTTTACTGCAACATATACATATAATATAGGGCTAGCTTTCACGGTGAATCACACCAAGTCCTTGAGAACCTAGCTTTATTAAAAAAAATACTCTAATCCCGAAGGAGTATCTAGTATCTTTTTATGAACTCTTTTTTTCTTTTATTTATTAAAAAAAGCTCATAATTAAATTTTTGTGGGATCCGCTAACACCTTAAAATGAACAAAGACATGGGCGTCCTCAGGGGGAGCAAAAAAATTTTAACACCC
The DNA here is from genome assembly GCA_024734495.1 of Forficula auricularia. Lineage (NCBI taxonomy): Eukaryota > Metazoa > Arthropoda > Insecta > Dermaptera > Forficulidae > Forficula > Forficula auricularia. The sequence goes on from JALMQS010000128.1 coordinate 13,060,031, forward strand.
CTGACTTTTGGACCGTCCTCACTAAACTATGTTTAATGTACCGCATGTGTTTTTGTATTTATGTAAGTACTACTGTGTATTCTACTTGTGATGAAAAAACACTGAAAAAATAAAATATATAATAAAAATTTAATAATGTAATTATTTGTCTCTAAGCTTTGCCCCCCCCCCCCAAATTACAAATCATGAATCCCTTCACTGATGACTCGTTCATAGAACCTCGTGCATCGAAACATTATTTAATAATAGTTTAATTAAATAAATACAAGGTGAGTTTAACAAAAATAAAATAAGGATATATTTAAATATTAAATTCATAAGTGAAGTATTGCATTGTTGGAATGATTCGAAAGTTGGAATTCCACTTTTTACCGATAAAGTCTTCCTAAATTCAATAAAACTATTTTCACAGCAGGACGTTCTTTTTCCTGTTTAAAGCGAGTTAAAAATTATTTGCTATCGACTTAACGCTTTAGCTTTGTTGTGCATTGAATTTTGCGAGACATTGATTTGAACTAAATTATTAATTATTTTGGTTTCGAGAAAGCCTGTCGAAAAAATCTATAGAATTATAAGATAAGGTACGTTTAAATATATATTGTATATAACAGTGTTCCGCAATCTTTTTGTGTTCAAGGCACATTTACCAAATCAAGAAATTTTAAAGGTACACCAAAGAAAAAAACCAATGTTTATTTAATTTTATTTATTATTAAATTCAATATAATATCAAAAGATTCACATCCTGCTTTAACTGAGGACATGGGATCAAAATTTGGAGCAATCGATGATAAGACTGCTCTCATCTCTTGCTGTTCGCATAGCTCTCATCTATGTGTAGATTCTTTCACAAAACTTGACATTTTTCCGCTGCACACCATCTAATGACCACGGTACACCAGGTGCAGCGGCACACACTTTGCGGAACACTGGTATATAATATTTAAACTCTGTTTAATTTGTTTTTTAAATATGTCAATATATCGATTTCGTTGAATGAGTAAATTTATTTTGAAACAAGAGTGACAATTTGTTATGTGCCCAGAACCGGATTTAGGTACTGTCCCAGGAGGACAAGCTTGAATTTTTTTAGCAATTTCTCCCGAAACATTAACTCATTTAACTGTTTGTAATTAATTTCTGGATTAGAATGCTAAGGAATAATATTTCTTAAAATCCAAGTTATGATACAGTGGTCTTTCCAAGGAAATATTACGCGGATCGCCTTTCGCGTGTATTCTTCTATCTCATCAGCTCATCACCATTGTGTACCAAAATATTTATAGTAAAAGACTTCGAACCTTGCCTGAGGAACAGAAAGCTATTCAGTGACAAGAAATCTCATCTAAATAAGATTAGATTTCGTGAGTAAAGCAAGATGAAGAAATACCACATACCATATTAAAATAAAAATAAAAATTAAGCACTTGCAAATATACTTTTTAGGAAACGAAATTTTCTCTGGAGAGAGACGGACTGGTAGAAACTTTAATTGAATGTAATGGAGGGCAGCCCAGAGGTAGTGAGGAAAGAAAAAATTAACACATATCAAATAAGGTGTAATTTATTGGAATCCTTCCTCCTTTCCTTTCAAACGATGTTTCGGAGGATTTTTCCTCTTTCTTCAGGGTTTCAAAGGGTCAATGAATGAATCAAATAAAATGTTTCCTTCCCTTTGAACACTACTGTGGAGAGAAGAAGGAAACATTTTATTTGTTTCATTCATTGACCCTTTGAAACCCTGAAGAAGGAGGGAAAAATCCTCCGAAACGTTCGGTTTGAAAGGAAAGGAGGAAGGATTCCAATAAATTACACCTTATTTGATATTTATTAAATTTCTTCCATTTGATATGTGTTAATTTTTCTTTCCTCACTACCTCTGGGCTGCCTTCCATTACATTCAATTATACTTTTTAGGGTTTTGATTAAAAAGTAAAAAGAGACCCTAAATATGTCGTTACAATGTCTGTTTTTTTGTTTGGAAAAAATTTAATGGATGGAAAACATCAAATAACAAGAAATTCCGCATATTTTGTTTTTAATAAAGTTTAGGGAAAGCGGTGTTGGTTTATAGTGAAACATATTAAACAAAGGAATTATTATTTAACGGGTTATGTGATGTTTCACAAAGAGGAAATAAAATTAAAAAAATTAAAAAATCTTTTCAATTATTTTGGAGATTTTTTATTTATCTCTATACATATTTCGGGCTATGAACCCTTCATCAGGAGGTTAAACAGAACACTGAATATAAAAATTTTACATTGTACTATAATAACATCGATACAATGTAAAATTTTTATATTCAGTGTTCTGTTTAACCTCCTGATGAAGGGTTCATAGCCCGAAATATGTATAGAGATAAATAAAAAATCTCCAAAATAATTGAAAAGATTTTTTAATTTTTTTAATTTTATTTCCTCTTGTGAAACACCACTATAACCCGTTAAATAATAATTCCTTTTATTTTGTTTTTCTTAATTGGAACATCATAGTCCTTAATATTCAATATATGAAATTTCCCTACCGACCGACTGTCTTGAGAGAAGCTCCTCTCGATACCTAAGAAAGAAAGCGATCTTATTTAATCAATTTCAATTAATAGTAAATTCAAAACACCTTGTGCTTTTATAATAACATAAGAAAATAATAAATTATTTCAATTAAATACTAATAATATGAAAATATCTTTCTTCTGTTCTCGTGAGTCTTGGACCGCTGATTGCCAAACCTACCTATGTTTATATTTGTATAATACATATAATTGAATATTTAAATTATTTTATTTATTTATTATATTAAGTATTCTCATATTTAAATATTTTAAAAGATATTTCACTAGGGGACTAGGGTATATTGAATGGGCTAGACGTTATACCTATGCCGAAAGTCTTGTGTCTCAACCTCTCCATAAAAAAGACCAAAAAGAAAACGATATTATTTTATAGATTTAATCTATATGTGTTATTTTTAATTATCTTTTATATCAAATAATTATTATTAGGAAATTTGCATTTTAAAGGGTAGTTTATTTGAAGTCTAATTTGAAAAAACGCTAATAACTCCGTTGATTTTTTTTAAATATGAAATTAATAGATATTATAAAACATATAATTATTAATAATTTAATTCGAATTTTGAATGAAATCGATTCAGTACTTTAAGAGAAAATGTTCAAAAACCATCTGAAGCGTCAAAAACGATGTTTTTTTGAAAGCACGAGATGCCTTTGAAAAAAAGTTTAAAAAGTCATATGAAACGAAACGTTGACTTGTGACATGGAGGTGAATTTTGAAATGTTTCTAAAACGGCCTTTCATAGACGGTTTTCGGAGTTTTGACCATTTTCTCAAAAACTACTAAATAGATTTCGTTCAAAATTGAATTAAATTATTAACAATTAATTGTTTTATAATATCTATTATGTTCAATTTTTTTAAAAAAATTTTCAACGAAGTTTTTACCGTTTTTTTTAAATTAGTCTTCAAATAAACTACTCTTTAAAATGCAAATTTCTTAATAATAATTATTTTATATAAAAGATAAATGATAATAACACCTAGATATGAAATTTCAATAGATTTGATTCAATGAGAAAAAAATAAAACATAGTGGAATTTCTAGTTGAATCGCTGGGGCAGACAGGAAATTGGATCTTTTCATACAATTTCATTCAAAGAGTAAAATTCTTATTTGAAATGCTATTTTTTATATTAGAAGATGATGTAAACTTCCTAATAATTGATATTGATTATTTAATCGATTTCTTTTTTCTTTTTTTGCTGTTTTATTGAGACCTCGGGACGCAAGTGCCTCTGCATAAACGATACATTATACATGTTATGGATACATCAAGTTCATTTTATCTACACTATTGAAATATTTTTTAACATATTAAAATTTAATATATTTAAATATGCGATACGATAAAGTAATATAATAAATAATAAAATAATAAAATAATTAATAATATGAATATACTAGAAAATTTCAAACACCACTGGGCCTGACAACCATCACGGGCCTCAGAGAGAAGATCAAAGCTATTTGCATATTATTAATATTAAATAAATAATTAATAAATTAAAAGTGTTAATTGAAATTATTTTTATTTTATTAATACTAACAATTTTGATTGTTTTATTTAAAAATTTTCAGAGAATAATTTTCAAGGAAACAAAATCAATCTTACTGAGCCCGTCAAAAACCTGAGCTATATCGACAACTATCTGCAAAAGCTCATTTAAAACTCTAATTTTTCAAAAAACGAATTTTGTATTTTTAGCTCAGAGTCAATAAATAAATACCACGTTAGATAATGAACGTGTCGTTAAAACTTTAATTCAATTTTAAAAGTATTTTCCTTCTAGATACGTGATACTGTTCTCTTGTGAATCCAAACTAAAAGTACAATCATTGATTACATTCTTTAAATATTTGTAAATTTGTTTTGTGTGTAAATTCTCATTTCTCAGAAGACCAATTAAACAAAATAGACTTCTCCCTCCACTAATTTTAAATATTTACCTTTTTGTTATCTTAAAAATAAAAATAAATTTTACCATTGAGTTGTATTCAAATTCGAAATCCCCATTTCTCAAAAGGCCATTCAAAATTAAGCAAAAGTAGACTTCCTACCTTTTCTCCCTCCACTAATTTTAAATATTTACCTTTTTGTTATCTTTAAAAATAAATTTTACCATTGAGTTGTATTCAAATTCGAAACCCTCATTTCTCAAAAGGCCATTCAAAATTAAACAAAAGTAGACTTCCTACCTTTTCTCCCTCCACTAATTTTAAATATTTATCCTTTTGTTATCTTAAAAAAATAAATTTTACCATTGACTTGTATTCAATTTCGACTTATCCAGGTCAGTTACTTTCTGTTTCTCCTGAAGATGGGTTAGTCACCCGAATATATATATATATATATCGAGATTAAATATTCTCCAAAAATAAATTCGTTTTATTTTTTTATATCTTAATGTGAAACCTACCAAGTATTTTTATCCAATAACTCTTTTATTTTATTAATTTTTAACGTGAAACAAGTGACCTAGAAAACCTAGCTTATAGTAAATTAATATCTCATAAAATATTTATTTACTTTATCTTTATTAAAGATGTTTCACCTTGCACCAACACTCACAATCTCTATTAATTATCTGGAGTTTCACAAGTACCTTTCTAATATAAGAACATAACAATTTCTGGTAAAAAAATGTAAATAATAAAAGCATTTTTTAAAAATTGATTTAATTTTAAAGATGTTTATCTACTGGTGATTATCTAACACTCGTAATGAAATCAATATGAATACAACAACTGAGCTTGGATTGCATTATGGAAGGTTTAAAGTTTATTATTAGATTGTCAAGACGTAATAAAGGAGGAAGTATCCTGCTCTGTTCTATTGGATTCATTGCTGGACCCTTGCCTCTGAACTATTCTCGAACAACGATCCATGTCTTGGCAAACGTAAGCGCATAGAAATTAACTTAAATGGCTTTCCTACTTCCTTACTCTAATCTCCTTATTAAACCTGGTACTTTACCTAGATATTTTCCTTTGTACCTCCATAAATAACAAAGTGAGCAATAGTTCACACTTAAGGTAGAGCACCCTGTTTTTCAGTGATTACACTCAAAACTAATTTAAGTAAAAATATGTTTAATAACAGAATCCTGTATGAATTGAGGCTATGTTCATTTAATTATACTCTCTTCAACGAGCACCCATTTTTTACTTGCTATTAAAGTACCTACCTACTCCAATATATTTTTTTCTTTTCTACAAAAGTTTAGAAAGCGAGATATAAATTATCTTATACAATTTTTAACTAGAATTAAAAGAAGAAACAAAGAATGTGAAGTAGGTAAAAGTAAAGTTGTTAATTTTATTAATAAGATTAAAAAGAAAGAAGATATAAAGGGGGAAAAGTAAATGATGTTATTCGTAGGAGTAATTTATAAATAATACAGTCAAAGCTATTTATTAAAATTAAAAATTAATAAGAATATGTGTTAAATATCTAAATAACATCCCACGAAAACACATTAATAGTCCTTTATAATTTCGCAACATAAGTAATAATTGAAGGAGACAATATATAAAAATTCTGCTACCCTCGGCACAAAAACTTTCAATTTAATACGTAATAATAATAACAAGATAATATTAATAATATATGGAAAATAATATTATTATTATAACATAATATGGATCAAAACAAGTAGGTAGTACTGAATTTCCCAAATAGCTCTTGCACTCGGATGCCACAATAACAGAGCATTTATTTTTTACAAGTACCTCCGACGAACTGAATTATCTGTTAATTTAGAATTCCGCGGAGTAAATTCGCGAGCAAATCCACTCAACGGAATTTTTAACAAATTATAAGTAAATTTGTTTTTCTAGTATATTTATACAAATATAGAAATTATCAAATTAATTAAATTAATCTTTAAGAAATTCAAAGATGTTTTTATAAAGCGAAATTTTAGAGAATACTTAGCCAGACTACCGTTTTATAAGAACCTTTGAGGTCCAGCTGATTCTCCATCCTGAACCAAGAGAGCGAAAAAAGATATGGTCCATCTAGGTGTTAACCGGTATCAATCCGCGTATAGCCCGCATGATACCCCACCACGGACCACCCAGAGGGACATGGCATCTCAAGTTCTTATATATTACTCCCTCGATTCAGACGCTTTTTACAAGTCTATTCTTACATAGAGAGATGATACAAATTAATTTAGAATTCCGCGGAGTAAATTCGCGAATTTACTCCGCGGAATTCTAAATTAATTTGTATCATCTCTCTATGTAAGAATAGACTTGTAAAAAGCGTCTGAATCGAGGGAGTAATATATAAGAACTTGAGATGCCATGTCCCTCTGGGTGGTCCGTGGTGGGGTATCATGCGGGCTATACGCGGATTGATACCGGTTAACACCTAGATGGACCATATCTTTTTTCGCTCTCTTGGTTCAGGATGGAGAATCAGCTGGACCTCAAAGGTTCTTATAAAACGGTAGTCTGGCTAAGTATTCTCTAAAATTTCGCTTTATAAAAACATCTTTGAATTTCTTAAAGATTAATTTAATTAATTTGAATTATCTGTGTTAAATCAAATTAATAGAAATTCAAAAAATACATATTTTCATTGGTAGATTCGGCAACTCTTTAAGACAATTTGTTTAAAAAACGGAATACAACGAATCGTTTCGATGATTCGTGAGATGAAACTCAATTCTATTGCTGCTTAAAGAAAAATTTAATTTCACCTATTCTGAGAGCAGACAGATTTTTTGTTGGTAAAAAGTCGATGAAAAAAATTTTGGCGGGAAAGAAAAGTAAACATTGCCAGGTCAAATGAATACAAATTAAAATATATATATTCATTGCTAGATTAAATAATTAGAGTAAGGAAAATTAAAAAAAAAAACGAATGAAACGAAAGGATGATTCGTGAGATGAAACTTGATTCTATTGTTGATTAAAGAAATTTTTCATTTCAACTTATCTTAGAGCTGACAACTTTTTTGTTTGTAAAAAGTTGATAAAAAAATTTTGGGGGAAAGGAAAGTACACTCCTGATGGTTCTTAGGTGCGGGATACAAATTTAAAAAAACATTATGATAAAAAATTATTAATGATGCCCCAACTGCATAATAGGGGATTCTTTTTTTTCTTGGTTATTTAATACTCATTGACTCTAAAAGTTGAGTGGTTAAAATCGAGGACAAACATGTTGAATCAGTAATCAAATGTATAAGAAAGCCTAAAGTGTCATTTTTAATAGACAGTGGAATTACACTAATGTAAGAGAAGATTGTCAATTGATTTCATTAAAGGGAAAAATTTTGATGAAACTTTTCCATTATGAATGAGAATCAACCCCTCGGCTTCAAATATAAATCATTTATAAGAACTCCTCCTTTCATTCTTTTTCTTTTTATTTCAACTTCGTATTTTTAGAATATTAAAATTCATATACACATATATTTAGGGATTTTCAGTTGGAATAACGTTTGATTATTATTTTCTCTGGCGAGAGCTTACATTTGAAATATGAAAAATAATGAAAGCTATTCAAAATTTTACTTTTTTACTTTCTAATTAGAATTCCTTAAATAGCTCCGGAAATTAAATAAACCATTGACAGACAATAAGAGAATTGCTTTTAACGTGAATTTAATCCAACTTGTCATTATTTTAGTAAGGATTTTATATTGTGAATCTTTCATTTCTTAGAAAATAAACTGCAACGGATCGTTGCTAAAATTTATCCAAATTCATTTGAAATATTAATATGTTTATTCCTTTATTATTAATCAGATATCACTTGCAATTTGCAGTTCATGTTGACTTTAATTCAAAAATAATGATCGATTCTCATTTAATAGTCGAGGAATAACAATTCTATATTGGATTTTTGACGTTTCGTTTATTATTTGTAACCATTGCTGAAGACACGGAGAAATCGACTTAAAATAAAAAATAGCGATTGATTCTCATCTATTACTTGAGGAATAATAATTCTACATTAGATTTTTGACCGTTCGTTTATTATTGGTAACCATTGCTGAAGACATGGAGGAATCGGCCTAAAATCAAAAATAACGATTCTTATCTAATACTAGAGGAATAACCTTATTGCATTCCATTTTTGATGTTTTGACTATTAATGGCAACCTCTACTGAAAACGTGGAAGAATCGACTTAAAATCAAAAAGACTAAATTCTTTTATGGCAAACAACTCAAGCAAGGATATACTAAATTCTTTTATGGCAAACAACTCAAGCAAGGATATTTCCCATTTTTTTGCTGAAAGCATTTTGTATAGTAAGATTGGAGTAATATTTGGAGACGGGCGGATAAGTGAATTGAGTGAATATTGACTTCACTATAATTCTGATGAGAATGAAATAGGATATATTATTGTTCATGCCACTGAAAGAGGAGTCTGAGGGGAATGTCGCATTCAATAAAAGTAATTATGAATTATAATGCATTTAGTTAGATTCCAAAAATAAACTGAAGTCGCCATCCACATGACTTTACCATACACCTAGCCCCTCTCTTATATTTAATATTTAATCTTAATTTTCAGCCCATTAAGAAATTGAAAATATCTACTATTAACAATAATTTTTGCTTAAAATGGCAAGGTATTAAGTAATTTCTGGAGACGGACTGGAAGTGAATTGAGTGGATAATGATTAGGAAATTCAAAAAAAAGAAGATCATTTAGACTGAAATAATGAATAAAAAGATAGTTTAAATTATCTTCTTTTTTGAACTACATCATCAATAACCACTCAAATTTGTATAGTTTTACAAGATGTGCATCAATAAGGAAATTGAAATCAACCATGCATATGTATGAATACAGAAATCAATAGATTTAAGATAATAAATAACTATCAAAATTTAATTAAAAGTAACCTGATAACTAATTTTTATCTTTTTCTCTAAAATAAACGAAATGGTTACCGACATTTCCTTCGTCACTTAGAAACCAAGAAAATAATAGAACAACAATTCGTCCCTATTCCCTGGCAACATTTGCCCATTCCCTATTTTCGAATAAACAATTTATGTTTTATTTTGTCTCGTCTAAATTTTTCGGGTAAAATTTAAAGAAGGGACCTGCCACCATGTTCCGAAACGTAGTCGTCAGCTTGAAAAAGCTACGATTCCCTTGGGAAATCCCTTTGGGAAGGGAAACTCATACGTTCCAGCCGATTTCGCCATGTCCGCCCAATGCTCCAAGACCGATTCCGATCACCAAAGTGTGCGTGCTTGAAAAACCCAAAGTGTGCCCCCCGCCACCCAGTAAACCCATGCCGAAAAAAGGATCTTTTTTGAAAACGGTATTGAAAGCCGGAATTATATACATCGTTGCCAAATACATGGATTTTCTCGGTATTCATATTTATATTATATTTTAAGATTTGATTTTAATGTATCAAAGGGGCCATCATTAATAATATATTTTCAATGACCGGGGGGGGGGGGGGGGGGTATTAACTTTTTTCTCAGTTAGCTTTTTTATTTTATAATAGGGGGGTTCTAGCTTTTGTGACGTTTGTTAGGGCAGTGATCCACAAAGTGGGGTACGCAGAAAATTCTAGGGGGTACACCACATTTCTCTTCAAAATACTTTATACAGAAATAAATTAGAATTAGAACCAGATATTCGAATTACATTAACAGAGGGAATCAAGCCAGATTTTTCAGAAATTAGTCAACAAATAAAAGGTGTTTTTTAGAAGTTCACAGCTTTAAATTAAAATAAAACAAAGAAAAATATCTTTAATATCAATGAAACTAGCTTTATTGGAAATATAATTTTATGCCATTAATGTTTGAATATGATTTCGGCCATGTGGCAGCCGTGGCTGGCGCGTAGATGGCATAATCTGGATTTCCAATGTTCACACAATTTTCGTAGCAATTGCGGCCGTATTTCCCCAATAATTCGCTAAATGTTGTGTTCCAAGTGTTCACCTAATGGTCCAGTTAATTGGCCACTAAGATCGTGTGATCTAGCCCCACTGGATTATTTTCTTTGGGGATATATCAAGTCAGTTGTCTACGCCGATAAACCAGAGACGATTGAACAATTAGAACACAACATTCGGCGAATTATTGACGAAATACGGCCGCAATTGCTGCAAAAATTGTGTGAAAGTTGGAAATTCAGATCTATGCGCCAGCCGCGGCGGCCACATGGCCGAAATAATATTCAAACATTAATATATTTCCAAAAAACCAGTTTCATTGATATTAAAAATATTTTTCTTTGTTTTATTTAAATTTAAATTTGTGAACCTCTAAAAAAAACACCCTTTAGAATCACATTTTTCTCATTAAACTATAATTTAAAATTTATATTGTAATTTATCAATTGTATGTACTATATACTCGTATATATACATATATTGTTTCATTTAAAATAAATAAATAAAAAAAATATAGCTTGATTTTCTGCATTTTTTCTGTTCATTTCCTGAAAAAAAAAATCATTTTTGACCCACACACGCTCACACACACACACATACACACAATATATATTATATATAATTAGGGTGTACAATTTATGATTATTTTCGTCATAAGGATACGTATTCAAAAATGTTTAGAGATCACTGTTTTAGAGGGTTCCAGAAAATGTTACGCAGCATGACGAAGGGGAGGGGAGGGGTCCAAATAGGCGAAATTTTGCGTGACGTATTTTATCAATGGCCCCATAATAGACCAATATCTAAATGATTTAATATTTTAATTTTAGGCTTTTGGGGCACAACTGAAGAATCCATGTGTTTATATGACAACATTTATCGATCATGGGTTTCCGCTTTCGGGGACCCTTCAACACTGCCGGCAGAATCAATTGAACCACCACGCTTAGATATCATGTACTACAATATGGCACAGAAATGGAATAGGTAAATAAATAAATAAATATCATCTTATTTATTTAGTAAATTCATTGCTCAGAATATTTCAACATTGATAATTTTAATGATATACTAGTATTCCATAGGCAAATAATTTAGTCAAAAACTTTTTGCCAGAACACCGTTTGGAAAATAGTTTTCTTTCCTAAATGTTTTTTCTTTAGACCTAGAATCAGTGGCGGCTCGTGTATAGGCACTGTAGAACTACAGGACCCTCTATTTCCACTTGATATTACCGATAACATTAATATGAGTCCTTTTTTCTTTAATTGTTTCTTTATACTTGTACAATATATAATCTTTAAGGTTAGTGTCAGTAGCCATTCCCCAGTTTATGAAAAAGGCAAAAATCTTTGTATGGTATGGAACTATGCGGCTCATAGTTCTAGCGGCGTGGTGTTTGACTATTGTGCGGGGAGAAAATCAAACATTTTTTAATTAGTTTAACCTAACTAAAAAATGAGAGTTGAAATTTTATTAAAATCACACAGAATTAATTATAATTATTTATTGAACATGAATAAATAACACAATACAATAAAACTAGTAGTTTTTGTGTATTATTTACTCGTATTCAATAAATAATTATAATTAATTATGTGTGATTTTAATAAAATTTCAGCTCTTTATAAAATCATTCACAAAAATAAAAGGTTCAACAGCTTCATTACTAAGAAAAATGATTGTATTTGTTCTTTTAGGATTTTATCAAGTTTCTAAATTAATTTTCTTATTATAGATGTCTGTTTTCTTTTACACAATTTTAAAACAAAGGCTAAAAAATTTTCTGG
>JALMQS010000128.1:13072299-13283228 GCA_024734495.1 Forficula auricularia
CTATAGATGCGGGTTTTAAAAGACTGAAGGTTATTTTGAGGAAACATGCTTCCATACCTATCCATTTCCTTATATTTATTTCTTAACCATAGTTGTTTTTCCCGGGTCACTATGACCCTCAATTTTACATTTGATAATCATTTGAAGGAGTCAATATTTTAAGACTAAACTTGAAAAATACAAGTTAAATGTATTCATTTTACCCGAAATAAAATATATTGAAATTTAAATCGGATGATTATTTTAAAAATAATTTTTAAGAAAAAAATAAAAACCGACTTCAAAAAATTAAATGCAACAAATAAAATACACTAAAAGGTATAAAATAAGTATTATCTTATTTAGTTACAACTAAACGACGAAATATTAACATGAAATTACTTTTTGAAGTTGGTGCCAAACATATACCTTTTATGAATCGCACTCGACGGATCTTAGTAAGTTTGGCGGGCACGCTCGCTTATAGGTATAGTTTGTTTGGTACCGACTTCAAAAAGTAATTTCATGTTAATATTTCGTCGTTTAGTTGTAACTAAATAAGATAATAATTAGTTTATACCTTTTAGTGTATTTTATTTGTTCCATTTAATTTTTTGAAGTCGGTTTTTATTTTTTTATTAAAAATTATTTTTATTTTTCTCTTTTTAGTGATGTTATTAATAGTGATCATATCATCAGAACTTGATAATATAATAAGAATAAGGTACAGAAGAATTTTTCAGTCGGTATATATTATATCATTTGCCTATAGAAGCGATAACTCTAAAAAGGTATAAGTTTTTGAAACAACCACTTGGGGGCGCCTTTATCGGATTCCCTTTTAAGAATTAACTTTCTCCTATCAATATCAGTCAATAGTAAATACTCTGTGGTCGGTAGCACTTCTTTACTTAAATGCGATCACCTAGCCTGTGTCTTTATCATGAATAAATAATTGTTTATATCTAATGTGCATAGTCCGAAATTCTTTTCTATTTATTTTAATTATATATTTATAATAAAAAATCTTTAAGGTATTTCGAATTTTTACTTTTTTATAATATTTATCATATTTTATTTATTTGTTTACGCTTTAATGGCTAGAATTAGAATAATCTTTCGGGCTTATCTTAGCCGTTTACAAAATATAATAGTATTCCATTCAAAGTAAAATTAAAAAATAATTTTAATTTTTCTAGTGGCTCAGCCCGAAAGATTATTCTATATTTATACTAATCTTAAGTTTTTGAGTTGAAGGTTTGATGTTCTGAGCATATTGATGTTTCCAGGTCTCTCATGACTCAATAGGAGTATATAAATATATATGAGTCGCTTTGAATCAATCCAGTGGGGTTAATTTCATTTTTGGAAAATTTCTAAATTTTCTTAAATTCTTAGAGAATGATATATGTTTATTATTTTTAGTTTAAAATATTTTATTCCTTTCTTCGGGTTTTCTCAATAGGGGCTACTTTTACATGCTTTATATTAGCTTCACCTGTATCTATCTATCTATCTATCTATGTATTTATTAATCAATGTGACTTTTGTTCTATTAAATTCCGGAAGCTACTAGATGTATAAAATTAAGGTTTTGTCTGTACATTGGTCCAAATCACGCCAAATTTTGGTTGCACACGTTTCAAGCAAAGCTATGACCGAAAACACTCTCAACAAAATTCCTGTCTGTCTGTTTGCGTGGTTTCCGCGAAAATTGTTCACGATTCACGTAAAAAGGGCTGAAGGGATTATTATGAAATTTCATATTTGAATCAGAAAACTTCTAACTTTTGTTTATTGGTATATATATTGTTAGCCTACTCAATTTAAATAAAATTATATAAAAATAAAAAAAATAAATACATTTCATTCTGTTAAATTCCGCAAACTTTTCTCTATAAAATTAATTAAGACTAAAAAGTTAAAAATAAAAAAATAAATTGAGCTAAAAAACATTCAAATTAGACAATTTCGATTTACGCGGTACTTTTGGTTAAACAATCTACCGTGTAATTAGGAGTGTATTTATTTTGAATAAATATTATTATTTAAATATAGTTTATAATATACTATTATATGTTTCTTTGTGAGTCATGGGAGATCTGTGTGAGCTATCAAACTAAGATAGCTTAAAACAATAAACCCGGAACTCAAAGAGAACCATAATAGGTTTTATGGAAAAAAAATTGGCCTCTAGTTAGGCCAACTGTGAATGTGCTGTAAAACTTTAAAAATACGACACTGATACAAAAATCAATTTGTCAGTTATGTGACTCCGTCCACCAGTTGGTCAACCAGATATAAATTTTTACTGTATGTACGATTGAAAAGGTTAGTTAGTTATTAATAAAGTTAAGTTTGTGTGATCTGAAGCAGAAGGTCTTATTAAAAAAAAAGGTGCTGAAATGTTAACAAATAAAATTCTCAATAACCAGCAGGACATTAGAAATTTCACAATAATAGATCTACTAATTAACAAAAATTAAAAAAAACTTAACCTCAGTCTCTCTCAAATATATACTATTTCCCAAATTACAATCAAAATTAAATTCAAATCACGCGCCTTCAGTCTTCTAAAATAAATGACATTTTGATATATGAGATAACCACAAAAATTGTTGTATATTGTAATTTATCTCATCTAATTTATCCCTATTATGTTTTATCTTAATTCTTCATCTCTATATGTTATTTAGGCTTATTTGTAATTTATATTTATAATTAATTTTGTGTCTATGACTTAAATTTGTATTTTATTTTCTAATTTAATTCTAAAAAGACTTTTTTTATACTTGTAATTTTTATTTATATTAATATTCATATTTACTTAGATTTCTTATATTTACATTTAAATAATTTATAATTAAAAAAGAAAAATCTTTGTAAAAAAATCTTTTAAATTTTAAATTTTCATTGGTGATTTTCTTGTGTTAGGTTGGTATGTAAGATTTGAATGTTATATTTTGTTATATTGGTAACCATGATTTGAATGTCAAGAATGGCGATCACTCGTTCAATTATTATTAGTATTGACTTGTAAACTCCTGATGATGGACTAATAATCCGAAATATATTGAGTTTGTATAAACCTCTTTGAGTTTTATTTCATTCACTGTGAAACTACACACCCTTTACTCTATTAACTAATTAAGAGTTAAACTTCGCTTCACCCAGAGTAAGTCCACCATTAACTTAGGACCGCCGTGGCGTGTCCAGCCTCTAAGGTTATTATAATCAAACAATCCTAACGGTTTGTGAAATTTTCAAGATAATATATTACAAAATATTTGTACATATTTACTTTTCCTTTATATTTGATCATGTTCGAAATGTTTCATCTTCTATTAAACAATTTTATTTATTTATTTTTTAATATAAATGTTATAAAAAAATAAAATCTTAGTTTTATTATAGTTAGTTATATAGTAATAAATAATTAGTAGTATTAGTAGTATATTTTAATCTAAATTTGAATTTAGCACACTGGCATATCAAACCACTTATGTTAGAGCGTTTTGGGTGTGAATCCTAACTTGTGGAGTAGATATATAGATATTTCTTATTTATTTTATTTTTTTAAATAAAATAATTCATTGATAATAAAACGGAATTAAATATTTAAAAAGTAGGGATTTATACACTTATTAGATTAATCAAAATATTAAAATTTAGGAGACAATTTCGATTTTTATAAAAATAAAATTTTAATAATAAAAACTTAATCGATAAAGAATTAGAATTAATGTCATTTTCGAAAATTTATCAAGATTATATGAAATGAAATTATTTTTCATACATATTAATTAGGAATAATTAAATACTTTTCTCTAAGAAAATTTGTAACATAGTTATGTTAGAATGCTAATAATGTATTTAGTATTTCCATTTGAAGGGTACAGGGGATAAAGGCGCATTGTCAACTAAAACAATTCTGTAAAAAAACAATTTTTTACTGTTGAAATTGCTCGCTCATATAGCAAAACTTTTCTGGTAATTTTAATCTTGATATATTTCTTTATTCAAAAAATGTAACTATAGTTAATAGTTTCCTTCAAATGCTTCTAGACAAAATGAGAATTACATTTTGGACAAAAAATTCACATTGCGCCTTTATCCTCTGTATTGTTCATTTAAAAATATAAAAGGAACAGTTTTCCGAAACTTTTCACAGCATATTCAAAGATTTTTGACTGTTTTGAAGTGTATTTATGAATTTATATTGAAGTTTGATGTCTTAATGGTTGAGTTGGTTATCAAATTAATGAGAAGATTCTACTCAAACCACCTAGATCGCACATTTTTAAAAGATAGACTAATCCGAATGCAGGACGTTTCGACACCTGGTTCTGGAGTCGTTTTCAAGTGCTTGTGAAGTCTATTATTATCAGATTGACGCTGATTGAGGGCTTCGGAACTAGATTTCGAAACGTCGCCTTATAGTGCATTTTAATGATTGAAAATGTGCGATCTGATGGTTTCAGTAGAAATTTTTCTTTATAAGTATTATCTTATGAGTTTATATATTAGTATATTATTAAATATTAATTGTAGATGGTACAATCAAGATTATTATATAGTATATTTAAATATATGTTGAAACCTCGATATAACAAAGCTGAAGGGATTAGAAAATATTCGTTATTACAAGTAATTTGTTACAATGAGGTTTGTAATATAAAGGTTAGGTTGTTCTAAGATTCGTTTTGACAAGGTTAGCAAAATTGTTTATTAACCTCATAATTACGAACTCTTCTACTTACCCTGTTTTAACGAAGGATTTCCACTAGTAAAGTAAAACACATTATGTAATACACTCTCGCACTTCTCGGATAGGTGCCGTACAACACCAAACGTTAATTTATTATGACAGGTTTAAACTCCTAGATCGTATTACATTGTAACAATAAATTTAATTTGTCTCTGAATCTGTCGAAACATGAATAACTTGTTAGATGGATTGGTAGGATACGTTGTGTAAAGTTTATAGGTTGACAAAAATTGTTATAGAGAGGTAAATTATACTTTCTATTTATGTTCTGCAATGATTGAAAATTCGTTATAAAGATGTTTTTTAACAAAAGGTATTCCTAATGTAGGTATATTTTGCATTAATTCTTATGGGCAGTTTTAGGGGATTTTGAAGAATTTGTTAATTCTAGGAAATCGTTATATTGAGGTTCGTTATATTAAGGTTTCACTGTATTATTATCATTTCCGTCCATAATTTAATTTATAATTTGAAAGTTTATATTGGGAAAATAAGGACAAGTTTTTTGTGTGTGACTTTTTTATTTATCCACCAACGTTTCGTCGACTTTGCCGACTTCTTCAGGGCTTCAAATAGTCATGTCACACATTCGTTTAAATTTTCTTATTACCTTCGTTATCATTGAAGGCCATCAGAATACAATTTTCAAAAGATATTTGGCACATTCACAAAAAACACAATTTTTTTCTCTTTTTA
Organism: Forficula auricularia; assembly: GCA_024734495.1. Classification (NCBI taxonomy): domain Eukaryota; kingdom Metazoa; phylum Arthropoda; class Insecta; order Dermaptera; family Forficulidae; genus Forficula; species Forficula auricularia. The sequence goes on from JALMQS010000128.1 coordinate 13,077,743, forward strand.
ATAACAACCTTATCAATACAGAACAGAACAGTAATCACTTCTTACAAAAAAATAGAATAGAATATTTTTACTTTTTATCCCTATATACAAAAATCTCAACCTCGAATAAATTTCACTGTATATTGAATTATTTATCTTAGCTAATTAATTAAAGAAAAAATATTTCTTCCTTTTTCACAGATAATATATGCGCTATGTCTTATTCGAATGCTTGGAATGACGTATTGGGATTTTTCAACTGCACCGTGTGCTCTGACGTAGTGCTACCAGGATCAGTTCCTTGCTGTGAATTCGGCCATTCTACTTGTGAGCCATGCTGGTCCCAAATTGATCGATGCCCCGTGTGTAAAAGTGAAAAATCAAGATCTAAATCTTTCTCATTTGAGAGTATTCTTGCGGTAATTCCTCAGTCCTGTATCAATCAAATATCGGGATGCAACGATCTTGTCCAATGGTCAAATCGCAAAGACCATGAGAGAACTTGTCTATTTAGAAAATACGAATGCCCCCATTTAGGGTGTTCAGATCAAATTAGCTTTGCTGGCTTGGACGATCATTTATCAAACACTCATTTCCTAAAAGCTATTAATCTTGAATATTTTCATACTATTAAATTAAAAGTGGAACAAGGTTTAGTAGCTTATTTTCGCCCTATTTTTTCTAACCATATTCTGTACTTTTTACATTGTGAAGAGTTTATGGATAAATTTCATTTTTGGATAACTTATGTATCAGATAAAAAACACAATAATCATCATGTGAAATTGACACTGATTGTAGACAGTGAACCTAAAGAAATTATTAATACAAAAATTTATCCATTGGATAACCCAACAAATTTTAAAATTGAGCTAAATCAAGTGTGTTTGAACCCATCCATTATCTTGGACATAAAAAATGAAGATACCATGATAACCTTTGCGAAACAACATCTTTTGTTAGTTTTTTAATTTCTGTATCAATGTTTATTTCCTAAAATTTGAATAAATTTTACTTAAAAAAATATTATATAATCATTATTTTTTTATAATTCACTGAACTAATTGATTTTCCCTTGCTATTTTCAAGGATAGAAATATGTTGAAGGAGACAATAAAAGAATGTGTCTTCTTCTAGCAAAATCTCCTTCACACATCAATTCCTGTGAATCAATTGTAATAGACTGATGAAGAGGGCAAATCCCTTGAAACTATGGTCTCGTTATAAATAAATCAAAAATTTATTTTGCCAGCAGAAGACACACTCTTTTATTGTCTCTTTCAATTTATAAAAATTCTGCTATTCTCGGCAAAAACCTTTATCTCTCAAAGTGCCATAAAATCAAAAAAAGTGATTAAATGTTTGTATTTTGAGATCTTAAAAAAATGTAAGGAGTTAGTCCTTCAGGTATTGTGGGTACTCGCTAAAACAACTTCCCTTTTTCTTCAACTTTTTTTTTCTTTTACAAAACTGCCGTCAAATATAAATTTGTGAGAATAGACATTAGCTGTAGCAGCTTTTACAACTGTGTTCGAGATTGAATTCTACACCGAACGCAGTTCTCTCATAATTTGCGACATTGCTAAGTACTATATTCGAGACTTAAGCTATACGGTCTCCAGAGTCGGACGATGGTCAATCTATAGAACATTCTTTCACGCTCGCCCACAAAGAATGGATATAGGAAGAAGATATCCTCCGATACTTAACAAAAAACCGATTACATATGTGAATCATCAAGCTTAAAGCGATCAAGATATGACCTGAAACACCCAAGACCTGAAGTAAAGAGTACCATGTTGCCTTATGCGTTTTGGCAGAATTTTCAATCAATAATTGAGGCGCTCAGAGCTAAAGTGTATCAAGTACAAAATTCTAAAAATTTTGTTTGTTGCGGATTAATACTTGTTAATAGTGTATATTTTCAGAAACATAGTGAACTAAGTCCCTGTTATTGCTATTTTTTAACAAGTGGAAGCAGTTGTCTTTGGACCTGAAACACTCTCATAAAATTTCCGCACTAAACTAGATCAAGTCCTAAATCCTGATAGAGTAGCACATATCAAATATTTTTCAGCTTATGAGAACCACTAGAATAGCGAAAATAAATCCGGAAAGCAAGTATATTCACACGGATTTAAATATTTTTAAATATTATAAAAATGTATGACTTATACGTTGAGAAATGCCAAAGTGAAGGAAAGCATGCTTTGAAACAAAAGTTGTACTATCATGTTTTCTCTACTAAGTTTAACTTGCATTTTTAAAGTTCCTGCAAAAAATACATGTAGTTGTGGTGACCAACTTCAATTGAAGATACATGTTGAAACAAATGACCCTGAACGTCGAGGTGAAGTTGAATTTGAAAAAAACTGCACTTTCCCAAAGCAAGAGTAAAAACAACAATAAAATTTTTTTAGTTAAATTGAAGGGTTGTTTTTGTCACAAATATAATAAAACAATAATTTCAATAACTATTTGAATTATTTAATTTTAGTTATTGAAATTATTGTTTTATTATATTTGTGACAAAAACAACCCTTCAATTTAACTAAAAATTTAAATCAAGTCACTTAAGTTCTGGAAGAATTTTAATAAATAAAAAAATTATCCTCTATATCACTTTAGGATTCTTCTAGAGAAGAGACCGAGAAACTATTTTAGCTATTACTAAATTCCCTCACCGTTTCTCGAAAGAGAGAAAATTTTTAAATTTACAATCGCTTATTAAATCAATTTATAAGAAGAGTACAGTCATAAACATGAAACATATAAATTACCTCTATACGATAAAATTATTCAACTAAAAAAAAAAGACGATAATATAAATCTCTGGGCAAATAGAAAACTCTCGGCAAAACAAAAACTTTTCAATTAGATAATAGAAATATTAATAAAATTCTCATTAAGGAACAAAAAAATATGATTGAAAACTTTTTAACTTAAAGAGTTTCAGAAAATTATGTTATAGTTTCATTTTTGATACAATAATATCAAATTGAGTTTTGTTTAGTTATAAGATCAATTTGTATGTTGTATTTTAGGGCTTCAATTTATTTCTATGCAATTTTTATTTATTTAATTTTATTTATATTTTTTAGACAGACGTGTCTATAGATATAAAACCCACGTTAGCCGAAAATTTTCACTTTTAACCCACTTTTAGTAATATACCCCGGTTCGCTGACCCCTGATCTAGAGTTAATAAACTTCAACTTTGATTATCTTGAAACTATCATTTATGGACTTGATCCACTTTAACTCGGAGCGCCTCAATTATAAAATTTTAAATTTCTAATCTAAACCATCCAAATCAGATTTCTAGACGATCAGAATCTCGCCAACATTTGAAATGAGATTATTTTATTATTTCAAATTATTTGATCTCCCCGAGGATTCTCATCCATTTGTCATACGATAATTTGTTACTGATGGCATAATAAATGATCAAAATTTATAGTTGAAGTTTTTTGAATATTAGGGTTATTTAGTGGCTTTTTTGATAAAGGGGTGAAAAAAAGGGGAGGCTGAGGGAAAAATTTGGTTGAAAATTCCCACGTTAAGGATTCAAGCCTTTGGGGGAAAATTGTGGCCAATGAAAAGGGAGCGAATAGAGCTGGGTGGGTGTCGCGGGGGTGAGTTGAGTTGGCACCCTTGCCTCGTCCCCCTTTCAAGGGAGATGGGATTTCCCGTCGGCCAGGGTCGGTTTGCCTCGGGACTCTTCGTTGCATTTTCCCGGGGATTTAACGGGAGTGATGCGGGGGCGAAGGGGTTACGGATGGGGAGGTGCGAACCCACTCGGCGGGCTTTTGCCAGTGCGCGGCCGAACTTCCCGCGAGGAGGTTGTTCTGGTCACGGGGGTGGTTTCTGTGCCGGTGTCGGGGGCGGCTTTGCGGCCGCAGGTTGTCGACCACGCCGTGTCATGGGCCCAACCTGACTCATGGTGAGTCTCACGACTTTCTTACGCCTCGGGGCACCCACCACGTGGGTTGTCACCTGGCACATGCACTCGCCAATCCTGTCAAAAAACAAAACAAACACAAAATAAGAAAAGTATCAAAGAAATTACAATATATACATAAAAAACAACAAAATAAGATGAATTTAAATATTTTTTTTTTTTTTTTGAATTTTGTATTTTCTAAATCCTATTAAACATTTTGTCTTTGAAATTTTATTTTCACATCCCAGTAGTGAGACCAATACTTCTTAAATTTTTTGAAACCGCGGCCCCTTTGGGACCCAAGTCAATATCTCTAGGGCCCCCTTTTTTTTTTTTTTTTTTTTTTTTTTTTTTTTAATTCAGATTGGTTAAAAAACTATTTATAATTTTGAATTTCGTATATACATACACTTACTAGTCAATGCATGCATTTACTAAGGTTAATAGTAAAACCGTGAAAAAAATAAACACGGCTATTATGCTTTGATTAATGAGTGTATGCATCCTTTACCATGGCTAAGTACATATGTGCACAAATCAAAGACTATGTTATAAGCAGTTGCATTTCAACATTTTAATACATTATCGAAATTTTATAATTATAATCCAAGTATTTAAACTTATTTAAAAATAATAATTTATTTGTTACATTTGCGACTCTTCGCGGCCCCCCTGCGGGTAATCCATGGGGCCGCAGCCCACCACTTTAAGAAGCATTGGTGTAGACAGTCGCTTTGAATGTATTCACTCTTCTTAATTTAAAAATCTGTAAAATAGCTTAATTCTCTCTCTACGGCCCTGCTATTTTTTTTTCTTTAAATTCAGATTTATTAAAAAACTATTTATAATTTTGAATTTCGTATATTCATACACTTACTAGTCAATGCATGCATTTACTAAGGTTAACAGTAAAAGCATGAAAAAAAGAAACACGGCTATTATGTTTTGATTAATAAGTGTATACATCCACTACTATGGCTAAGTACATATGTACACAAATCAAAGACTATGTTATAAGCAGTTGCAAATTAGTATATGTATTATCATTTCAATATTTCAATACATTATCGAAATTTTATAATTATAATCCAAGTATTTAAACTTATTTAACAATAATAATTTATTTGTTACATTTGCGTCTCTTGGCGGCCCCCCTCCGAGTAATCCATGGCCCCCTAGGGGGCCGCGGCCCACCACTTTAAGAAGCATTGATGTAGACATTCGCTTTGAAAGTATTCACTCTTCTTAATTTAAAAATCTATAAAATAGCTTAATTCGAGTAATTTTGAAAAAAAATGCACTGTTTAACACATTTATTAACAAATATACAGAATACAAATACATTACGTTTTCTGCATGTAGGCCTCCGCTCTGGTATCTCACACTTAAAAGCGATCATTGATCGCAGTTGAAATGATCGAAACATTATATATATTTGTTAGTGTTTTAGTAAATATGTGATTAATTTCAAAAGAATTTTAATAAAATTTTGAACCACCAAATCTTTAATCAAACTAATTTAAATAAATTTTAATTTTCTCATTAATATATCAAAGAATAATTGATACGTCAACAAGAATTATTTTGACCGCGCTGATAATTCAAATATTATTTTCACTCAATATTTGACAAAAATTCCCTACATTAGAGTCGCGATCGAATAAAATGTAGAAAACATTCAGTCAAACTAATTTAGTTGAGAGATGAAAAAAAACTTGATATTTGAGTAAGTTTCTCTAGCATTTGCCAGTTTTTTATTTTTAAAATGTATACATAATTTTAAAATGTTCATAACCATGTCTTAGAAATATTACTAAAATATTTCTTTAAAAAATTGTTTAATTTATAATAATTTTATTTAAAAAAATATTTAGTGTGAATTTTTATTTTTTTTTCAATATATAATTTTGTACAAATACATTATAATAATGTTCTTGATTGTAATTTATTAACAGATTAATTCTCATAAATTGTTTTATAAAATAATCAAAATATCATTTAAGTGAACGTAAAATAAATTCCTTTTCATAATAAATATTTATTATTATTATTTTTTTTTTTAACATGAAATCACCACAATACAATTTATAGATATCCAATTTTCAATATATTGAAAACTTATATAATATCTATTCACTTATGCTTAAATTTTTTTGATAGATTAACATTTTTTTCGGGTAGTCGGGTTGTCCGAGCTGGCTAAGGCGCTGGCCCCTCTTCAGCATCGTTGATGACGATATTCAAGGGGGAGGCCTGGGTTCGAGCCTGGCTAGCATATAAAATTTCTACCGGCTAAAACTCGGCTCCCTCACTAACCCTACTAACACTTTACTCATATGCTGTCTAAATGAGCTTTGTTCCCGGTGACAATAAATAAATAAAAAAAAAACAAACAAAAACAAACATTTTTTTCAAAAACGACTCACGTCGAGCGGTGAACCGCGATTGGAATTAGGTGTACGCCATCTTTGTAATTATGTGGAATTATTTTGTAATTCATTAGATAATGTCCTTTCATCTATTGTCTTCTACTTGGAAATGAAAGTGGAAGTGGAAGTAGGTGTACACGGTATTAGGTCGCGGTTCACCTCTCGACTCACATACTCTTAAACTATTTTTTTCATTACTTTATGAAAAAATCAATATTTATAGAATTATAATACCTTGTATGTGTATTGAAATAAAAAATGGACATTTTCTTTTTAAATATAGCTTAAAATTTTTGACTTAATTTAATTTAAGCTAAATAATTACCATTGATTTTATTTATTCGTTATTATTTCAAAAGAATAATTTAATTAGCCAACAACTTGGTGAGTTATTTTTTAATTCAACTTCTAAATTTTTAGATTTCAATCAAAATTAAATTATTTATTTTTCGTTGATTCTGTTTGAAAAGATTTTATCTAATTATATTACAAATTTAATTATAATAGTACACTGGCGTAGCATTTCAATATGAATGTAGAAATAATTCTAAAGTTAGCCATTAGTTTGGTTGCGAACATTCAAATAAGTGATATGATACTTTTTAAAGGATATTATGTGCTCCTGAGATTGTAATTCGACTCTCGAATTAAATGTCGCATATCATCTTTCGCTATTGGAATCTACTAAAAATAATTATTCTAAAAACAGTACAATACTCATACTATATATAATATCCTAGATTAATTTGCAGCAACGCTCAGAGAATGTTGCCGACAGGGAGCGCTGATGGCGTCGGTATATTTGCGGCAAATTTTAAATATAATTGTAATTTGAAATGAAAGACTCCAATTGATTTTAAATTAAGAAACATTAAATATATTGATAATTATTCCTCCCCCCTCCCTCACTACTCAAAAATTAAATATTCAATTCGCTTTTCTTTACGCACAGAAAAAGAAATTAGTCACATTTTATTTGATTTATATTTTATATATTATTTGTTTATTTTTTAATAATTTGCCACTTTTTTATAATTTTTTAAAAATCTAAATTTTGTTATTCTTATTTTTTGATTTTTACAAATTGAACGACTTACCATAAGACACGCATACCCGAGTTCCTCATGGCAATACTGGAGCAGCCTGTCATACAAACAACACCTGATCTCGTTTAAATATTTTGAGCCTTATATCGATTATCGATCCCAAATTTTAATAAAATGATATAATATAATATTCCTCCTCACATGATTCTACTTATTTAAATAAATCTATTTCCACACAAAAAATATCACAATTCTGTAGATTATAGGAAAAAAAATAGTTCCAGATTCATATCTAGAGCCTCATTTCTGTAGCTATGTCAGGGCGAAAATAAGGCGCAACTTTTAAGAGACTATGTATTTTCGGGAGTTTACATCTATACATTGGAGTGTGGTTTTTTAAGAGGAATACAATTTTTGGACCGAGACGCCGCCCGCCAGGGTACCCGGCACGCCCTCGAAGCTCGTTTAAAATATAGGTAAAAATTATAATAGATCTTTCATCAAGTCATAAGGTGCCAGGTGAAATAACATTGAGATCTCCACTTAAAGTAAGTCACTTAACATACAAAGCGTAATGCCGAATTTGTGAAGACCAGATTTAAATTCGTTCGCCGGTCCTAATAAGTAAGTATTTAAATTTTTCTTTATTTTACTAAATTAAAGGGATTTTTTTTTATTATTGAGTAAGGTAGAGGCAACTATTGCTGACATGCACCTGAAGATGACACTCTCCAAGAAAAAAATAAGAAAAAATGTTTAAATTATTTAAATAAGAAAATAAACAATTTAAACATTTAGTTAATTTCTTATTTTTTTCTTGGAGAGTGTCATCTTTAGGTGCATGTCATCAATAGTTCCCTCTAACTTAAATTAGGTTATTTTACTTTAAAGGGTTAAGAAAAAATTGCATTTTTTTAATAATTAAAAAATCTATTAAGCTTTATTTTAAATTTTATTTGAAGCTTTAAATCTGATGTCTTGGAGCAGTGTTTCTCAACCTATGTGCCGCGAAAGATTGTCAAATGTGCAGCGATGCTTTTTGACAAATTTAATTAAAATTGCATGGGTTTTGTAACTTTGAAATAGTATTTGTAATTACTTCAATTTTTTTTTGTATCATACAACTTTTACAGTTTTTTTTATATTTGGGTGTGCCGCAAATGATTCCAGATATTTTTAGTGTACCGTCAACCAAAAAAATGTTGAGAGACACTACTCTAGCTTTAAAAGTTTAGGTTCAAAAATGCAAAAATAAAAAATGTTATTTAGATTTTAATGCGAAGTCATAATATAAACATAAATAAACAATTTATATTTAACTATATTATTAATTACTACGGGATATCTAGCGACCCGAGTCTTGGAAAAAATTTCCCTTTTTTCTTAATTAATAAATGTGCGGGTGAGCGATTCTTTCATTAGAATCCGACCGAAGAAAAGGGCATGGATAGAATTATCTAACTTCTTCCTTTATAGCGAAGGAAATGCAAAAATGCCAAATACAAGTCCCTGTTCAGATTATTAAAGATTCAATTTTTAATTTCTATTATTCTAGGAATGGCCTTTTGCGCTTGGATCAAAATTATACTCGTTATAGAGAAAGCAAATATTTAATTTGACTACAATAAAATTCAGACAATAATGTGAAATAAAACCTTCTATCGGCATCCTTTTAGGAAAAATCATTCATTTTAATTGGCCCTTGAAACAATGCAACAATTTTATTTCATTTCGAGAACCAATATACTTTTCAAAACAAAAAATGTTTTTTATAGAAATATTTGAAATAACGGATAATAATTTGAAAATTTAAATATCCTCCTGAAATTTTGAAGTCGATCTTATATAACTACATATTTATGAAAAGACTCTAAATGTTTGAAATTTTATGGATGCGCCTCATCCACAGCATCCCTGAACACCACGCCACAGGTAAAATTCTTTTCTTGTTTGTGTGTTATTAAAATGATTTAAAATGTAATTTTCAAGAGTATTTATTAAAAAAAAAATTTGACTTCAAACACAGGCACAGAACCCCCCCCCCCCCCCCACACACACACACACTTACACACTTTACATACGTTTTGAACATTTTTGCTCCCATATAATTTACTACCCAGCAGTCAGCGAAAAAATTAATGAGAACATTGCTTATTAGCCGGAATCGAAATAATATATTCCTTTTTTTTATAATTTTAAATCTTATTGTACTAGTACAGTATAATCATGGCTTTCATCGAATAAATTACATTTCGATCGCGAGCTTTTATTGAAATATTATTAAAACTTAAAAATCTTTACAAACAAATAATAAATCAATTCAAAAAATATTTAAAGGAGACAATAAAAAGTGTGTCTTCTCCTGGAAAAATATATTTTTTTAATTTATTAATAACGAGACTATAATTCCTGTGAATCAATTGTAATAGACTGACGAAGCAAAGCCCTTGAAACTATAGTCTTGTTAATTAAAAAAATAATTTTTATAGAAGACACACACTTTTATTGTCTCCTTTAATTTATAAACATTATGCTACTCTCTGCAAAAATAAACTTTTTAATTTAAAAAATGTTTAATTAGAAAAACATACCTAGAAATATAAATTAATAAAATAAATATATTTTTAGGTATAAATCTAATTCGGGATAAATAGACCAGCAATTTTCAAAATTGGAATTTAAATAACAAAAATCGTTGGGAAAATTATTATCATTAGTGGCTTATCTATTTTTGAAGGTGCGTTATGTAAAAAAATTCCAAGACCTATAATAGTAAATCAGAATTGATTCTTGCATCGTAGAAGAAGGGTAAATTCAGAGCTTGTTTTGGAATCTAAGGTACATGTGGATTTAAAGTTGTATGTAAATTCAGTCTCAAGAAATCATAAAAATAAACGAGCTTGCAAATGCATTGGTTCAACTTATATCCAATTTAACTGTAAGGGTTTGAAAATAACTAATTTCTTTCAAATGAGACTTAACGGAGATTATCGACTAAAAAGTTTCCAGAGAAATGCCATGAAAAATTGATTCTACGTTGAGTTGGATCAGGGGTGTCAAACGCTTTTATATTTGCGGGCTATTCATGTGATAGGTTACATTTACACGGGCCATAGAAAATTATCAAGTTGAAAAAAATACAATATTATTTATCTTGTGTTTGTATAAATGTTTTTACTTTAACATTCAGGGTATGGCCAAGTATTGTAATTGTTAAAAAGTGTTTTTTTTTTTACTTCGTTTTTTTGAAATACCTCAAAAACGGCTGAAACTATTTTCTTAAAAAAAAATTTGAGCTAAAACATGGTGTTTTGTTCTACAAAAAAGCCCTAATGACTGAACATCGAAAAAATGTTATTTTACGAGATTTTAATGATTTTGTCAAAATGTCTGTTAGTGTACGTTAGTTAAGCGTTTGTACGTTACCAAATTTTGTATACGCTCTACCTAAAAAACTAGTGTGAATATCAAAACGAAATTTCACATGTAGTTTTGGTGAATTGAGATTAAGATTAGATTTTGGTTGAAATCGAACCAAAAATTAAGGGAGTGGGGGCTCTCAAAAAATTAATATTATAACATTTTCAAACTAAAAAAAAAAATCAAGAAACATGAAATTTACTATAAAGGAGATGGTATAATAAAAAAAAGAGAGGCATTATTTTTTTCGGGGGCCAAAATTGTGCGCGGTGGGGGGAGGGGGTCAAAAAATAGAACTATCAATTGAACTCCAAGAGCCATTGATCTATTTGTACAAAAAGAGGGAGATTCAAAAATATTAAGATTGGAGTAATTTTTGGAGACGGACTGATGTGAATTAAGTGGATTTCTACATTATAAGTCTGCTGACAATGAAATACAAGATATTATTGTTACTGCCACTGAAAGAGGAGACAGAGGGGAATGTCGCATTGAATTTCCCTCACTGACTTTTCAAAACCCTGAAGAAGGAGGGTATCTCCGAAACGTGGGTTTTATGAATAAAAAGATAGTGTAAATTATCTTCTTCTTTTTTGGACTGCCTCATCGATATCCACTTAATTCAAAAATAATTTATAATAATAACATTTTTAAACAAAAATCGAAGAAAACTGTCATAAACAATGGAGTATTCTCATTTATAAAGAGATATCATAAATTGCTAGAGTCCAAAATTCAGGGGAGGGGGGGGGAGGAGGATTCTTTCCTAAATGATTATAAATTATTTCATTAAATATAAGAGAGGGGTAGGCGTATGTCAAGTGGATTGCCACATTAGTTTATTTTTATTCAAAACATTTTTACATTTTTTTTAATAATTACATTTAAAACTTACTAGTATATCTTTGAGTTGATTTTTATGCAGTATGTATAAAATTAATAAGTTTCTAAAAGATATATAAAATAAAAAAATACGAAATTTTAACTTTCCCACGAACTACCTATTTAAAAGCAGTGTAGTTTTTTAGATAGGCCTATATAATTCTTTATTTTGGATTGTAATTAAACGTGTTAAAAAGCCAAGAATATTTTTTAATTATCTAATAGCCAAAATATTTAAGAGAATGTTCAAACAAATTTGAGCATTCTATTATTTCTGAGACTTTTTTTATTGTGATTTTTGTAAAACAAAAAGCAGATTCTTAAATTTCTATCAAAATATTTTTAGTTTTTTGAGGAATTGAGATAGCTTAATAAGATCATTTTTATCTGCTTTTAGACACAACACACAAACTTTCTGCAAAATTTCATGATGATATCTTGAATAGTTTACAAGGAAACTATTTTTAAATTTGTGAGTGCATGTTAAAGGTGCAATTTTCGAGGCTCCGATTGCGCCAAATTAAAGAAACTAAAAAATTAATAATACAAAAACTACAAATGATAGAGCAACAAAAAATTGCAGGTGTTATCAGGATAGTAATAGAATCATTTGTGCCAAGTTTCATCAAAATCTGAGGAGGTGGGTGTCATGACCGAGTGAACTGACATGGAAGACCCTCAAAGAGAAACAAAGAGGTTGTCCTCTGCTTGATGCAAATAAACATACACACATATATATCGAGAAGAATGTTTTAATTCTAAGCTGACCATCAGTGAAAGAACACCACATTTTCAATATCCATACGATATTAACTCCATGAAAAACAACATTTATAATTAAAAAAGTCTGATGATGAAGTCTTCGAAACTATAGTCTCAAACAAATAAATAATATATATATCATCTCGATATATATGTGTGTATGTTTATTTGCATCAAGCAGAGGACAACCTCTTTGTTTCTCTTTGTGAATCAACAACTCTGCTACTCTCGGCAAAACAAAAACTTTTCAATGGAAGACCCTGTCCAAAGGGGCCACAAAAATGAAGCCGCGGGCCGCTAGTTTGACACTCCTGAGCTAGATAGTCAGGTGACCTAGATAGGAAAAGAAACATATCGTCGCTGTTATATCAATGTCGTATGTAAAAACCAACACTTTTCATTAGCTAAGAAAAACTTCTGTTTTCATTTATATTAACACCAAATACCTTGTTTTGTTTTTAATCTGTAACTTGAGTTCTATCACCTGATAAGATTCAACAATTTGAGAGCAGATGTAGCTAACAAATACAAGTATTTTTCTTCAATAAATTTTTTTTGGTAATTTTGACATACGACATTTTGATATAACAACTACGATATGCTAAACGCTTTCGAAACTTTTGAATATAAATATGAAGAATATTTAATAAATCATTTTTATTTATATATCCATAAGCAAACCTGTCCCTTTAAAGCTTAAAATAAATTTTAAAGGAAATTTTAATTTTTTTTTAAATTAGTGAAAAGCGAAACCTCGCAAAGGACGAAATTCACCTCCCTATTTCAATAAATCGCCTTTGGTATCGCCAAAAGCTCAGATATCTACATTTTGATCAACCCCTGTACCGCATAGCTATGCCGCAGGATAATTTTTTTTTTGTATTTGCCAATAAGAGATTGAATCGATACTCAGGCTAATAAAAATAACTGAAAATGTTTTTTTAGGGTAACAGCCAAAAAACCAATCTGATACGAAAGGAATTTAAACAACCTAGTAATTGAGTAACTTTACACCTTTAAATATCTTCGAATAAAAATAACAAGATAATCTCCTCAAATCATGCAAAACAACTCAGTCTCAGGTTATCTAAGTGATACAATTTGTCCAATAAATTCAAGAATAGGTAAAATATTAAACAATCTGTCGAGGCTTTAACACACCAAGTGCCTTACTTTACGCCTTCCCCATATATTTTTCTTTAAATTTTACAAAGTAGACTAATTTACAAGATTATTCAATATTCTTCAAAAAGACTAAAACGTAGAGAAAATTTATTAGGATAATGTAAATCAGGCCCGGATGCACCTGTAGGAAGCTTGTAAAAATTTTCTCTGGCTGAAGAAGATTATAATATACAGATAATGATGTCAGGGAAAATGGTCCTTATCTTCACCTACCTATTTTTTCAGGAATAGGAAAAATTCGAGTTAAATGTGGGTATAATTTTAGATTACATATCCCATTCGGAAAATAATAATAGCGAGGGTAAAAATGGAATAAATAGATAAATATCTTATTTTTGTCTGCTTAAAAATTGTCAAAATTTAAACAGCTATAACTCAAAACTATGTTTTTTACTTCTAAAAATTAAAAGATTCATATCTGAGTCAATTTTTTGAATTTTTGAATTTGTTTTCCTGGAGGTGGGGGCAAAAAGCATTTTGTTCAGTTGATTCTCTAGAAACAGGAGATGCCATTATTTTGAATTTGACCAGGTGGAGATAAGGGCTCTTTTCTCTGACACCATCACATACATATGTTGTTAAAATGACTTTCGTGCATTTCAGCTAAGAATCTTTTCCACGAGAAGGTATACCACGCCAGGGGCGTCCAACCTTTTGCCTTACACGGGCCAAAATGATGATTATTTTTTCGGAAATCTTGAAATATAGCTCCCGATTCAAAATTTAAAATTAGCACTTTTATTTTTCGAAAACTTCACAGTAGATTTTCAAACTTCTTATTTTAGAGAAAAAAAATTATCAGGCCAAATTATTGTGTGTTTTCTAGTATCTACATATACATCTCAATGCTTTAAGGAAATTTATGACTTTATAGGCCACGGGTTGAACAGCCCTGGTTTAATTCGAGTGGGATTAAAGAAGGATATGAGGAATGATAATTTATTTTTTAAAAGGGTCAGGGATATAATAATCCCTGACTATCCATTATCTATTGACATGAAAGAACGTGCAAAGATCTAAAAGGCAAGTCCTGACAAGTTTTAGTCCAGATGAAAAATTTTCAATTAATTGTGATTGTTCTAGAAAACCTCAATTCCTTGTCTCCTTGTACTAGAATGATATAATATAGACTTGGTTAGTGTCGTAGCATATAAATTACTGAAATAAATAATATTTTACAAAATAAAAATATGAGAAAATGAAGAATTTTTAAATATTCGAAACTTCATTATTTTTTTTATCCTATATAGTTGAGCTTATAATTTTGCTTTTAGTGAATTTTATTCTTGAAAAAGGCTTCACGTGTATTGTACAAATTTACATTCATATTTCGAAAAAGGGAATATATATATCTCTACATATAAATCTCAATGTTTTAAGGAAGTTTATGCTTTTATGTTGGGCCACACTCATTGCAATGCTGGGCCGCATGCGGCCTCTGGTTGGACACTTGGACAGCCCTGGTATACACCAATACCATAAGAATCTTATTATTAGTATAGAGATATAAAAAAATAACATCTATGTCTAACTTAAATAGGCATTAATATAAAACAAATACGAACATTATGCAAATCATCCCTAACACCTTGGTAGACAATTTTGTTTTCTTTAGAAATCTTAGCTCATTTACTATTTGAACTTTTATATATAAACATACTCAATAACGAACACAAGAAATCACTAACGATCATTTGTCAAATATATTAGTTTTCCGATCTTTACCTACCTTGGAAGAATATTTTGGTGGTTTTAAAACCATATCTTCAGTAAATTTTTGCAAAAATTATTTGTCTTTTTTGAAAAATTAAAAAAAAACTAAGCTTTATTTTATTAAAGATGTTTACAATATTTTCCCTTAATACTTATGTTGAAGTAAAATCTGTGTAAAACCCATCATTACCTACGAAGAAAATTTAAAAGAAGCCAAGTGTAAAACAAATAGGGTGATAAGAACTGTCGAAATGAGGGTACTTAAAACAATAGCAAGTAAGCTTTTCAAGATAAGGTGTCCAATAAAACGATCAGAATAGCGTGTCAAATAGAGTGTTGTCACGAGGAAACGACAATTCTGGTAAGCACACGTCATTTGAATGGGAGATGACAAAATCGCGAATGCACGATGTACGGAATACCAAACAGCAATAGATTTATCTCACAAAAGTTCCAAAAGATTGGTCGTTATTCTCAAACTCACACACACGCACACACATAGAGAGAGAGAGACTGTTTTGTTTTTTGTTTCAGATTGTTCAGTTAAAGTTTCCTCAAAAAGCTAGAGTTCGATCCACCCTAGTAATAAATTTAAATATTATAAGCTATTCAATATAATTATATCGTGGCTGATCTTATAAAACCTCGTAAGTCCTAAATTCAAAGTTTGCCAGAAAACAAGAAAACCATACATACAAATACAATGCAATATTTATTATTTCTCCGTAGCGCGAAATTAAATTGGAATGGAATAATAAGGTTTCAATCGAGGAGTGATCCGCGATTGGAAGTAGGTGTACACCTCTTTGGAAGTATTTTGGAAATACTTGAAAATATTTGAAAGTACTTGGAATTATTTGGAAGTACTTGGAAACATTTGAAAGTACTTGGAAACATTTGAAAGTACTTGGGAATATTTGGAAGTACTTAGAATTATTTGGAAATGCTTGGAAATATTTGGAAGTACTTGGAAATATTTGGAATTACTTGGAAATATTTGGAGCTACTTGGAAATATTTGGAAGTACTTGGAAATATTTGAAAGTACTTGGAAATATTTGGAAGTACTTGGAAACATTTGAAAGTACTTGGAAACATTTGAAAGTACTTGCAAACATTTGAAAGTAGTTGCAAACATTTGAAAGTACTTGGGAATATTTTGAAATACTTGGAAATATTTGGAAGTACTTGGAAATATTTGGAATTACTTGGAAATATTTGGAGCTACTTGGAAATATTTGGAAGTGCAAGTGGAAGTAGGTGTACATCATATCAGGTCGCGGTTCAGCCCTCGGTTTCAATAGACAGACGCGGGTTGGTCAGTATAAACGTATAATACGTATTTGACCAAAAATCGGATTTACGAAGTTTTGTAAGATATATATGTTTTGATTTAATTATCATGATATAATATAATTATTTAATTTTGGTATAAAATTATTTTTGTAAATTACTTATTCTAAAATAAATAAATTGATTAAAATAAAAAATTTAAATTTACAAAGAAATTTGAAAGTGTATAATAGGAAAATAAGGACAAGTTTTTATGTGTGACTTTTTTATTTATCAGCCAAAGTTTCGTTGACTTTATCGACTTGTCTTCATGGTTCAATGGTAACGAAGATAACAAGAAAATTTAGACGAATGTGTGGCATGACTGGAGAAGTAGACAAAGTCGACGAAACGTTGGCTGATAAATAAAACAGTCACACATAAAAAATTGTCCTTATTTTCCTATTATAAGCTTTCAAATTAATACAAATTATGGACGGAAATGATAATAATAATTTAAAAAGAAATAATATGTTTGTTTATGCTTTTATTATTACAGCGTCTTAATAAAATAATTTAATTTTTATTTTTATTTTGTAATTAGGAATACGAAGTTCTGAAGGAAGCTAGAGAGCACAAAATCTAAACAGTTAATCGTATTAGAAATACAAATTTTGTCAGGGAAAATGATGTGGGTTCTAGGTGAAACATTTTTCAAATAAAGTAAAGATAATTTTGAAAATTTTTAGTAACTTTTATAAATATTTTTGTGAAACATACCTAGTATTTTATATTTTAAATTTTAAAAAGTCACTAAAATTTTTTCAAAATTTTCTTTACTTTAGAAGTACAAATATTCAAGCGTCACAAAGAACTGCGAGTTTTATTTTTTCTGAATATCGTGATCCACACACAAAAAATAATTATTGAAAATAATTTTTCTTTAAGATTCAGAAATTTTTAAACAAAAAGCAAAATATTTTTTAGGGGAACTCAATACTAGAATAGACCGGCAGGCTTACAATTTGTGTTGAAAGTCTAAAACGTGAAGAGAAATAATATAATTTTTTTCTGTCCATTTATCTACCTAATATCTTTTTGGATTCCGATATCCACGATAAGCCAGGAACGGAATAAATTTAGATATTATATTCAAAATGTGCTGCATGATTTTAAAGATGATCAAATGTCATAGATAAAGATAAAAAGTAAATAAATATTTTATGAGATATTAATTTACTATGAGCTAGGTTTTCTAGGTCACTTGTTTCTCATAAAAATATTTATTTACTTTTATCTTTATTAAAGACTAGCCGCAAGGCCTGCTTTCGGCGGCCCTCTTGCTAGTCAGGGGGCACGCTCCTTTGACCCCCAGCCCACAAATCTAACATTCACCCCCCACTCCCTCCCCCACCCCCACTCCCACCCATCACCACCCCAAAACCCAAACAGCACCCCACCCCCGTTCCCCACTCCGACCCCACCACCCCGCACCACACCTGAACCCCCCACTTCACCCTGCACCCCCACCCCTGAACCCAACCCTCCACTCCCGCTACGCCACCTGGCTACCCGCACCACCCCCTTCACCCCCACACTACTCCGCATCACTCCCCCAACCCACCTTCGTTCCTTACCCTCATTCCACCCCCGGACTCTCATACCACCACCCGCACCCCATACTTTAACCCCCCCCACCCACACAGATTATGTATATAAAATTTGGTTTAGTTTGGTCCAAGAGAAACACTTTTAATTTTTTTGAGCCCCCCCCCATTTTGGGTTGTTAGTTTTTGCATTTCTAGCTCTCTAGAGGCCCACAGATTATGTATATAAAATTTGGTTGAGTTTGCTCCAAGGGCAAGAATTTACATTTTTTCACCCTCCCCCCTTTTTGGGTGGTTTTTTGGGGAATCTTTTTAAACAGAAGCTGTCAGAAATCACATCCCCTACAACTTTGCTTATAATAAAATTTGCCGTAGGGTTAATAGTTTAAGAGTTATTTGATAATTTTCATACGTGCGCCCCCCCCCCCCCTAAACCCCCTTTTTGGGGTCAAAATATCAAAACGTTATATAGTTTAGGAGTTATTTGATAATTTTCATACGTGCGCCCCCCCTAAACCCCCTTTTGGGGTCAAAATATCAAAACGTTATATAGCTATAAACGTAAGTTAGAAGACATCTGATGAAAATTTGAAATTTCATAATAATCCCTTTAGCCGTTTTTACGTGAATCGTGAGAAACTTTTCGCGGAAACCACGGAAACATACAAACAGACAGACATACAGGAATTTTGTTGAGGGTGTTTTCGTTTATAACTTTGCTTGAAACGTGTGCAACCAAAATTTGGCGTGATTTGGAGCAATGTACAGACAAAATCTTAATTTTATATATATTGATGTTTCACCTTGCACCAACACCATAATCTCTATTAATTATAAATGTCATAGATCAATTTATAGAGCGGGGAATATGCTTGAGAAAAAAAAATCCGAATTTTGCAAATTTTTAATTTATTTTTTCCTCTTTTATTTTATTTTATTTTTATTTTTTATTTCTTTAATTAAAATGTCAAATAATACTTCTTACATTTTTTTGCTTCTATAGTTTTCACGCCACACTTTTTACTCTGTTGAAATGTCCACAAATTTGAAAAGTAGAAAATTTGATTCCAAAATTACGATTCATATATTCTCAATCAAATATATAATTAACAAATACTTGTTCCAAAGTTGTTCAGCTTGTTGAAGCTTTGGTCGTCAGATTAATTAACTAAAAAAAAGACAATTTTTTTAATTTCATCACAGTCTGTTGAATTTTTAAATTCATCAAGCAGATATATGGTATTATGTATTTATATTATTAATTTCATTTTACTTTTTCATTGTGCTTAAACTAATATAAATAAATGTTGTAATTAAACAGAAAATTTTTTATTTTCTCAAAAAAAGCTTAAATACTTTTGATAAAAACATGGTTAGCCAAAATACGACTTCAAGGCCCAAAAATATCTTATTTAGAGAAAAGTAATTTTTTATATAGATATTAATTATTTTACAAAATCTCATTTGAAATTTTGTGAGTGAGATTATGGTCAGATTTTTCCGTTTGAACGAAACCAAAAGAATATTATAACGAAATTTAATATTTATTTTATATTGATATCAAGAGCTGATTAAAATTTATTTGAAATAGGATTCAAACTTAACCTTTACTCTTGACATGTTCTAAAAATAATTAATCTCTTCAAATATTATTTTCGTGTTGCTTACTAAATAAAACTTTTTAAGTCCATAGACAAAAGCTTTATATAATCAAAGGAAAATTCATTGGGAAACCGTTTCGGGAGTATTTTTGGACATATCTCACTTTATCTGAAGCTAGAATTGGATCGGAGCAAACCGAAACGATGCTCTACTTTGTGAAATATAGAACGCTAGCTGCAAGGCCCGCCTTCGGCGGCCCTCTTGCTAACCACCTGGGGACCCAACCCACGAACCCCCCCTCATACCCCCCCCCCAGCCCTCCACCACCACTCCTGCACCATGCACCCGTGCCCAACCACCGCCCCCACCCCACCCGCTCCGCACCGCCCCACTTCTAGCCTTCTAGTGACCCACAAATTATGTATACAAAATTTGGTTGAGTTTGGTCAAAGAGCAAGCATATTCATATTTTGACCCCCCCCCCTTTTTGGATGATTTTTTGGGGAAATTTTTTTAAACAAAAGTTGCTAGAAATTGCATTCCCTACAACTTTGCTTATAATAAAATTTGCAGTAGAGTTAATAGTTTAGTAGTTATTTGATAATTTTTATTCGTGCGCCCCCCAAACCCCCTTCTGGGATCAAAATATCAAAACGTTATATTGCTAAAAACGTAAGTTAGAATACATCTGATGTATATATGATATTTCATATTAATCCCTTCAACCGTTTTACGTGAATCGTGAGCAACTTTTCTGAAACGACGGAAACAGACAGACAGACATACAGACAGGAATTTTGTTGATGGTGTTTTCGTTCATAACTTTGCTTGAAACGTGTGCAACTAAAATTTGGCGTGATTTGGAGCAATGTACAGACAAAACCTTAATTTTATATATATACTTAGATATTATTGTTCAAGATCGTGAATCTAATAACTTCGATTGGACTAAACTTTGTGATTACATTAAAACTACTTTTTGTGCAGTGTGTAATTTTTTTTTAAATGAGATGAGATTTATATTTAATTTTTTTGTAAGAAATACTTTGGAATTTTATTTCAAATTCTAGTTTATGAAATGTTCTCTTCCAAGTTTAGTGTACATTTATTTGTTGTGTAATAATGGAAATAAAATAGAGTGCGTAAAAAAATAGTCATGTGAAATGTTTAAGTCTCCTGCAATTCGTACTTATTTAGGGTTCCCAAATTGTATCACAGAGAATTACCACAGTATTTAGAATTTTACAATAGTAAATGAAATGCATGAACATTATACCAGATATAATGATAGGATATATGTACATAAGGTAAATAGAGAATTTACGAAAAGCTCACTGTTAGGGGGCTTGAGGAATTCAATTCTCTGCTCTCTGAAGTAAAAAATTCAACTATTTAACTTTATATAAAATAAAATTAAGAAAACATATTAGTGATAATTGAAAAATGTTACATAGATATTAGGACTTAATTGTAATTATGTAGTATAATGTAATATATATGTATGCAGATATATTTAAATTTAAATAAATAAATAAAAATAAAAATAGTGTTCCGTTCAAAAGTAAAACGGCATCCTATAGTATCGCGTCTATCTCTCTGTCTGTTTATCTGTCCGTCCGTGTTAGATTGTAAACTAAATAAAATATCAACTTGAAAATCAAAGTTATATATTCATTTTTACTTTACAATACAGGGTATGGTCAAGTATTGTAATCGTCAAAAACGGCTGAAACTATTTCGATTCAAAAATTAAGCGAAACCATGCCATTTCGCTCTACAAAAAAGCCCTAATAAGTGAACATCGAAAAAATTATATTTTTCGATATAATAATTTTTTTGTCAAAATGTCTGTTAGTCTTTTATTTAGTTAGTTAGTCTGTGCGTTACCAAATTTTGTGGACGAGTTGCTCAAAAACTAGTGTGAATATCGAAACCAAATTTCACACGTAGTTTTGGTCCATTGAGATTAAGAGCTGATTAGATTTTGGTGCATATCGACCCAAAATTAAGAGGGGTGGAGGGGGTTAAAAATTAAAAATCTAGGCCATTTGACCAAACTCAACCAAATTTTGTATACATAATCAGTGGACACCCAGAAGTCTAAAAATGCAAAAATTAACCACCCGAAATGGGGGGGGGGGGTGGATGGTCAAAAAATTAAAATCTTGGCCATTTGACCAAACTCAACCAAATTTTGTATACATAACAGTGGAATCCCAGATGTCTAAAAGCAAAAATTAACCCCCTCCCCTACATGATTATAAATAATTTTATGGTAAAGTCAAGTGGATGGCCACATCAGAACACGTTAGCTTATTATTAAATAAATCAGACATTTCAATGAAATTTTATTTTGAGGAGAGCCGAATCATATGTGAGGTGTGAGATATTTTTGTAAAGATCGTTTTATGTAGAATTAGGTTAAATTTATAAAAAATTGAATTACTTTAGAATCTATTTGTGAGTGATCCAGGTCCATTTTTAGATGATATTTATAATGTGAATAAAAATTAGAACTAATTTGATATCAAAAATATTTTAGGAAATATAAGACTTGGAACCCTTGGTATACGAGTCCGACTAGCAAATCTAGTTTCATGTATTTATACCTTTAAGCAATATTTTTCGATCTAGTTCATTCTCATTAAATAATAGAATAGTAAAAAAAGTTGAGAACATCTATAAAATAAATCTCCAACTAAGGTCTAGAAGGCAATCTTGAGTTCATTTAAAAATAAGATTATAGTTGGAATTAGAAAACTTGTCATGTATGTACTATTCACTTGTATATCAGAGGATTCTCAACCACGTCGTGCGTGATTTGTATCTCAAAATAAGAGGAGAAAAACGAGTTGACAGTTTGCCCTTCGCATATGGGCTCACAGATAACAGTTAAGAAAGAGAAAATGGCAACCGAGAAAATGGGGAATTTACATATTTTTCGTTTTTATCCATTTATTTGTTTGGAAACGTATATATAACATTTTAGGGGAACAAATTGGAAAAAATATCAAAGAAAATAAAAATTATATACAAATCTTTTTTTTATTTCGCATGTTCCATTTCGAAGTTGATCGAAAAAAGATCCACTAAAAAGGAAATCACGTATTACCACTAAAATCAAACATTGGTATACTCTCTAAAATAAACTTTTTTATATGATAAAAATGTTTTGAAAGTTGATTCTTGAGAAATTTCTTATTTCTTTTTAGTACAATTTACAGTCTGGAAAATATGTATTTAATCAGAATCGAAGGCGGGCACATGTTACATACAGAAAACATTTCCCTAAGTTAAAAAAAGTGTCTGACTATTAAAAGGGTTAGTTGTATGTCAGTTTGTAAATTCTTCGTTAGTTGATAAAGACTTTAAAACCGACATGACCCTAAGATTATCACACGATGCAAGTAATAATTGGTAAGTTTATTTAGTTCTGTTTCTACTACTATTACAACATGGTTATTGATATTCATTTTTATATAATATATTATTGAGTATATCATACTTGGAAAATGAAAAAAAATATCTTCTAGGTGCGCAATAAAAGATAAATTAGGTCTGTATGTGTGTCTGTCAGATGATTCAATGATTCTTGTTGGAATCCGGAATAGTGAATTCCTTCAGGTCATTTGCTCCAATTAAATTGTTAATTGCATTGTAACAAATTTAATCCATAGTCAGCAGAAGTTGAGTGTGATAGGTGTACAACTCATTTACCAATTATAATTATGCTGATATTTAATTTGATGCTTAAACATCCTGAAACCTCTAAATTCATTATGACAGCTCGGCTTTTGAATATTTTTGTCTATCCATTATTTATTGTTGAAATATATAAATTCTTGGTCATTTCTTCATCATTATCAGGTTCCATTTTTAATCCCCTACTAAAAAAATGAGCCTTATTGGTTTGACCCGGATCCTTGAACATATGAGTGTATGATTATAATGTTGCTGGTCTCCTATAACTCTAGACGAAGAGTTGAGCAATTTTATTAATATTTTTTTGTTAGTAAACTATGTCCTAAAAGTTTTTAAAAATATTTTATGTGTACATTATAAAATTCCTGTATTTATTAAGATTTAAAAATATGAAGACAAATCCTGAAACAAACTGAAGTTTTTATTTGGTAATACATATATATAAAATTAAGGTTTTGTCTGTACATTGGTCCAAATAACGCCAAATTTTGGTTGCACACGTTTCATGAAAGGCGAAAACACCCTCAACAAAATTCCTGTCCCTCTGTCTGTATGTTTGCGTGGTTTCCGCGAAAAGTTGCTCACTATTCACTTAAAAACGGCTGAAGGGATTATTATGAAATTTCATATTTGGATCAGATGTCTTCTAACTTACGTTTATTGCTATATAATGTTTTGATATTTTGACACCAAAAGGGGGTTTGGGGGAAGGCACTAATGGAAATTATCAAATAACTCCTAAACTATTAACTCTACGGAAAATTTTGTTACGAGCAAAGTTGTAGGGGATGCGATTTCGTAGCCCCTGGCAAGAGGGCCTCCGAAGGGGGTCCTTGCAGCTAGTTTACTATAATTTACAAGGCATCAAAACATAGGCCCTTAAGTCACTTTTTGTTTTTATTACATTTAAATTATTATTGAAATGCAAGGCTAGAATCCAAGAATGCGATTTTTGTAGATTAAATGGGTGGCTAGAATTAAAAATGAAGACGTACTTGGTAGGCTCAGAAAAATGAAAATATTGTGGAAGAAACTGAAGGAGGAAAGAGCTCAAATAGGTCAGACCCAGTGACTCGGTGCAGTGATGAGTTTTTTTCTCATTTTTTTTAACTTTAGATGGTATAATCCATTTTCCCAGTGGGACATTGTTGAGTTATTTTCTGGAGAGTGAAGTAGAAGAGAAAAGGAGAAAAGAACGGCCAAGTTTATGACATTTCCTCCCGAAAAATTAAGGATATGAGATTTGGAACTTTTAGAGATATAGTATGAAAGATTTGGTATGGATAGACTCTCCAGAGGTTGTGTCGAACAAAATCCTCTATGAATCAACTTGAAATAAGCTGACGTGTTCTGATGTGGCCATCCACTTGACTTTACCATACACAACCTGGCCTCTCACTTATATTTAATATTTAATAAAATTATTTATAATCATGTAAGGGGGGCGTTAGTTTTGCATTTTTAGATTACTGTGTGGCCAGTGATTATGTATACAAAATTTGGTTGAGTTTATTACAAGAGCCTATATTTTCATTTTTTGACCTTACACCCACCTCCCCCCACCAATTTGGGGCTGTTAGTTTTTGCATTTTTAGACTTCTGCGGTCCCACTGATTATGTATACAAAATTTGGTTGAGTTTGGAACAAGAGCCTATATTTTCATTTTTTGACCCCCCCCCCTCCCCACCAAATTTGGGCTGTTAGTTTTTGAATTTTTAGACTTCTGGGGTCGCACTGATTATGTTTACAAAATTTGGTTGAGTTTGCTCAAATGGGCCCCTCCCACTCCCGTTAATTTTGGGTCGATATGCACCAAAATCTAATCAGCTCTTAATCTCAATGAAACAAAACTACCTGTGAAATTTGGTTTCGATATTCACACTAGCTCGTCCACAAAAATTTGGTAACGCGCAGACTAACGGACACCCAACCAGCCGGACAGATCACTAAGTAACTAACAGACATTTTGACAAAACAATTATTATCTCGAAAAATATCATTTTTTCGTTGTTCACTTATTAGAGCTTTATTGTACAGCGAAATGCCATGGTTTTTGCTCAATTTTTTTAATAAAAATAGTTTAAGCCGTTTTTGAGATATTTCGAAAAAAGAAGGAAAAAACACTTTTTTCATGCACGATTACAATATGGTACTTGACCATACCCTGTATGGTAAAGTAAAAAATGACTCGATTTTGATTAAAAAAAAATTGATTGAACAGAAGGTCTAGCGGCTGCAAAAAAGCCTCTTTTAATAAATATTCATAAAAATTAAATTTTCCTAGATATTTAGAAAACAATTATTTTTTGATTTTATTATTATTATAAAGCTTTTTGCTTAAATTCAACCACCTGTTTGTTTAAATAAATTATTAGATACCTAATAATAATAATAATAATCAATGAAGAAATAATGATGGAAGGATAATAAAAACTATAAATTCAGAATAACAAAAATTATTGGGACGACATTTTTATTATCTTAAAAACCAACGTTTCAGAGGATCTATCCTCTTTCTTCATAATGTAAAACAGGTAATTCTATTAATGTCAATGATAAATTTTATCACCAACACAAGAAATGTTAAAGGAGACATGGAGGAGGTGGTTACATGCTTCAATCGTTGATCATTTTAGACCTTGAAAAAGAACATAAAATCCTCCGATACGTCAGTTTTTATTAGAATGAAATGATATTTCTATAAAAAAATGGATTCAGAGTTTGTAGTTTTCGTTATCCTTGAACCGTCACTCCATAAACTCAATTGAATTCTCCCACTCCGTCTCCAAAAGAAAATAATTTTAATTTTATTAAATAAAAATAAAATGACCCTTAAAAAGGAACGAATTTCAAACAAAATGCATTCTCTAATGAAAATTCGTCTCATGTTAGGTACCACCTTTTACAAATCTTTATAGTTTTTTTTATTTTTTTATTTTTTATTTTTACCCCCTTGACTTCGGGAACTAAATTCCCATTTAGCAAGTCGTCACAGATTCCCTAGGCATAAGTAAAGTTAAAATGACTATCGTGATTGATCACAATAAATTAGTAAGCTATGAAAAATAATTGAAATTATATAGCCCCAAGACGGTCATTATAAATCTATACAAAAAACTATAATATTAATTATAATACTATATAATTATAATACTATATATTAAAGTGCCTAGAGCACCGATGATCTGTAACTTTTTGCCTCTAAATTGCTTAAGTTTTAAATTTCAAGGCTCTGCAACTTACCGAAGACGATATATGAATGATCAAAATATTTATTTTACGAGACTACTAATTTACACCCCCTTCGTTTATTTCAATCGGATTAAAATCTATACACGACTAATGACTCATTACACTTGCTTAATAAGTACACCAATTTTAAAAAAAAATCGTTAGTGCCGTTTTTGAGAAAATAAAAAAAAAATCTTTCATGTAAATGTCCACTTCCGGTTTTCCGATTTCAACCAAAATCTTGCTGTACCCCTTCATGACTACGTCGAACTTAAGTTTCGAATGTAGTAGATCTGAGATTTATGTTTGCGAAACGCAAGGGGTACATTCTTACTTATGTAAACATCAACTTCCGGTACTTCTATTTTAGCCAAAATCTTGCGATACTTGTGGTAGC
Organism: Forficula auricularia; assembly: GCA_024734495.1. Classification (NCBI taxonomy): domain Eukaryota; kingdom Metazoa; phylum Arthropoda; class Insecta; order Dermaptera; family Forficulidae; genus Forficula; species Forficula auricularia. Next base: position 13,104,913 of record JALMQS010000128.1, read on the forward strand.
TCTAGATAGCTTAAGTTTCAAATTTCAAGGCTCTGCGACTTACCGAAGTCGAGATTAGAACGATTAAAATATTTATTTTGCGACATGACTAATTTACACCCCCCTTTCTTTATTTCAATTGCATTAAAATTTATACAGGACTAATAACTCGATGAGATTTGATAAGTTCACCAATTTTTAGCGAAATCGTTAGAGCCGTTTTCGAGAAACCGATTGGATATATATACAAGAATTGCTCGTTTAATATAATAAGATAAGATAAGATAGAGAGAACCGACGATTTATACCAACTTACATTGTTAAACTATGTGTGTAAAGGATAACAATTCGTTGCCTTAACCACGCACAAACAACTCTATAACAAACGAGCTATTAGAAATAAAACAAAGAATAGGTTTTTAATAAAATCTTTATAGTATATAGAGTCACTTTATTCTCCTAATTTTTTTTGTCTATCTATCAAATATTAAATAATTTTTAAGCTGCACATGATTTCGAGTACCGTCCTGAAATATTCTACCTACTATCGGTGGTACGAATACCATAGATCTCTGATAATAAAATGAATTCATAGGAACCATGTACTTATCTAGCCAAATACCTAGATAAATTTTCGCTGGTAAAATAATTTTTGTATTCAGGTTAAATTAGATACTTAGAAATAATTTATACTTTTCAAAATTTGGGGAGTTATCAATTTCGTAATTTTATTATTTTGTTTATACAGTGTTAAAAATTACTTAATTTTATAGTTCTTTAAGTAGAAGTTAAGCTATTTAGAGGCAAAAAGTTACCGAAGCATCGCTCAGTGCTCCAAACATAATTATTATATACTACTTATGTTTGAATCAAATTTCATAATTTTTGTTTGCCATCTTCAGTAGAAATTTTTAAAAAATACTCAAAGTTACCTTTTATTATTGCTTGCACAGGGGTGGATATTTTGTTAAGAAACATTTCTTATTCCACAATTAAGACTCAATCAAAATATACAGAGATAATAATCCTTGGATTAATTTGACGAAAGCTTTGTTTCAAAGAGGGCAATCAACTTAATTATGCAATAAGCTCCAGCCGATATATTGCTCTCACGTCTGACGTCAAAAATTAAGTTAAAAGCATTCTACTTTTGATCTCTATTTAAGGAGGCATTTTCGTCGCTAATTTTAAATAAAAAATATTAGATTATAACTATAACTTAATTAAAGATAAGAGTAAATAGATATTTTATTTAATATGGATTTACTATGAGTTAAGATACTGGATCCTTATTTCACATTAAATTTTAATGTGAAATAAGTGACCCAGTATCCTTAACTCATAGTAAATCCATATTAAATAAAATATCTATTTACTCTTATCTTTATTAAAGATGTTTCACCTTGCACCAACACCACAATCTCTACTGATTATAACTTAATTGTTTATAATAGTTTAAGTCTCTATCTATGCTTTGGTGAAGTTTCAATCACACATTAGCGATCAAATTTTTGAAAATAAAATTTTTTTTAATCTAAAAATTATCTCAGAGTTTTATGAAAAATTAAGATCTTGATACACTCTCTTTAATTATACTACTCTTGGTTGAATAGATAAAGTTAAAAAAACTAAAAATTAACTTTTTGAAACACGCAGGTTTCTTTTTTTGCAATAAAATATATCATTGACCGTGGAATTTACTAAAAAATTTACTTTAAAAAATTACATAAATGCTAAGTTTGGATGTATAGTAAACACAAACAGTTTTAATACAACGCATTGCCAAATCATACAAGAGTTATTATCAGCTGATTTGAATAAATCAAACTAACTTTTCTATTTAATTATTTTTTTATAATTGTTTTTATTTCAAACATTTACTGCTTTCATACTAATTATTTTTCATTTGTATTTTGACTTATTTTTTTTAAATATTATATACTACACTTCTTTTGACATAACTGGAGCGAAAGGACCTTCTTAATTCGATAATAATCTATTTATTAAAATGTTGAAAATCAAATACTAATGTGAATAAAAAATTAAGTTTTATCATGATTTTAAGAACAATTTTCTTTATAGTGTTTATTTTTTTAGTGTAGATAAATATTCTAGAACAATTATTAAGAGATTTCGAAGGCTGAACCGCGACCTAATATCGTGTACACCTACTTCCACTTCCACTTTCATTTCCAAGTAGAAGACAGTAGATGAAGGGGCATTATCTAATGAATTCCAAAATAATTCCACATAATTCAAAAGACGTCTACACCTACTTCCAATCGCGGTTCACCCCTCGAGCTTAAAACCCTTTATCTAAATAATATTGAAAAGTTCAAGTAATGTACGACAATGTCAATTGAGTACATAAGGATAAGTTGATTGAAATCGGACAAATAAAATGTCGGCTATTATAAGGACTTTTCTGTAAATCTTTTTGAAAAAGAATTAATCTAGAGCAGGGGTGGCCAACACGAGGGCTGCGGGCCGCATGCCACCCGCTGCGAGTCATTTTTTGGCCCGAGGACCTGGTTCAAATGAAAATAAATATTAACTTTATTGTACATACCACCAAAAGAACATTTTACATCATGAGTCGTTCCTATCATATATATTTAAATTATAGCTAAGAGAAATTTGAAATATCTCGCATTTTTTGGTTTGAGCTATTTTAAATATCCCGTTAATCTTCTACAAGAGATTAATTAATAAGATCTATGATCATATTTTTGCATTTAAAATGAAACTTGCCCTTTGAGACAACAGTTGAGGACAAAAATACTACTCACTTTCCTATATTGTCATTGCAATCAGACGTCCCACAGGACGCGGCGGATAAATACACTTCTTTGATATCTGACTTAAACCTCGAATTTGAAAATCGATTTCAGGATTTTAAAAATCAGTGTGTGCTTTTTTGAGCATTTGCAAAGGCATTCGCGATAAACGTGAATTTATTACCAGGATGATTAGAAATAGAACATTGTGAAATATGTTGTGATACAAAGTTAAAGGAGAAATTCCATCAAGTTGGTTTGGAAGAGTTCTATAAAATCTATTTGGACAAGGATAAATATCCTGCGTTTTACAAACATGCTCTGTCGATGGTTTCGCTATTTGGAAACACTTATGCGGCATAAGCCCAAAATTTACACAGGACTGTCGAAGATGATGGGAGAGTATTAAGGGGGAAGTAGTAATAAGGCTAGTAAATAAGAGGAAGAGTTTATTACTAGTATTAAGGCGACTCTGACTGGTGGGCATACGGAGTCTTGAAAAAGTTTCAACTTTTTTTTTGGTTTCACGACTGGCTAAAAATACAGAAAGACATGTAGGTATGATTTTGACACAATTAAGCAAGCCTTGAAGTAATTCAGCGCCGCGCCTGTAAATTGAAGGGTATTCATTCGATTAGAACGCCCTGCATTGCTGGTTGCGTCGACAGGCGCTGAATTTCTGACTAGTACAGTTCCTTTTCAGTTTCATTACCCTTGTGACCAAAAAAGCCATGTGTCTTTACCTCTTGTCAAAAAATATATTGTGAGAAAATAAAACAAAATTTATTAGGATTATTGATTCTTCACCATTTGTTTTTCTACTAAAAATCCTCAATGTACTTTCAGGTAGGATATGTAGAAATTTGATGGTATGATTACTATTTAAATTTAAAAATTAGCTAATGCTATGACAATAAAAACAAATATTTGAGAACTAGAAAAATATTGATTAAAAAAATGAGCGAATTTATTGCGTTCCGGTCTACAATAAAATCGTATAGTGAACATTTATATTTTTAAAGATATTAATTATTTTGTCAAAATATCTGTTAGTGATTGTGTGGTTCTCTTGTGACACGTGAGGCGTGTGTAGCAGAACATGTGATAAGCCTATAATAAAGAAGATCTTGTGATTCTATAATAAATATTTTTAAATAAATAAATAAATAAATAAATCTTTATTTCTCGACCTGCTTAGAGGCACAAGTTCTCGCTGGCTAGGTCCTCCTAACATCAATACAATCTAGCTACAATACATTAATAAACATCAATACTAATTAATTTCAACAATAAGTAAGTAAGTTGTTATAACACTTGTAGACCTGAATTTTATTTTGTAAATTTGTGATGAAATTTATTACATTTCAATGATTATTTGATATTTTATTAATTAAATATTTATTTCAAAGTTTATTCTTCCAAAATTTTTAATTTTTGAGAAAAAAGTTAAGTAAAAATCATTTGATTGACGCACATGCTAGTTTTTTAAAAACAATCTCAAATCAATTGGGCATGTCTTGAATATGTTTTTATTTTATCTGTAATTATTTTCCTTTCTGATATCTAATCAAATAACGGGATTCTTTTCCCTTTGATCTGTTTTTCATATTGAAATGCATTTATTTCATTTCGAGCCGAAGAGTCATCGGGTCAAGTGCTTTTAATATTTGTGTTTTATAGGAGCCGAGTTTTGTGCATTTTTGTTGAATACTCCATTGTGGAGAATTGTTTAAACCTTCATAAGAGACAAGGTAAACATTTAAATACAATTTTTTTAAATCTTTTGGATAATTTTGTGATTTAAAAATTAATAAAACTCATCATAACTACATATTATATTTACAATGGAATATAAATAAAAAGAGAAAATTATTACAAAAACAGACTGTTGCTAAATAATTTTGAAATAAAAGTCTCCTATTATAAAATAAAATGTAGTAAGAGTATACAGTTTTTCAAAGTCTCTCCGTAAATCCAGCTAGAGCTAGAGAACTGTTCTACTAATCAATTGAAATAATAAATAAAATTTAAATTATATAGGTACTATTAAAAATTGATTTTTATTTTCTTCAATAATACCATGATTGAAGGAGACAATAAAAGAGTGTGTCTTCTGCTGGAATTATAAATTTTATTTATTTATAACGAGACTATAGTTCGAGGGAATTCATAAATGAATTCCTGTGAATACATTGTAATAGACTGATGAAGAGGGAAAAGCCCTCGAAACTATAGTCTCGTTATAAATAAATAAAATTTATAATTCCAGCAGAAGACACACTCTTTTATTGTCTCTTTCAATATATAAAAATTCTGCTACTCTCGGCAAAAACTTTCAATTTAATACCATGATTAGTAAACATCTAAAAATTTATATTTTAAGAGATAGGTATTAATTAATTTGTCAAAATGTCTGTTAGTGTGTGTGTTACCAAATTCTGTACACTCCAGCTCAAAAATGAACAAAGGTATCAAAACTAAATTTTATATATATATATATCGACACTCTATATAATAAAGCAGAGCTGTCAAACCCGCAGTCCAGCACTGCAATGAATGAGACCCGACATCAAATTATAAACTTCCTTAAGAAATTGAAATTTTTATGTACTTTACTGAAAAACGTAATCTATCTGATACAATTTGACCTTACTAACTTTTTTATCAAATAACTGAACTCATAAAGCCGAACCTAACCTGAACGAATCTGGTTTATTTTGAATCCAATTTCTTTCTAATAGAACCGAACCAAACTTAATTAATCGTCGAACCAAATTAATTAATTATTAATCGTTATCAATTTAACTTTTTTCCTATTTTCAGATATGTAGTTAAGAAACGGTACGCAACCTGAACCTTAAGGTAACATTATCAATCATTTGAAATCGTAATATTTATTATATATTTAATACTGAATCACTGACAATAATTAATTGCATTTTAACATTATATGTACGTATGTAAAGTTATCTCAATATTACACATATTAACCAACTTGTCCTGCTAAATGTGAGTAACGAAAGTGCACATTTTCTGATTTAGTATATTCGCTATAAGTATAGTAGAATATTGTAATCTATGTAGTATTTTTATATTGATTACGTTTAGAAAAAAATATATATTCAGTTTTGCTACAAAAACCTTCAATTCAAAATTTAAGCGATAAATAATGCCCATAATCCTTAGCGCTTGAAAATACCATTATGAATCGACAAGGATAGATGGATTTGGAAATGTAAATCGAAAAGTATTTTTCTTCATTTCTTTTAGATTTAGAATTTATTCAAATTTTTCTCTTTTGGCACATTCTAATATCTAACAAATATAAAAGTTTTTTCCTTGAATCTCTTTGATTATTTACAAATATGATTTTTCTCTCTTTAATATAATTGTATTATATAATTGTTAAATATAGATTATTTACAAATATTATTTTTCTCTCTTGTATAATTGTATTATATATTTGTTAAATATATATTTCTGAATTATTATAATTGACGTTGATAATCGCTGAAACGGCGCAATAATAATGATTAGATATATAAATTGTTTTATGAAAGCAATCATGTTAAAATAATGGAACAATTTAACGATAAAATATAATACAATAAATGTGGAAATCAGATATGCAATTCAACTATCAATGGCGTTGAGAGAAATAATAATTAAACTCAAAAGAAAATAGCGTAGATCTGCTGAATAGAAAATGATATTAATTTTAAAAATCATGGATTTTTAAATTAATAAATTTATTTGTTTGCATTATTTGAAAAGTCTTTTAAATCAAACGATGGAGATTATAAAGCTATTTAAAATGGTTTAATTTAAATTATTAGGATATCTAGAGGGAAAGAAAAATACTTTTTGAACAATCAATTAGCTTCATTTCAGACCAGTCACGTTTCAAATACTCTCAAAGATTTGTTTAATTTAAATATATCTAATGAGTGATTTAGTTGGGGAAAAAAGTATTTTACGTAACCTACCATATCAATTTAGCAGTCTCTAGATGGAGTCGTACTGTGAACCCAATTTGTTAATGAACTGCAAAATAAATATGTAAAACAAAGCAATGGCTGATAAATAAACAGATCACACATAAAAACTTGTCCTTATTTCCCCTTATTATAAACTTTCAAATAAATGTAAAACAAATGTTTTCTGAAAAGGCGTTTCGGTTCAACTAAACCACTTTATATAATTTCTTTAATAATCAAATAAAAGATTTTTATAAATATTATTAGGACCAAATTTTTTCACATCAAAGCTCAAATATTTTGTAATAAGAACATCGAATTAAAGAAAAAAATCAGTCAAATTTTGTGATAAAATATAAAAAAATATTAATAAGAACTTTAAAAGGCTTGGTATGTACTGGATATGTTTATTTTTTAAAGGAGGATGAATGAAATTCAATTGCTTCTTTCCAGTAATTTTTATTTTTACAAATGGTTTATCCAAATATTTCCAGAGCACTATGGTATCTTTTCCTCAGTGAAAACCACCCACTCACCAATAAACTGACCCCATCAGCTTGCACAAATCAACGAAAAAAGCTTGATAATTCGTTGATTTGTGCAAGCTGATGTGGTCGGTTTATTGGTGAGTGGGTGGTTCCAGTGATGAAGAGATGCCGTAGTGCTCTCGAAATATTTGGATAAACCATTTGTAAAAAAAAAATACTGGAAAGAAGCAATTGAATTTCATTCATCCTCCTTTAAAAAGTAAAAAAAATGCTGTGAAATTATAATTTGTGTAAAAAAGATGACTCTGGTAGCGACTTTTTAGGCTCATAGTGTGTAACTGGTACTCAAAATACAAATTAAAAGAATATATTTTGAATAGGGATTTAAATGATTTATTTTTTCAAAAAACAAAAAAATAGAATTTTTTAATTTACATGTCAGAAGAGTTCTATCTTCCGACTCCCGAGAAGGTGAACCCTTCTGACATTTAAATCAAACATATCTACATCTTTGATATTGCCTTTTAATTTATTTTTTCATAAAAATTTTAACTTTCACAAAAGAATGAATAATTTTTTTTTTTAATTTAACAATAAGAAAGTTTAGAACAGTGTTTATCAACCTGTGTGCCGCGAGAGATTGTCAAATTTGCCGGGAGGCTTTTTAACAATTAATTAAAGTTGCATGGGTTTTGTAACTTTGAAATAGTATTTGTAATTACTTCATTTTTTGTATCATACAAGTTTTATATTTTTTATATTCAGGTGTGGCGCAAATGATTCCAGTTATTTTTAGTGTGCCGTCAACCAAAAAAGTTTGAGAAGCACTGCTCTAGCCTTAAAAGTTCTTGTTCAAATATACAAAATGAAAAAATTTTATTGAGATTTTAATGCAAAGTCAAGAAATCAATCACATCTTATTTGATTTATATTTTATATATTATTTGTTTATTTTTTAATAATTTGCCACTTTTTTATAATTTTTTAAAAATCTAAATTTTGTTATTCTTATTTTTTGATTTTTATAAAATTAAACGACTTTATAAGACACTCATCCCTATATGAGTTTCTCATGGCAATACTGGATGGAGCAGCCTGTCATACCAACAACACCTGATCTCTTTTAAATATTTTGAGCCTTATATCGATTATCGATCCCAAATTTAAAAAAATGATATAATATAATTCTCCTCCTCACACGATACCACTTATTTAAATAAATCTATTTCCACACAAAAAATATCACAATGCTGTATATTATAGAAGAAAAAAATACTTCCAGACTCATATCTAGAGCCTCATTTCTGTAGCTGTGTCAGGACGAAAATGAGGCGAAACTTTTAAGAGACTATGTATTTTCGAGAGTTTACAGATATATATTTGGAGTGTGGTTTTTTAAGAGGAATAAAATTTTTGGACTGAGACGCCGCCCGCCAGATCACCAGCCCGGAGGGCCGAGCCTCGAGGGCGTGCCAAAGGCACGCACGAAAAGCTCGTTATTAAATACTATAGCATCAATTGAGAGATATTGGAGAGTGATGAACTAATATGGAATTGGAATAATTATCGGAAAAGAGGTTTTTTTTATTTAATTAGTTTTTTCCTCTTATTAAAAACAAGGACTAAAAAGATGATCGAGGACAGTCGATGGTGGAGAAGTAATCTCCGGAGTCGAAGCTCAAATACAATGTATACATTAATTCATGTAAAATAATTGGTTTAATAAAATTAAAAAAAAATACTATAGCATATCTAACGAGCCGAGTATGGGAAATTTTTCTTAATTAATAAATGTGCGGGGGGGGGGGGGATTCTTTCATTAGAATCCGATCGAGGAAAATAACTAAAAAGAGTGTGGATAGAATAATCTAACTTCTTCTTTTATACCGAAGGAAATGCAAGTCAAGACCTGTTCAGACTATTAAAGATTCAATTTTTAATTTATATTATTCTAGAAATGGCCTTTTCTTCTTGGGTCAAAATTATATTCGTTATAGAGAGAGCAAATATTTAATTGAACTTCAATAAAATTCAGAAAATAATGTGAAAAAAATACTTCTAATAACTGGCGAACGTACTGGGTCGTGAAAAAGTTTTACTTTTTTTTTCATTTTTATCATTCAAAAGAAAAATTAAATTCATAAAAAGAAATCGTCTTAGAAAGTTTGTTCTGTACCAAAATTTTTATATTTTCAATGCGGAGATCTGTTTAGATTTTGGGCTCTCTAATCCAGTGTTTCTCAATTGTGTGCCTCAAGAGATTGTCAAATGTGCTGCGAGCGTTTTTGACAAATAATTAAAATTGCATGGGTTTTGTCCAGGGAGATAGGGAGAGAGCTTATCTTAGTATCTTTTATCTATGGAGCTTATGGCTAGAAAAGTGTCGCCTGCCTAGGTCATTTCTGACTCACAGTCCGCCATCTTGGATCTTTCAAAACATTAAGATTTCCATATGGTCCTATACTAAAATATATATCATTTTACCTTCGATTTTCAAAATTATAAGGTCACCTAAATAAAAAAACTAATAAAAGAACTATTTTAAATTATAGTTTTTTGATTTTTATAGATATCTAAAGAAAATTGAAATTAATTAAAATTATTTCACATTAAAATAAGATGAATATATACAAAATAGTCATAGGAACATATACTGTATTTTATATTAAAGAAAAACGTGCTTATATGAGAGTATTAGCTCTTTGTTAAACATGTATTTCTCATTTGATAACGTTATGTTTGGCAATGTTTTGAACTATGCAAGATGGCTGTCGAGCTTCTTCTTCCCCCCGCTTCAGTCACTTAGAAATAGTATTTGTAATTACTACATTTTTTTTTGTATCATACAATTTTTTTTATATTTAGGTGTGCCACAAATGATTCTAGATATTTTTAGTGTGCCGCCAACCAAATATGGTTGTAAAACTCTGGTCTAGAATAATAAATTAATAAAATTAGTTTGTTTTTTTTTGGGGGGGGGGGTGTCATCTCAATTTATATTAGTCAATTTAGTTGGTTTTCAAATAAACCAAAACGTTTTGGAGAATTAAAGTGACGAAATTCTAAATAGATAATGAATGTTGTATTAAATAATTAAACAAGCTATAAAACTACTTTTGTATTCGCAAATACAAGCATTTAATGTTTCATTTCTGTCTTGTTGCTTTAACGCGCGAATTTAAAGGATAAAGATGAGCGATTATCTTGTCAGCTCGCAATCTCCAAGTGAAATTTGAAATAGAATCTCTTTGTGAATGAGTGAGTCATTTTTTGCTTTTTGAGATGATCCTTTGAGGATTATTGTTTATGTCAAAAATTGTTATACGCTTTAAACTACCTAGTGAATATAATTGTTAATGGCATAATGGAAGAAATAACGATGCCTGTTTCGTTTTTGTTTTCAAAACATTCCAAATCCAAACCTAAAAACATCCATTTCGAATTCAAAATTAAATTGATATTTTTATTTAATAAAGCAAATGTTCCTGAATCGGAAAATGTCCGATAACAGTAGATTGTTATGATTATGTGAGATTGAAATTACAGGGTTTTCGAAAATTGAAAATTAAAGATTTAAACTTATGATGATAAATGAATTAGAATGCATAGTTAGAACATACTGACGTTAATGGCCACGTAGATACCAGAGATACTCTTAAACTTAATAATAATAATGATAAATGGAAATACAATTTTTACAAATATGGTAATTAAAATTGAGGATAAAATGGAAAACATTTTCAAGACTCGGTACGCTTTGTGAAAAATTCATTCTGAAGATAGTAATAGAGATCATTTTTATTGAAAAATCTTTATAACGCCGGATTAAGTACGCAACTCTCTTGTGATTCTTCCAATTGACCAACTTTACATACAATATTAGTCTCTTGAGTAGTTAGTATAAGATGAAAGTTTCTTTTTGCCGAGAGTAGCAGTATTTTTATAAATTGGAGGAGACAATAAAAGAGTGTCTTCTGCTGGAAAAATAAATATTTACAGCAGAAGACACACTCTTTTATTGTCTCCTTCAAGTTAGTATAAGCGTTGCATAGCTAAGATAAAATGTCAAACTTCCCAGTATATCGCTTTTTTCGCCATAATGATATGTTGCTTAACTTCAGTGATCATGGATTATTTAATCATGCTGAAGATTTTGATAACATGTATAAATAAATAATTATAATATATAAATAGAGAAAGACTCGGGAAATCGGCCTCAAAAATCGATTCTCGATACTATAATTGAGGTTTTTTAATGATAGTGAAAAAAACAGATATGTACTTTTAAGACTAATCATTTTTAAGGGGTCGATTAAAGTCGAAGTTATCTATTAGATTTTGAATGATTAAAGCTTAAAAAGCTCCAGAAAAATTAGAGTCATCGGGAGAGTTCAATTCTACCTGTCATAAAAAAGGATTAAGGCAGTTAACCAATAAGTTACAGCTTAACTTCTTTAAATCGAAAATCTCCTCACTTTGAAGTCTTATTCCTCATTTACACTATGGGCCAACTTGAGCCAAAGATCTTGACTCACGTTGGCTACCAGTAAAACGAGTTAGCTTTTGACTGTACCTCCAGTCAATGGTCCAATAGATGGGCTAGTTGCTATAGATCTGGGTACGTTTAACAATTTTTTAGTAACAAAATTTATGAAACCTTTTTAATGATTGATTAATATAATTTAGCGAATTTGTTAAATCTGATAAGCAATAGGAATCCCATCTTCTAATGGAAAAGTTATTTACTAAACCCTTCTGGAAAAAATTTGGGACTGTTACTGAGAAGGCATTTTTAAATATACTGCCAGCACTTGAGCACTATTTTTCTTTTGGTATTTATAGTCTCCTTTAATTATCGATATTCATCTATGACTCCGCTTCCCTTCTCATCGTCTTATATACATGTAAACATGTACTAATGACATCGAATCCAGGGGTCAATCACATAAGGTATTTATACATTAGATAGATCAATAACTTTGTGTCATTGCAAATTTGATCTCAAGTCTATTTACAACAAACTATATCCAGATGCTCAGATGACTGAAACATATTTTTATCACTATCTCATTCTGTGTAGCATCGCCAGGCGAAGCTCGGTTTTAAACTGAAACGGGACCCTATTAATGTCTCTACAATGTTTGTCAGAAAATTACATTTCGTAAACTGAATAAAATACAAACTTGAAATCTACAAGTTAGATGTAGTTATTTTCTCTGAAGTTGGAAGAATTTTTCGAGAGGTTAAAATAAATTATATTTATTTATATCATGAGGTGTGGTGAGTAGGATTGTCAACTCTGTAAGAAGAGATTCCGGGAACTAGGCAAAAAAAAAAAAGAAAATTGACGTAAACCATTTTTTATTCGGCAAAATTAACTGATACATAAACTATACAAGACAGCATCACTTTTCATTTAACAGTCTTGTCAAAGAACATTAAACTAAACATTTTTGAAATCAAATACCTACTAATAATAGTATTAATACAAGTCTTACATTAAATCAACTTTAGTAGCATATGTTTGGCATATTTTTTTATAGTTAAATGTCTACTTTTCCCAACTTCGAACAGAATCCGATTGTCATTTCAAATTCTGGGAGATTTTATTGAATTCCGGCAACCGGGAGATTTTCAAAATTTGGGGACATATATTCTGGGAGAATTCCGGAAATCCGAGAGGGTTGGGATCTTTTAGTGTGATATATACTTGTAATGATCTCTCCAAGGAGAATTCGGTTAATTTGGGCCTTTTATCTGATGAGAACTTGATTGGACGTAAAATAAGTTTAATAGAAAGTTTGTCTACTTGAGAGAGATATAAATTGATGTGTTATTCTCATTTCAACGAAGGTCACTTAAGTGTGACATCAAACATTGATATAATTTCATTCCCGCTTAATTTTCAATTTTTAACCCTGAATTATTATAATATGTCATACAAAATAAAGAAAAATCAACGGAAAACCATTCAAAAACGGTGTAATGTACAGAGGTTCTCTGAAAAGCTAACAGCTCAGTCAGAACATGCGAGTTTAATGAAGAAAAAGGATACTAGATAACAAGAATTTTACCTTGTTATTTCTTTATTTATTGAGGAATATTCTCTTAAAATCATTATTATTTAGAATTAGTCTTGTCTTGGATTCAAATTGGATAACTTTGTAAAAAAAAAAAGAAAAAAAAACAGGTAAATTTTCTATTTTGTGGGAAAATTTTTCGTGAATCGGTTTACTTGAGAAGTTGTTATTGGATTTAAATTATACAATGGAAGAGCTGCCAGTTGTGGTGGATATACATGTCAAGGGAGTTGGCTCTCGAGCCAAAGTTTGAAGTTGATTTCGAAAAGTCTTAGAATATTATCTGATATCGCAATGGATAATAACAATAATAATAAATGATAAGGGAAATATCCTTCCCACAAATTTGAATTTCAGAGTTATTTAAAAAATTGACAATTCACACATAAATAAACAATTAAAGTAGATATAGGTAAATATATTCCAGACCTAGTTAATTTCTAATAAGGTATAGACCAGTGGTTCCTAACCTAGAGGTATTTACCACCAAGGGAGTAAAATAGCTACTTGTATGGGGGTAATCAGACTAATTAAAATATGTTGACAGTAACGGATTCATTTTTTCCGCTATGGGACGCGGCAAGGCGATGATAGAAATTTTTTTAACAAGTGATAAAGACACATGGCTTTCCTGGTCATAGGGGTAATGAAAGTAAAAAGTTTAGGAGCCACTGGTTTAATCATTGCTTTGGTCGTAGCAGGAAACCATATTGGCGTGTTATCAGGCCCGAATTTGTTTATATTTTGTATATAATATAATTCTTTGTTTTAATTATTTTATTTTTTATTTTATATGGTCGTGAGGTCGTGTATTTAAATATATTAAAATTGAATAAAATATATTTCAATACTTTACACTGAAACTTGGTGAATAATGTATGAGATTCAGTCCAGTGTCTCCCGCGACAAGAGAAGAGCGAAAGCGAGAATTCTCTTCTGAAAATAATCAAATAAAACACTCCAATTGTTTTTCATATTTCATTTTTTTGGTATCATATAAATTAACTGAAGGTAATGGAAGGCAGCCCAGGGGTAGTGAGGAAAGAAAAAATTAACACATATCAATTAAGGTGTAATTTATTGGAATCCTTCCTCCTTTCCTTTCAAACTGACGTTTCGGAGGATTTTTCCCTCCTTCTTCAGGGTTTCAAAGGGTCAATCAATGAAACAAATAAAATGTTTCCTTCTTCTCTCCACAGTAGTGTTCAAAACTTTCTTGTTTTTTAACAAAGGCATAGAAAAACAAGTGTTTTCTTTTTTCCTCCTTTTCTTAATTAGGAGGGAAAAAGAAAAAAACATTGTTTTTCTATGCCTTTGTTAAAAAACAAGAAAGTTTTGAACACTGTGGAGAGAAGAAGGAAACATTTTATTTGTTTCATTCATTAACCCTTTGAAACCCTGAAGAAGGAGGGAAAAATCCTCCGAAACGTCAGTTTGAAAGGAAAGGAGGATGGATTCCAATAAATTACACCTTATTTGATATGTGTTAATTTTTTCTTTCCTCACTACGCCTGGGCTGCCTTCCATTACCTTCAATTGAAATTTCTACCAGTCCGTCTCTCTCCAGAGAAAATTTTGTTGCAAAAAAATATAAATTAACTTTTATTTATTTATTAAAAAAATTATTTATTTAATATTAATAATATAATGCTGTGGTTTGGGTCCGTAGCGCGAGTTTCTGTGGCCTGTCTGGCCTTTGTTTTTAGTAGGCATATAATTTAATCAATTTATTTTTATTTTAGTTGTTATATTAGGTATTTAATCGTATATTTAAATATATTACCATAAATTTGAATATGTGAAATGATATATAATTAGTATAATATTGTAGCTGAAAAAAATCCATAAAAAATGTGTGAGATTCCCTCTGACAGTCTCTCATGGTGAGAAGCTTGCGACCCAGCCTCTCGATAAAACAGACCAAAAGGATTATAAATAAGAAAGAAAGCGATCTTATTTTATCAATTTAATCTTTCAGAAGGTTCATAGTATCTTCCTAACAAAAGAAAACAGCATTTTAATCAAGAATTTTGTAGTTTAAAATACATTTTATGAAAACAATCAGTTTTATCTCTCAGGCAGCAAGTCGATTAAAATTGTTGCATAGTTTCAAGAGGCAATTGAAATGAATGATTTTCCGAAAATGGTAAGGATAGAAGGTTTGAAGTCCCTGCCTGGTGCATCTTCCAGTTCAAGAAGGTCAAAGACAAGTCCAGACAAGTTTCACTCGAATAAAAATCGTTCTCGCTAAGAAACAAAAGAGGAATAAATAATGAGGATTCGAGAATTTTAAGACCAGGCTGATAGTGGTCCTAAGATATTAACTATTTTTTTTTTTGATTTTCGATTTTTTTTCAACAAACTAAAATATTAATTATTTATTTTAAACACCTGTTAACGATAAAAATTAATTCAAAATAACTAAAAAAAGAGAACTCAATACCAAAAAGTAGATTTAATAATGGTTAATGGCGAATAAAATTTTTCCGAAATTTTCAAAAATCGAAAAAAATAGTAATTATCATAGGCCCTCTATTAACCCAGTCTTAGAATTTGTAGAATGAATAGAAGTTTAAATTAAAAAATTATTAAAAAAAATCGAAGAATAAATACAGTTTCAAAAACAAGATTAAAATTAAAAAATCGCATATAAAAACACTTTAAATAATTTTTTGTATTTGTTTCTAAATAGTTTGTAAAAAAAATTGAATTTGGACCATTTTTGAAGAAGCTATGAGCGAAAAACCGAAATTCGATATCTTTTAAACCAGTGATCAAAAAAATTTCAAAATTTACCAGGAAGAGTTTTTTGATGGGTAATAAAAAATGTCAAAAAATGATGGAAATCAAAAATTAAAATTTTTCAAACCGTTCGATTTGGCGTGGAATGCCCCAAATATATATATATGTGTGAGTGTGTGTTAGTCCCCCCCTCCCAGGACAAAATCCTGGTTGCGCCACTGCACAATGCTCTTTATTAGTATGTGATAATCATATTATATATTATTTTATTAATTTAATATATTACATTAGCGTATATTTAAATATATTAAATTTTAATATGTTAAAAGTTGTTGTAGAGTGAATGAACTGATATATCAACAACAAATAATGTCTCTCTGATTGCGACACATCCTCTCGATATAACACACCAATAGAATTATAAATGAGAAAGAAATCGATTCTATTTTATCGACTTCATCTATCTGGAGCAGGGGTCCCCAACCCTATTCCCCGGGCAATAAGGCACCTGGCGAGCATTTTACGTATGCCCATCGCTTACCTACCACCGTAAAATAATTTATTTTTTCAAATAAATTGATAGGTAAATTTTTCTTAATATTTAGTAATTAATTAAAAAATTATAATCTTATTTTTTTGAAAATAATTTTCTTAAAAACTTTTTGTTTCACCGTGATAAAAAATGAATCAAACATTAATTTCAGAGTCAATTTTTTCAATAAATGTTTCTAATAAATGTCAAATTTTCTTGCTATAAAAAATATACATATTTTCATTTTTTTTTTTTGTTTCATGACAACTATTTTTTTGCTGGTCAACTTTTTAATTGTATGTCCTACTCTAAATTAATTTTTTTTATAATGATATATAATTTGCATTGAAAAAATAAATGATGCCCTCTGCCCGACAGATATTATAGAATCTGCTCTTAGATACAAAAAGGTTGGGGACCACTGATCTGGAGCTTAAAAGAAAATGTATGTAAAAATTCAATTTCTTCTCTCCGCGAGCAAATCAACTAGAAATACCATTATTTATTTATTTTTTCTCATTACATATTAAATTAAATCTATTTAAATTTCATATATCTGGGTGTTATTTTCTTTTATCTTTTATAACAAATACCGGCAACTAAATGTATGGAAAATTTCAGCTCGATCGGAAAATAAAAAGTGAGTTAAAATTCGAAAACAAATTTTTAACCAAAAAAATATCATACGAATTATGCAAGTTTAATAAAAATTTGTAATTACAAAAGTATTAATAAATAATAACAAATTAACCAGAAATAAGAGTTAGTCGAAAATAGGGACATAAACATAAATAGCTGATTCCTATGAAATTTTTAAAAATAAAAAAATATATTACTTTTATAATGACTTTCTTCTCTGTAAAAAAACCCTGTGCAACATGGGTGTTTGGAAATTTGCTTTAAATATCATGGGCGTTTAGGGCGATAGATGTTCTAACAGGAATGAGAACAAAAATTTTAAGCTGATAAAGAAAATAAATTTAGAATATTCGCAGGTAAAAGATCAGTTGCAAGAAGAATATGGTTTGGTCTGAATATCTCTATTCAGAAAAGAAAAAGTTAAAAATGGCAAACTTCACATTTGTACTAGCAATTTAATGAATTCATAAGATAAACCAGAAAAAAAAATCCATAACAAATAATGTATAATATCAGAGGGGACTGTCTCTCGAGTCCCGAAAAACTTCTCCCAAATATGTAGAATTAAGAAAGATAGAGATCTGAGGTGACTGTGGGTCTGTGGCTAGAGTGTCGGGTCGCTGACTCGAAGATCGCTGGTTCGAAACCGAGTCTCGGCAGATAGATATTTGCAGTCGCCTCCTCTTGGAAAGTAATGGCAACCTACCAAGAGTATACTTGCCTAGTAACCTCTCCAAATTAGCCGTTCGGAACCGGCGTTAAAAAGTAGGTCCCATATATCTGTGTAAAACAACTAAACACACTCAGCACAGGTATATGTGGAGAGGCGCCGACACCCGTTTCGGGTATGGCACTCGAAGAAGAAGAGATCTATTTGATCAATTTTATTTATCTCAGGTTCACAATAGTTTCTTATTATAATAAAATAATAACTAATTAATATTATTGCTCTTAATTATTTAATACTAAAATTATTTATTTAAAATAAATTTTACGATAATGTAGTACTTTGTCTGCTCTCTGAGTCCGTGGTTGTCAGCCCAAGTCTTTTTTTTCTATATATCTTTTTTTACTAAATTATTTTATTTATTTATTATATTATATAATCGTACATTTAAATATATGAAATTATAATGTTAAAAGATATATTAATACTGAGGACTGAATGGAATTGTTGAATTAATAAGAAATGCCTCCGCTCATGCCGGGCAGCCATGCCTGCGACCCAGCCTCTCGATATCGATAGCAGAGCAAAAGAATTATAAATGTAAAAGAAATCGATGTTATTTTATCGACTTCATCTATCTGGAGACATACAGTACCTTATATAAGAAAATATCATTTTAATTAAGAATTTTAAAGTTTAAAGTTTATGAAAATTTATTCTCGCCGGGAGCGAATCAACTAGAAATGGCATAAAGCTTTTTTTCTCATTAGATATTTATTCACGTCTATTAAATTTTCATGTCTGTGTGTTATTTTCATTTATCTTTTATTGCAAATAATTATTATTAGGAAATTTGCATTTTAAAGGGTAGTTTATTTGAAGTCCAATTTGAAAAAACCCTAATAACTCCGTTGAAATTTTTTTTAAATATGAAATTAATAGATATTATAAAACAACTAATTATTAATAATTTAATTCAATTTTGAACGAAATCGATTCAGAACTTTTTGAGAAAATGGTCAAAAACCTTCTTAAGCGTCAAAAAACGATGTTTTTTCAAAGCACGAGATGCCTTTGAAAAGAGTTAAAAAAAACATATGAGTTGAATTTTAAAATGTTTCTAAAACAGCCTTTCATAGACCCTTTTCGTGGTTTTTGACGATTTTCTTAAAAAGTACTAATTCGATTTCTTTCAAAAATGAATTAAATTATTGATAATTAATTGTTTTATAATATATATTAATTTCATATATTTTTAAATTATTTCAAATTAATTATTATCGTTTTTTCAAATTGGACATCAAATAAACTATCCTTAAAAATGACAATTTCCTAATAATAATTATTTTCTATAAAAGATAAACGAAAATAACACTCAGATATGGAATTTCAATAGAATATAATTTAATAAGTAATGGGAAAAAAATAAAACTTTTTGCCATTTCTAGTTGATTTGCTCCTGGAGAGAAGAAATTGAATCTTTTCATTGAAAAAGTTTTTGTTTTGCCGAGAGTAAGCAGAGTTGTTGATTCACAAAGAGAAACAAAGTGTGTCGCTTGATGCAAATAAACATACACACATATATATGGAGATGATATATCTGTATATAATCAAAGAAATAAATAATATAAATATACAGATATATCATCTCGATATATATGTGTGTATGTTTATTTGCATCAAGCAGAGGACAACCTCTTTGTTTCTCTTTGTGAATCTTTGCATATATATTTTTTTTAAACTGCAAAATTATTAATTAAAGTGCTATTTTTTTTCTTAGAAAAACTATATGAACCTTCAGGTAGATGAAATTGATAGATTTCTTTGTCATTTATAATTCTTTTGGTTTGTTTTATCCAGAGGCCCGGGCCGCGAGCCTTCTAGTCATGAGAGACTGTCAGAGGGACTTTCACATATTTTTATGAGTTTTTTCAGCTACAATCTTATACTAATTATATATCATTTCACATATCGATATCCAAAAGCGAGAATGGCCTTAGTGTTGTCTATTCTGTCTGTGTTGGTATTTTAATCCTTTGTTTAGGATGTTCATTTTTTGGACCTATCTCAAGGTTACCCCCTCACTGTGAAACACCAACCCATTACCTATAATTTAAAAATGTTTCACCGCGTTCACTAAGTTTTATTAAACAAAGAAACTATCATCCAAGGTGTTTTTGAAAAGACTGAACTAAACTTGATCGCCAGTCTTATAATCAAACTTTTACCTTATCATGCAATAAAAAACAGTACATACCAGCCGTGTCTAATTGTTTAATTTCTAAACATATTTTTAATGTTTTGTTAAAGCTTAAATCCGAACATTAAATCATTATAACATACGTATATTGTTTACTTACACTGATAAAATGTGTGAATGAGATATAAAATGGTTTCATTATGTCTAATTGACAAATTGGAGGTTTGGTCAATGCGCTATCATGTCGGAATCCCATACTCTCTTTTCATTCAATTAAATAATAATTAATTTACTGTATACTTAGTAATTAAATTGTTATAAAATATTACAAATTTATTCCGTATAACTGACCATTTGCTTATTGATAAGTGGTCAACTTACTTTTTTAAAATCTGTGCATAATAGTCCTAGCGGATTAAACTAATTGTACCCTCTGAAATAAAATCACACGCGATAAAATTGTAATTAATTTTTTATTAACAAATTTAGTGATAAACGTGACAAAGTACCTTCAAAATCATAAACCTGAAAGTAACAACAAAAAGATAACTCGTTTATTTTTATGTAGGTATGCTTTATGGTTATTATACCTGTATCTCTCTTTTAATATTAAATAAGAACCCCAGCCTTTCTAGAGGCTTCATTACTTGTAATCTGTCCATTATTTAGACAAGCAATTTTCTTATATGCTATTTTCTTTTAATTACACAAAGCATTATATAAAGAGAAAAGTAGAGGATCGTTAAGAGGGTGAACTCTATTTTCCTTCTCTTTGTTGTTGTTGATGTTGTCTCATCCCCCATCCCAGTCATTTCTTTTTACTTATTCATCCATCTAGCAAACGAAGAATTATATAAATAATTCCGTTTATGATAATTGCTCGTTGTTTCTTTATGCTCACTGTATTGTTTCATAATATTGGAAAATTAATAATGAAAACTTAAACTTGGATTTATCTAACTTATCAAACATAGTTTCTGAAATCAAAAGCCTGAATTACATTATGCAAGATTCAAACTTTTTTTTCACAAATACATAGTTTATAAACGAGTGAACTTCAATTCAAATAGGGAAGACTTGTTCCGTTGAAAGTTTTCTTTCAAATTTTAATGAGATTTTTTATTTAAACAAAATTCTGCAAAATCAACTTTATTCTTTTAATCCTAACAGCTGCTATTAGAATGTGGGTTTGTAATTTTGTCTTTTTTTTATTTATTTTTTTATTTTCATGAATTATTGAATTTTATCTCATCAGAGCACCTGCCGTGATAGTATCTATAGAAAAGGGAAAGGGCGGAGACATCTCTTCGATGAGCCAGCGAGTCGAGGAGTCGGTGAGGGTAGAATCGTCAATTAGCCTGACGGCTCGTTTCTGAATTGCATCAAGGGTAGCAAGAGAATATTTTGAGGCTCCTCTCCACAGATGAGAGCCGTATTCGAGACAGGGGCGGATTTGGGCCTTGTAGATGGTGAGAAGTTGTGGGGGTTTGTGAAATCGCTTGGACCTGAATAAGAAGCCAATCTTCCTTGCTGCAGATTTCGCCACAGAGGGAGATGTGTTCATTCCAAGACAGGTCAGATGCGACAGAGACGCCCAACATGGATAGGCTGTCACACATTTTCAGGGTATTCGAATCGAAGTGAATATCAGGGAAATCTCTATTTTCGCGCCTAGAAATTAGACAACATTGAGTCTTGTTTGAATTGAAGTTAACTAAATTTTGAGAGCCCCATTTATTCAGTTTGTCTAGGTCGAGAGTAATTGAGGAGGCAATATTGATTCGATTATTCGGGAGAGAGGGTTTGCCGTGTAGAGTGCTATCGTCGGCGTAACAATGAGTGGGGTTTGCCGTTTGATCAATAAGGTCGTTTATATAAATAAGGAAGAGTGTGGAGGAGATTACAGAGCCTTGGGGAACACCAGAGTTTGTGGAGAACGATTCAGAAGATGTTCCATCCACCACAACTTTTATACTTCGGTTTGTCAGAAAGCTTTCAATCCATTTGCGAAGTGTTGGTGTGAATCCAAAGGCTGGTAGTTTGGCAAGAAGATTTTTGTGCCAAACCTGGTCAAAAGCTTTGGAGATATCAAGGGCTACAGCGAGGGTTTCTTTTTCCGGCCTCTAGAGTATTGTTCAAGGTGTGGGTGACATAGGTTAAGATGTCGCCTGTGGAACGATTTTGTCTGAATCCATATTGCCTATCGTGAATTAATTTATTGTTTTCTAAGTGATGAAGGACGTGTTGGTTTATGACTAATTCCATTAATTTGGAAAGAACAGAGGTGATCGAGATAGGCCTGTAATTAGAGATTTGTGATGTGTCTCCTTTTTTAGGAATAGGTGTGACTCTGGCTATTTTCCAGCTTTTGGGGAATATGCCCGACTCGTAAGAGAGTTGGAATAGCTTGGATAAGATAGGGGCAAGTTCAGGGGCGCATTTTTTAATGAGAATTGGTGGGATGTTATCCGGGCCTGCGGCGGATTTGGAATTTAATTTATTAATGGCTTTTATGATTATTTGGGGCCTGAAAATTATTTTGCCCATGAGGTTGGTTTTGGGGGTATAAGTGGGCGGGTTAAGCCCTTTGTCATCTAAAGTGGAGTTAGTTGCGAAATAGGATGCTAGTGATTCGGCTTTTTCAGCGGGGGTCGTGGCTACTGAACCATTTGGGTGAAAGAGGGGGCGAAGTGAGGGGGACGCGAAATTTCTATTTATTGCCTTGTGTAACGAGAAAAGGCCCGTTTTCCATTAAAGAAGATGCGAGACGGTCAGCTATCCTCTGGTCGAATGATTTCTTTGCCTCAGAGATGATTTTGCATGAGCTTCGCGACTTGGTAAATGCAACTCGGTCACATTCTAGCTGTGAAAGTTGCCATTTCTGAAAAGATTTGTTTTTTTCACGGACGGAATCTGCGCATTGTTCATTGAAACCAAGGCTTAGAATCTTGTTCCCTTTAATCAATTTTGAGGGGATATAGGTTTCTAAGCCTATTTGAATTGCCTCGTTAAGGGCGTCTGCGAATTCTGAAGCGTTTTTATCTCTGATGCAGAGTTCATTCCACTGGTAAGCGGCAAAAAAGTTACGCATGTCATTCCAATTAATGTTATCGTTATCGACTAGCCATATTTTTCTGGGGTTGGAGTGGGGTGACGGGGGTTTTGGCAAATTGGCGGAGGTTTTAATTTTTATCAGATTGTGGTCAGATTTACCTAAAGGGGCCGAAATTTTTGCTTCATAGGACGAAGGGTGGGAAGTGATGAAAAAGATCGAGAAGATTGGATTTTTCATTGGCTTTGTCTGGGATTCTTGTGGGGCCGTTAATAATTTGTGTGAGGCCACACGCCGTAGAGAAGATTTCAGCGTCGGAGCCTGCGGGGAATTATGGCTAGAAAATTTTAGCCAATTTTTGTTGTGGATCGTTAAAGTCACCTTAGGAAAAGATATTTCAGAAGATGGAAATTCTTTTCCAGGATATTGCAATGGCACTCAAGTGAGGTAGTCGCAAAAATTATTTGTATCTGGAGTCTTGGAGGCAAATATATTATGCAGAAGAATTTAGTTGAATGGCCTAACGTGATTTTGATCCATATGGCATCGAATTCATTGGATTCTAGATTAGGTTAAACGCCTACTAGGATGTCCTTTCTACTATAACAGCTATGACCCCTCTTTTTCGAAATTTTGAATAAGTGTACTCCGTTCGAATTGGTAGTCACGACCGTTAGATTTACGTCTCAATTATGGTTTCGGATAGGCCTAAAAGAGCAGGTTTTTCATGTTCGAGATGTTGAAATACGTCGTAAATTCGAATGCGAGATAGACCGCGAATTTTGCAGAAATTGATTTTAATTGATGTCATTAGTAAGGAGAGTTTGAGGTGTGAAATGAAAAGGGTGACAAGAAAAGTAAAGATAAGAGAGCCGGTAAACCAATTAAAACCCGAACTTGATAATATATTTTGAATATATTCAATATCAGTGAGCTCTAGAAATTGAACAGTGGTTTTCCACCGGGCGATTTGAAAAGGTTTAAATCTACCACTTGGATTGATTATTAGTAAGGGAAAATTATGAGCTATTTAATAAATTGCTAGATTAAGTCTTAAATTAGCTAGCAACTAGTTGATGTTGTTAGTGGGGAGAAGAATTATTTGCTTATTAATTTAGATACTAGATTTTATAATAGATATATTTTTTAAATTATAAGATTGTTATGTATAGAGATTATTATATAATTATTATAGAACAATTAATATTTAAGGACCGTGCAATAATAAGAAAATGATATTAATAAAAAGAAGTTTATTTAAAAATATATATATACGTATATATTTAAAATGGGAGTACGAGTGAAAAAAAGTTAATGTAATATATAAGATTTAAAATAAGATATTGCTCACTGTATTGTTTCATAATATTGGAAAATTAATAATGAAAACTTAGATCTTGGATTTATCTAACTTATCAAACATAGTTTCTGAAATCAAAAAGCCTGAATTACATTATGCAAGATTCAAACTTTTTTCACAAATACATAGTTTATAAACGAGTGAACTTCAATTCAAATAGGGAAGACTTGTTCCGTTGAAAGTTTTCTTTCAAATTTTAATGAGATTTTTTATTTAAACAAAATTTTGCAAAATCAACTTTATTCTTTTAATCCTAACAGCTGCTATTAGAATGTGGGTTTTAATTTACTGTGATAATTTATTTAAAATTAAAATTGGAAAAAAAAGCGTTTCATTTCAACTTATCCAAATAAACAGGCTGATAATTAATTTTTAAAAAGTTAAGTGTTGGTTCAAGGTGAAATTTTTTTAATAAAACGTAAGTAAAATTTCAAGGTAGGTTTCACAAAATAAAACAAATATATGTTTTGAGTTTTATCTAGATATATATATTTTGAGTTTTGAGCCCATCTTCGAGATAATTTGTTAGTCAGCGTCTTCGTTTTAATATTCCAACAATCCTTTAAAGTCGGCTTGACGGCATTGGTAGTTTTTATTAGGGTTTATACAAAAACCGACTTTTTAGAAAATCGGATTTCAAATTTCTACTTTTCTACAAAACCGATTTAAACCGGATTCGGTTTTTTTGCAGATAAAAAAGATATTTACAACTTAAAATAGAAGTTTTTAATTTTTGGCATGTGAATAGCCCAGTTGATTAATTATAGGTGATATTTGGGCAAATTATTTCATAACAGCAGCACCATCATTTGTTGATACAACTACTATATCAGTTGCTAGATCCAAATGAAATTTTTTTAGTTTTCTCTCCCCATTTTAGTAATATTATTAATGGAACGTGTGGTTTAATCATGCTCCTGCCTCACAGTCACACTCTTCAATTTTTTGACCAAAAGAAAAATTGTACTCATTCTCGGAATATCATTTATACTAATTTTTGTTTTATTTCTCTTAAAGCAGTTGTAACTAAATTCTTTCATTTTCTCAAATCTAGGTGCATTTAAATGTATATCTTTTCAAGATATAATTTGACAAGTGTGTCAAAGGAAATCTAAAAGCCACTTAACATAATTTTAAAGCAGTAAACTTTTTTCCGAGATCCAAAATATATATTTATTACTATTAAGTTACAAATAAAAATAAGGTTACTATCTCCAAAATATTCTAAATATCTTGTTTTTCTTTTTTTCTTTTAATATCGATAGCTCATGAGTATTTCTGATGAAAAGGTTGATCATTTTATTTCGGATATTATTCCTCCATAAGTAGCTTCATCCATTCCATTAATAATAAAATTATTGTCTGTATAATATACTAATTTGATATTCATTATATCATAACTACCTAATCATTTCAAATTATTCTGTGCCTAAAAAATGTTTTATTTAAAATAAGAATATTACATACCATTTTTAACAGAGTTTCAATAAAATACGACTTGTTTTAAATAATATACTCGCTGTTTATCAATTTTATAAAAGAGTACACAGGTGTCAAAACATTGAGAAACATCTAGAAAAAGTGCAATTGAATGATGAAAACAGTTGTTTTTTTCTTACTACTAAATATATTTTAGTAAAACCAGATTAGGAAAAAAATATATTTACTCAAAGACTTTTTCGTACTAACTTGACATAGTTATGCCAGCCAGTGGCGTACCTAGGAGATGCGGTGCACATCGTCCGCACATTTTTGGCGTGGCATTTTTTATATTTAGTTATAGTTGTAAAAAAACAACTTGTTCACTTCATAAGTTTACTGTTAAATTTCTACGAATTATGAATTACTATATGATTTCGAATATTTCTCCTCGTCGTCAAGTAAATAGGTAGAAAATATTATTATTTAAATTAAATAGCATCAAGCAGTGGACAACCTTTTTGTTCCTCTTTATGAATCAACAACTCTGTTATACTCTCGGCAAAATAAAAACTTTTCAAGAAAATATTATCTCTAAAAATCTAAAAAAGGGCTTGAAGGCCCTCTTGATCTACTAAAATTTATTCAACATTATAAATAGTATACCAATGGGAAATTCTGTATCCAATATTGAAATTTTGCTAAGAATTTTTTAACAATTGCTATCATTGTTGCTAGTTGCGAAAGGAGCTCTCCAAATTGAAGTTGATAATTTTTTTTTTAAAAATTAGGCATATGTTTTATCTCTTAGGTGGGGAACCTGCGGCCCCCGTAAGTGTTGTGTATCTTCTTATTTTTTTTGTGTGTCTATGTTACCTAATATCTTCGCCAGTTGTGAACCGATTTTGATGATTTTTTCCATTGGGTTCAGTCTAGTTTCCGATTGGTCTCATTTTTTGCATTGGGTTCAGTCTAGTTTCCGATTGGTCCCGTTTTTTTTTCATTGGTATTGGACCTTTTTTGCTATGTTTGTTCAGGCATAACTTCTTTGCTTTTGAACCGATTTCGATGATTCTTTCTACATTGGAAAGAGGGTACCTTAGGGGTGGCTTCATATTAAATTGGTCAAGTTCTGATGATATGATCAATGACGAATTAACGTAAATTTCCAATTTTTATGAGCAAATAATCGAAATTATAATAAATAAAATCTTTTATAAAAAAATCAATCTTAAAACGTTCATTTAAAGCCCGCAAACGTTTCTAGAGAATTTCTATATTTATGAATTTAATTTTATTATCATTTTCTGATTCATTCGCCCGACGCTTTCTCTTACGAGATGCATGCAAGGTATTATATTAAGTCACTAGATATTAATAACATCACTAAAAAGAGAAAAATATAAATAATTTTTATAAAAAAATATAAAACCGACTTCAAAAAATTAAATGCAACAAATAAAATAATAAGAACTCAAAAATCCAATAAAATGCACTAAAAGGTATAAAATAATTATCTAATTTAGTTACAACTAAACGAAATATTTACATGAAATCACTTTTTGAAGTCGGTGCTAAACAAATTATATAAGCGCCAATTGTACTAAGTATTGTAAAATTCGTCGAGTTTGATTCTAAAAATGTATATGTTTGGCACGGACTTCAAAAAGTGATTTCATGTAAATATTTCATCGTTTAGTTGTAACTAAATTAGATAATTATTTTATCCTTTTAGTGGATTTTATTTTATTTTATTTGTTTCATTTAATTTTTTTGAAGTCGGTTTTTTTTTAAATTATATAAAAGTTTCATTTATAGGTATTTCAACTTGTGCGGCCTCATTTATTACTACCTAATTTAAATATGGCATCCAATAGTTTGTCTCAATTACAATTATTTATTTATGTTTATTAATTTATAAAAACCACCATTTGATAAACTTAGAAATTGCGGCAAATTGGAGATCGCCCCGGGCGAAAAAATTCTAGGTACGCCACTGATGCCAGCCAGCCATAGAACATTAATTGTGGATGGTAACATATGAACAATTAAGCTCCTGTAAAACTTATCTGCCCTCTCTTCCAAATGAAATAACATCAAAAAATGTATTTCTCGTTGAATCTTAAATATACATTTTTTCATTTTATGTTGTTTATTATAATTAAAGTTTTTTAATATCGACTTTCAAAAATCATGTATTATTATTATTTTTTATTTTTACCCCTTAACTTAATTGAAAAAAGCACAATGATAGCCAAAGAGAGGACTCAACAGAATGAAATAGCCTCTCGACGTTTTTTTTTCACCCTCACTTGCTATATGTGTGTTTATATATGAAATTTCTCTTGTGTAATCTTCTTGATCTTTATTTTTATTTTAATTAAATCTTGATAATCTATTATCGAATTCTAAGAGTTTTTTAATAAATGTCGGAATTTGACGTGAAATATAATCAAAGAGTGAGAGAGTGAATGGGTCGATAGTACTTTTCATGAATGACCTCTCCTTGATTGAAACAGTTCAAATAGATTTCAATGATAAATTAATATATATTTTTAGAATTGAAACTCTAAGTAAATTGTTGGGGCAAAAGAAACGCTATATGAACTCTAACCGCTGTTCAATTTAAATTGGATCAAACATTTTTTGGACTAACCAACAAAATTATGTTTCCTATAAAGGATTATATTCTATAATCAGAGGAATGGGAGAAAACGAGAGGTGAACCGCGACCTAATATCGTGTACGCCTACTTCCACTTTCACTTTCATTTCCAAGTAGAAGACAATAGATGAAGGGTCATTATCTAATGAATTCGAAAATAATTCCACATAATTCCAAAGACGTGCACTCTAGGGTGGCCCTTATTTTGGGTATTTTCGAATTTTTACCCTGATAAGGGCTCATATGGTTAGAAATAAATAAAAAAAAAATATCCCTCAAGTTTCAAGTCTATCTCTCAATTATAACCTGTGCCCCCAGCGATGTAAGTTTCTCATCTAAATAACATGGGGGTTTTGCCATTGAAAGATCAATTTTTTATTCCGGCCAAAGTAATGGTTCAAAAAATTTGAAACTCTGTAAACTTTATCTTTATAATAGTAACTATCCCTCAGAATTTTTACAGATTTTTAGCTACCATGATTTTGTAGACTATATACACAATATTATATAATTTAGTAACATTAAGATATAGCAGTATTTTATCTAGCTGTAACTCCAAAATCATAATAGCTAAAAATCTGAAATAATTCTGATAAATAGCTAGCATTATAAGGATAAAGTTTACAGAGTTTCAAATTTTTTGAACCATTACTTAGGCAGTAATAAAAAAATGATATTTTAATCACCACGTTATTTAGATGAGAATCTTACATCGCTGGGGGCACAGGTTATAATTGAAATAGAGAGTTGAAACTATTGAAATTTTTTTTTATTTATTTCAAACCATATGAGCCCTTATCAGCGTAAAAATTCGAAAATACCAAAAATAAGAACCACTCTAGTGTACACCTAATTCGAATCGCAGTTCACCCCTCGGGAGAAAATTAAGTTATAATTAGATTTCTTACACGAGTAGACTTAAAGTAAGAATAACAAATAGTGTGTCATAATCTCATAATGAATGATCATCTGATCAATCTTTTTAAGTTTCCTCTAATAGCACAATTGTTCAAATTATATGGTAACTATAATATTTAGTTTGAAACTTTGTTCTATTAGGGTAAGTAAAACGATACCCTATTAATGTTAACTATCTGCTTGAAAACTATTAACAACATGAAATTTACGTTATATGTATTCATTTTTCTTGAAATCAAATGCTCTTATTCGATTAAGTAGAGGAATTTAAAGATGTTGTGTTAAGTAATTTTAGGTTAGATTATTTAGAGACCGCTCAAAAATTACACACTGATTATAGTTTAAATAGTAAAATCGAAAATATTATTATTTTATATTTAATTTGCGTCGATTATACTCAAGCTACAAAAATATCTAATAATCCAAGATTACGAACATAACAAGTAAATATTTCGGAGTTACAAATTCAACCAGCACTAACCGATATGGATATGCGAAATTGGATTTGAAAGTGATATTATTCGATCATTTTTTTCGTTCTTCTCTTTCGAAGTCTAATGCCTGAATCTTTGTCATGATGTCTATTCATATACTGCCAGTTTGACAACCAACATTTATTCATTCTGTCAGACTTTGATAGATATATTTCTGGGTGTCTACCACAATAGGATCCCCAAGATGAAGTCTTCAAATTACCAAACGGAAACAAAGAGAAATTGGTATCCTTTGTCGGATTCTAGAAGATATTAGTTTGCTGATTGTCAAACGAGAGACGCAAAGATGTAACTAGTTCTGATAATTATTAAATACAATTTTAAACTATCATGATTGTACAATTATTATTATTAAATTAAATGAGGGTATAAAAAAAATTATGATATAGACCAGGGGTGTCTAACCTTTTGACTTACACGGGCCACAATTGAAAAAAAAATTCTCGGACCGCGGATAAAATATTATAATTCTTTTGATATTTGTTATTCAAAAAAGATAGTTAATAATGTAAGAAATAATAACTTTATTATTTTTTTAGCTCATATTGAGCTTCTAATTTTACTTTTCGTAAATTTTATACTTGAAAATAGCTTCTCGTATATGTAAATACATACCTACATACTTACAAAAAGTGATATTATGTATTTATATATTAGTATTTGCTTATATTTTTTCCTGGATAGATAATTAATACAAAATTCTATTAAAGAGACAATATTCAATTTTTATTTCAGATCGGTATCTAATTTTTGTTCTAGAACATTCAATCAGAAAGTTTGGAAGTAGAAAATTTATTTCTAATGATAATGGAGTCGAAAATAGACCAACATGATTATTATTTTTTCATAAATCTTGAAATCTAGTTCCAGATTCAAAATTTAAAATTAGCACTTTTATTTTTCGAAGACTTCACAGTAGATTTTCAGATTTCTTATTTTATAGAAAAAAAATTATCAGGCCAATTTGTTATGTGTTTTCAAGTTTCTACGGATATGAGGAATGATAATTTATTTTTAAAAGAGTCACGGATATCCCTGACTATCCATTATCTAATAGACATGTTAGAACATGCAAAGATCTAAGAGACAAGTCCTGACAAGTTTTATTCCATGAGAGAAATTATCCATTAATTGTGATTGTTCTAGAAAATCCCAATTCCTTGTCTCCTTGTACACTAAAATGATAACTATAGACTTGGTTAGTGTCGAAGCATATAAATTATTGAAATAATAAATATTTTAGAAAATGAAAATATGAGAAGAAGAAGAATTTTTAAATATTCGAAACTTCAATATTTTTTTATCTTATATAGTTGGACTTATAATTTTGCTTTTAATGAATTTTATTATTCTTGAAAAAGGCTTCACATAGCGTACAAATGTAAATTCATATTTTGAAAAAGGGAATAAATATATCTCTACATATAAATCTCAATGTTTTAAGGAAGTTTATGATTTTATGTTGGGCCACACTCATTGCAGTGCTGGGCCGCATGCGACCTTCGGGCCACGGGTTGAACAGCCCTGATATAGACAAAAGGATCTATATGGATTCTAACCCGGGACCTCTGTGTGACTGAAAATATAATGTCTATATTCGTATGTAAATGGAATTTCATTATTTTGATTTATTTTTTATTAATTTTTCGCGGCTCATGTACGAGACCTAGTTATGAATTTTTTTTTGATAATTTATTGACGCCGTAAATACGGTGAGGTTTTTAAATATAATAATAATAATAATTATTATTATTATTAGTGAAATGACGCTGTTTTATTAATAAATCATGAAGGATCACGAGATAATGAAAATTTAAATTATTTGCTTTTATAAAAATGTTTATAAATAGTTAAAGATGAAGATTTTTATATTTAGCGCCTGTGGATGCAACACCACACACGAAAGGTTCATCCGAATGCATACCCTACCACTACCAGGCGGTGCTGAACATTTCTAACAAATGCTGGAGTAAATACTCTATGTTCGGGAATTAATAAAATTAAAAAATAAAGCCTAAACTAAATAGCTTCGTCGTGGTAGATGTTACGAACATGTTGGGGATCTTTTTGTATATTGTTGACAACACTAAAAATAAAATTTCTACCAAAATTAAAAAAAATCTCAGATTGTTTTTTAAATGTATTTCTGTAATTTTATTTATTTTGTTGAGCACACTAAACATAAAATCCTGAACATGTTTGGAACGTCCGCCACGTACGAAGCTAATATTAAAAACACTAGCTTTAATTATTTTAGGATAAATGACATTTTTTCTATTAGCTTTTATTATAAAATTATGGTAGCAATGAAGGGTGATTAATTACTCGTCATAATAAAGTTATATAGTATTTACGTATAAATAATTTGAAAAATAAAGCAGATAAGAACCTACAACACTAGTCTTGTTTGCGAGGAATACCATAGTATATGAGGAATCAACGACGGCTTAGGCGACATAAAAAAAGCGCATGGAGCACCGAGCGATGCTCGGCAACTTTTTGCCTATAAATACCTTAAGTTTCAAATTTCAAGGCTCTGCGACTTACCGAAGACGAGATATGAACGATTAAATTATTTATTTTGCGACATGACTAATTTACACCCACTTCCTTTATTTCAAGCGGATTATAATTTATACACGACTAATAACTCATGAGACTTGATAAGTACACCAATTTTTAGCGAAATCTTTACAGCCGTTTTCGAGAAACCGATTCTATATATATATATACACAAGAATTTTTTTAAATGATATTGATGTGAGAAGGAGATACTCCAGAAGGTCCATCCCCTAAAGGCCTGTATGGGCTGGCCCCTCCATCGTGAAAAGAACAGAGTAGAAGGAAAGAAGCCGGGATCATTTGGTCATTTAATAATATAAGATTACAACAAGGCATATTTGATAGAATTTCAATAGGTTTATTATGGCCGCCAGGCAAAGATAATAAATAAATTAATAATATACTTATTCAACGACACCGAAATTCGATAGTGTGTGCTAAATTTCTTGTTTCAGCTTTAACGATTGTACTATCTTAAATCATCAAATTCTAACTCTAATAATATTTTTTTTATTAAATATGTAAAAATAAAAGAAGTTGTATATTTTTAGAGAAATAATTAAATTGCTTAATCACTATTCGATACGAATACGATAAATGGGTGAAAAAACCTCAGGATCCGTTTGGGACTTAAATCCCGTCTTTCCGCTTCGGTTGTTTAATTGAACTTGATCGAGCATTTCAATTCCCCCCATATCACTTTCTAAAGTCACTGTTTCTCTAATTTCGAATTCCTATCTCCCCTATATTAGCTGTTTTACTTCCAAACCTCTTCTTTTATCTAATGAATATTTTCAAAGTTGAGAAGTATGTTTTCTTTTTAACAGACTTAACTTTTAATTAATTTTTAACCTTTTAGATATTCCATGTCATGAGTTATCTCTAATACTAATGTTTAATATTTTACGATTTTATCAACTTATTCCTTTTGCGATGAAATTTTCCCTTTATTTTTGTTCTATAAATATATTTTTGGAGCTTTTGGAACAAAAACAAACCCATCAGCGACTCAAATGTCTAATGTGGGAACTTGCAGGTGTTAGAAGTTGGATTGGCTCAAGTTCCTCTTCTCTAGAGAAGAAAAATATTAGCTATTGATAACCGATATAGAAAATAGTAATAAGAATTAGTGAATAAAGAATAGATATACATTTTCAATATAAATAAATAATTCATAGGAGACGACATATTCTGCTTAAACCAACAACAATGCAATATCCAGTAATTGAGCTATTATTATTTCTGTTGAGGTTTCCGTGCATTATTTTTAGGTTCAATTTTTTCAAAGCAGTAGAATAAAAACAACACGTCTAAAAGAAAATGATATTTATGAACCTTCATTCTTCTAAGAACAAGCCTCTTACATTGTGCTTAATTACCGTTTTATGATATTTTAGTTCATGTCGAAATTAAAAGAATTTTGTTTTGTCTAACCTAGCAGAGATGTTGATTAATAAAGATATATCAAAGAGGGTGTTCTCTGCTTGATGCAAATAAAACATTTATTGACTAACCTGCTTACTATATGACAAAACGAAATTACCTAAATTTAATCTGATATTTGAATCCAGGAGAAAATTGGATTCTTATTTGATACAGGGTTAAATGTCTTTGTAAAATTATTCGCATTGTAATTAATATCTAGGAATTTTATTGAACCCGGTGGATCTTTGCTTTGGCTGAATAACTTCTTCAACCCACTACTAATATAGAAAAATGTCTTCTAGTACTAAAATGATGTTTCAAATTCTATCTATGAATATTATTCTACGTCCGCGGAACTAATTCTTAACATATTTTAGTTAGGATATGTTCATTAAAGGAGAAATATATTCTCACTATGTGTACACAGAATCTTTGTATTATTTCAGGACAAACTTTGCGACAACTTTTTTTATTCATCTTATAGTTATTTATTAGTTGGTACTGAACCTGATTTTCATCTTATTCCTCTTTACCCAGTATGTTCAGAAGATCATTTTCCCTTTCTATATGAAAGACCTATGGTCTAACTCAAAATATTAAGGAAAATATTCATTCACTATAATTCAATGCGTTTTTGTTCTTGAATTTGTTTGATAATTCATTTAAGTCCTGTTGTGTTTGGGATACTGAGATCCTCAACAAGTTTTGTAAATTTTCATCCGTCAACCTCGTTCTATATTTTGATTTTATGAAATTCATTCTAGAAAATGTATGTTCGCATAAATAGGTGCTTGAAAAAATACAAATCATTGATTTTGAAAAATTTCTTAAATTGGGAAATTTGTTTTCTGGTAGATCTGAATAAAATGCAATTAAATTATTTTCATCAAAATTATTTTTATATACATTGTTAGAATGCAAATAAATTAAATCGAGTTGTAAATTTTCTGGTGGTTTTACAATATCAAATTTTAAAGGATTTTCAAATATTAATATGTCCATTTCTTTTGCATAAAAATCTTGAAACCGATGACGAAAATTTTCATCCAGTACTTTTAGTGACTCAATAAAAATATTCGAAAGACATTGTTTGTCATTTTTGGTTAAAAACGATTGCAAAGTAGGAAAATTACAATAATTATTCTTTTCAAGTTGAGAAATAAACTATTTTATTTTAAGCTGGAAACTTTTGATTTCTGTAAATAGCTAGTTGATTGTAGTGTTATATTTAATTTATTGAGGTAAGTTGTAATGTCCACAAGAAAACGCTCTAAGTATGTTGATTTTTCCTAAAATTATATTGGTGCTTTGGAGGGCCGAGCAAAAAGTTGCAAAGGGCCGCATGCGGCGAAATATACCATACAGTTAGGTGCATCTTTATGCCGAGTTTAAGTTTTATAGCTTAAATAGTTTGCTGAGAAAATAATTGCTAATTCACCTAAAATCGTACTGTCTCTTGAAAAAGTTTTTACATTTTACTCTATTGATCTATTGTTTTTTTCTTCGTGGTTATTTTATTTGCCATGATATACCATGACCCAATTCACCCTTGAGCGTACTTGTACTTCTATTCATTTATAATTCATTCTATCTCGTTTTTTGATGATAATTAATGAACCTGAAGTTATGATCTGAAGTCAAGTGTAACAAAATTAATGGCGTAAAAGGAAAATTCAAGATATTTATTATATTTATATATATTATTTTAAAAATTTCTAATCATCACCTCTAACATAATGTTGACATTTCTTTAAAAGAAAAAATAAATAGGGCAAAATTCGTTTTTGTCCTGCAATATGACAGCGGAAGGCGAAACCACTTAGTCTCGAGCACCGAGGCATGTGAGGTGTACAGCTCGATATAAAAAACTCCACAATCGAATAAGATATCAATTTTTCTCCGGGCAACGACACACGAGGCTCGTTTCTCCATTCGTATCATGAACCTGAACATGTGCTCAAGTATTTGTATGACGTCCTGGGAATGAGTTATGTTTTGCTTCTTTCCTATCAACTTTTTCCACGTATATTTTTCAATCTTTTTTTTTTTATAGAAGAAATAACTTGCATTTCCATTTTGGAATTTATTTAAATTCATCACTTTTTGGTTTATCTTTAATTCATAATGTTCATTAGAAATGGTAATGACGGATGTGTGTCAGTTTGTGTGTGTGTGTGTGGGGGGGGGGGGGGTTCCTTTTAGATATCTTTGTAAGACTTTTATTATCGGCCCCTGAATTTAGCAATCTTTATCAAAGAGCTCTTCTTCGCGATATCAAAAGCCTTTGAGGAAATGCAGCAGCTTGAGAAATCGCTTCAAATGCTTTGTCTCCTAATTGCTTACAGAATTGTCGACATTGTCAATGCGCCTTTGCATTCATTGGATGAATTTAAGACGATTGAAAGGAGCTGGCTTGGCTGGTTGCTGAGTAGATTTCGATATTATCATCCGTTCCCACCTCTCCGCCCATACGCCATTTATTTATCAAAATAGAGAATTTGAAAAACGATACACTGGCCACTTGTTGGTGCAATTAAATTAAGCCTGTTGGTTAAATATAAGTAAACATATAGAAAATTCAAAATCCACGCTAATTCGGTTTCTCGGCGCTAGGGATTTTTGTGCCCTAGAAAAGACAGAAACATCCCTAAGATGCATCCTTTTGAACCCAAGCTCATTCTAATATCATGATTTGCCATTCTTCTTATTTCAAACTTCGTCGAGTCAGCATCTCAATCAATATCGCACCACATTTTACGCTGGTATATTCATTCGACTATATATATTTTTCGTCATAGTCAATTAATATTTAGTTTATTAACTAAATAAAAGTAAGTTATAGTTTGAAATAAGCAAGCAGTCAAAAAAGTGGCCTGAAGGTATGTAAATGTTTCTTTGTTTGTGCTAATATATATATTAAAGGTCTCTAATTAATAATAATCAATTTGTATTTGTTTCTTATTTTTCTCTGAAGGTAAAATCAATTCAATGAAGGTTTAATGAAAGTACAACCAATTCTCTTAAGGTTTTTACATTATTGAAAGTGTGTACACCAAAGGTACCTACACTCAAAAGCATTTATCATCATTGGTTCTGAAGCAAAAGAACACCTATTCATCTCTCCAAGATAATTCAGAGGCTGCCCTTTACCACCACTGAAACCATTCATTTGTAATTAGACATATAATAAAATATATTATATGTCTAAAAGTTTAAGTATTTAGTTATAAAGTGTATATATATCTACGTATATATACAATCTAAGTTAATTTTCTTTGTTTTTATTAACAACACATTCATTATTTTACATTAAAAAATATAGTTTTTGTTAAAGAGAAATTTATCTTTCATTTCTTTCCTATAGACATCCATCCTTAAAGATACTAATTTTGAGCTTAAGAGTTCGAACAGGTATATATATGTTAAAAAGAACTTAGCGTCCCTATCGAAGCTATAATTTGATATCGATTGTTTAGTGGAATAGATTTACAACCTATTCGCTGCGAGCCTTACAATCTCGTTGTTAAGCTAAACAATAGATATAAACCCGGTCCTTCGTTTTTCTCTATATCTTTCCAAATTGTGGGAAAGCTCTCAGTAAAATTTTACATCCCTCATGTAATCATTTTTGCTCCTTGCGAGCCTCATACTTTTAAAAGACCATACTATAACCACCTGTATTGTTCAAGTATTCTATTTGATGTAAATAAATAAATAAATAAAAAACAAGCAGTCATTTTGGAGAAAATCATTTTGAATTCTTTTTTTCTCTATATTTTATATTAATACCTTTGAAATTTTCTTTTTGCTATAAATTTGGAATTATTGTCTACGTAAGGGTTATAGGATCAGGATCAAAGCTTATATAAATAACCGGCATAAAAGCAAAATCTGCCTCAAAAGCCGCTGTTTTCTCAATAGGTCGTATTTAACTACTTTTTCCCTAATTAAAAATAAGAAGTACGTTGTTTATGATCATGCAATCACACACATATTTAACACATTTTCAGAAGGAAGAGCAATTTAAAAAAAAAAATTATAAAAAAATAAAGCCGACTTCAAAAAAATTAAATGCAACAAATAAAATAATAATAACTCAAAAATCAAATAAAATGCACTAAAAGGTATAAAATAATTAGGCTGGAAATTGGGATCTTGGACTTGAGAAAATAATTGAAAGCTAAATTTCCTGAAGAAGTCAAAAAATATACGACGAAACGTGTTGGAACTACTTTTTGAAATTTCACTTTTAATTATTTAATTATTTTTTCAAGATCCCAATATATTTTAATAGAAGGGAACCCAAATGAAAACTGGTTGCCATGTAGATTTCAAAACGACGGGGGCCCGAAATAGGTAATTTTTTGAAAATAATAATATGTTTATTTTAAAGGTTTGAAAATATTTAGAAATATAAAATATTGTATATGGATATTAAGTAAGATAAACTCAAATTACAATTGGGCGAAAAACCGATGGATCCCCAAAAATGGGAATTTGTGACAATTTGTCTAAAATCTCAAAATATTTTAAATTAGTAAAATATTAATCAATTTTACTGGTGTGGAAATAAATTGTTAAATATATTAACTACAACTCACATACGTTCATGATATTTGACCCGAAATGATATCATACTTCCCGAGAGGTTAAAAAGCTGAAAAGACTCTTAGATAAAGGCGTCAAACTTAACACAAAATGGGAAAAATCGAAAATTTCGAAATTTTGAAGTCCAAAGTTATAAAAGGAGAGGTAAACACACCCATTAATTAAAAATAGCAATATCTCAAAGGCTAGAAAGGACGAAAAGCCAAAAAAAAAATCCTGGAAATATTGGAGTAAAAATTAGGTATTTAAAATGAGTGTGTGTGGGGGGGGGGGGAGCAAAAATTAAAACACTTTGTTTCTTTTCGCCCCAATTTTGAACTCTTCCTTTTCCGGATACTGCAAAAATATTGAGATAAAAATCAAGTATCCAAAAGGGTTAAGGATGGAGGATGGGACGAATGTTAAAATTCAAGGCCCTTTGCCTGATTTGAATTAAATTTGTTCAGTTAATCTTTAGGACACTGTGATTTGGACGAATTTAGATTAAATTCTCCGCGATCTGGAATAGGCATAATCCTAGGGATCTGATACATGATTTCACTGAACAATTTTTTAGTAAACATTACTATCTATTATAATTATCATTTTCGTCCATAATTTGTATTAATTTGAAAGTTTATAATAGGAAAATAAGGACAAGTTTTTATGTGTAATTTTTTATTTAATCAGCCAACGTTTCGTCGACTTTGCCGACTTCTTCAGGCTTCAAATAATCACGTCACATACTTCGTCTAAATTTTCTTTTCATCTTCGTTATCATGGTTCGTTCTGACGGTCTTCAATGGTAACGAAGATAAAAAGAAAATTTAGACGAATGTGTGACATGATTATTTGAAGCCCTGAAGAAGTCGGCAATGTCGACGAAACGTTGGCTGATGAATAAAAATGTCACACATAAAACTTGTCCTTATTTTCCTATTATAAACTTTCAAATTACTATCTATATCCTTCAGATAGCGACTTATTAGCGAAAATCAGCAACCACTTGGAGTGCTCGTTATCGGTGGACAACAACATACCCCCTCATAAGAATATGTTTGTTAAAATTATTGGATAAAAAATACTTGGTAGGTTTCACATTAAGTGAATCCAATAATTAAAAAAAATGTTTCACCAAGTACCAACACAAATTCCTTAAAAACCAATATGTTTGTTATTCACCGATAGTGAGCAGGTCAATCTGTTGCAAACAGTTGTCGAGGGAGTGGTGAATGACATTGAATTCACTCTAACTTATTAAAAATAATAAATGTCACCTCTATTGTGATTTTCGCCAATATAATAAAAAGTAAACAACTTTTCACTTTTATACTATATCTCACTTTTATACTATATCTTCACTTTTATACTATATCTCTCAGTGAGTAAATGTGTAATAAGTCATAGTTTTTTTATTTTTTCTGATCTGTGTTATGTTTGTTTTGTATTGTGTATTTTTTTTTTGAACTATGACTGTTGTTTTCTCCAAATGAATAAATAAACTAAAGATTGTATTAATTACATTCACTTAAAGTAGGTTTGTCAATGAATTTTTTCATTATTGAATTTATATTTAAAATTTTATGTATCTTAATTGAAATAAATACAAGGAAATGATCGTACTAGTGCTTGGGTTCGACACCCGAGGGGACAAGGCTTTCCTACATGCAATATAATCATATCTATTAAAATCTGATTTGATTTGACCTAAATTCATTTTCGTTATTGAAATAAATACATTTTTGTGTGTGATGTATATGTATCATATGGTACAATCAAAAAGTAAAGCCTAATGATTAAAGTTAATGTTCTCAAGAACTTTGAGCGAATAATTTTTTCCTATATCTGCTAGTTGTCCAAAAGTCTCAATCCCACATAATAAGCCCTTTTCATTATATTAATCTCTTTTCCCACTATAGACACGAGTTTTCACCAAACAAACTCGCTAAGTCCTGCTCGCCTATGTTTCTTTACATGCGCTTTGTTACCTGAGTTTTAATTTCCCATGTGATGAAAAACCATTTCGGAAAAACAAACATAAAAGCAAAATACCAAGCTTACAAAGCTATTAGTAATAAAAGTAAATCACAGTACAAGCGATTTCTCTAGAATTGTAAAAATACTCAATTTTAAAAAATAATAAATATATTCAAACTCCCATGAAAAATCATATATTTTATATAATACGAGTAATAAAAATAAAGGGTAAAATATATATATTATCAAGGATTCTATTTAAAATGTCGGATATTATATTATTTTCAATATTTTCAACGATGTTTTAGTAATATATCTTTATGAGAATAAAAAAATAAAAATAATATGGAAGATATAAATTTGAATAAATATTTATACACCTATGGTTTAAAAAGATTCATTCTTCCAGAATTAGTCACACATCATATTTTGTTCTAAAAAAAGAATAAAAAAATAAAATAAAAAACTTTGATAAAACAAGAAAAAAGTTGTAACTCTGACTTAGTCACCTGATTTATATTATGATTTATGATGACGGCTGGATTAAAGTAGGAAGATTTTTTTTAAGGGAAGATTACCTTTTTGTTTCTACAATAAAGTATTATACTAAATTGAACTAAGTTGCATATTTTAAAATAGAATGAACTGTACCTATTATTTGTTAATTCACGAATTCAAATGCAGTACAAAATAGGATTTATTTGTTTAACCATAAAAACAAATAAAAGTTTAATATCTTTTTAAAAACAAATCCTAATGCATTTACGACAAGAATGTTTTTTGAAAGGAGTTTTATTACAATTAAAATGAAATAAAAAAAAAAAAAAAAAAACGTTTTATCTATTTAACTGAAAAAAACTATTTTGGTTCATCGATGTGTTACACAAACGCCTGGTAAAAATTTTCACTTCATTATTTCGGGAATTCGAGTAATTGTTAAGCCATTTATTTTCCATAAAATCGACGTTGTTTTCATGTCATTTTTAACCAACTTCAAAAAAAGAGGAGGTTCTTAATTTGACTGATTTTTTTTTGTGTCTAGTTACCTCATATCTTCATCAATTGTGAACAGATTTTGATGATTTTTTTTGCATTGGGTTCAGTCTAGTTTCCGATTGGTCCTGTCTTTTTAGATATGTTTGTTCAGGCATAACTTCTTTGTTTATGAACCGATTTTAATGATTCTTTTTTTATTGGAAACAGAGTACCTTAGGGGTGGTACCGTATTAATTTGGTCAAGTTCTGAAGATATGATCAATGACGAAATAACGTAAATCTCCAATTCTTATGACAAAATAATCGAAATTATAATAAATAAAATCTTTTATAAAAAAATCTTAAAACATTCATTTAAAACCCGCAAACGTTTCGAGAAAATTTCTATATTTATGAATTGAATTTTATTATCATTTTCTGATTCATTCGCCCGACGCTTTCTCTTACGAGATCCATGCAAGGTATTATATTAAATCACTATTAATAACATCACTAAAAAGAGAAAAATAAAAATAATTTTTATAAAAAAAAAATAAAACCGACTTCAAAAAAATTAAATGCAACAAATAAAATAGTAATAACTTAAAAATAAAATAAAATACACTAAAAGGTATAAAATAATTATATAATTTAGTTACAACTAAACGACGAAATATTAGCATGAAATCACTTTTTGAAGTCGGTTGGCAAAATATACATTTTATGAATCGCACTCGATGGATCTTACTTAGTACGTTTGGCGGGTACGCTCGCTTATATAGTTTGTTTGGCACCGACTTCAAAAAGTAATTTCATGTTAATATTTCATTATTAACATTAGTTGTAACTAAATTATATAATTATTTTATACCTTTTAGTGTATTTTATTTTATTTTTAAATTATTATTTTTTTATTTGTTGCATTTAATTTTTTTGAAGTCGGCTTTGTTTTTTTTATTAAAATTATTTTTTTATTAACGCTTTTATTATTTCACTAAAAGGGAGACACTCTAAGGTGAATAAGAACGAATTTTGTAGTCCAAATAAAATAATTAATGCGCTTGGATGAATGAATAGGTATATTTTGATTGCTGGTAGAATAAATTGTTTTTTTTTTCTCGGCCGGGTGTAGAAGTTAGTTTCTCTGACATTAATGTAGGGATAGAAATGTCACATCATTTCCTACGGGAGCTAATATACATTATTTCTCGTGGGAAATAATTATGTTAATACAAATGAAAAACAAAATTTGAAAAGTTGTTTATTTAGAGGTATAGGTAGTATTGTGGGATAGGGTTGAAATATGGGCCACCTTAATATCTGACAAACAAGTATCCATATGCTTGCGGAAAACACATTAACTATTAGTAATAGTTTGTTTAAGAGTAGCAAGGATGCACTTAGCGCAGTCAGTTACGGAGAACGTTAGTGGTGAACCAGTTTATGTTTTTGACTGTTTTAAAAGTTTGGAAGGTAAGTATTTACAGTTATATTAGAATGACTACTTATTTTTAATTAGTTGTTAATTTGATAACTACGTAATGTATAATTATCGGGCATTTGATTCCTCCACAAATTAAATATTATAAGTGGTTTTTAACGGATGGTGATTCTCCACTTTCCAAGGTGGAGAAGGTGGCAATATGGGCAATCGCTTTGGGCTACCCAATTGGACTGAACCTCTACAAAACGTATTTGGTTTTCTGTTACTGAATCCAATGAAAAAGAA
This sequence comes from Forficula auricularia, assembly GCA_024734495.1. NCBI lineage: Eukaryota > Metazoa > Arthropoda > Insecta > Dermaptera > Forficulidae > Forficula > Forficula auricularia. The sequence goes on from JALMQS010000128.1 coordinate 13,148,156, forward strand.
TAAAATCAGGCAATGTTGGAAACAGGATGACATGATATCTGCAATTAAAGATGTTTCAGAAAAGAAAATGGGTTTTTAAAAGCTTCTAAGCAATTTTCAGTACCACGAACTACTTTGCAAAGACTAGTTCATCTTGGTATATCTCCTGAAAAAGCGGTGTCTAGAAATAAAGATAAGAGTAAATAAATTTTATATGTAATATTCATTTACTATGAGTTAAGGATTCTTGGTCACTTCTTTCACATTAAAATTGAAGTTATAATTCTGTACTTTTCCCTGAAGATGAGCTTACAGCTCGAAATATATATATATATATATATATATATATATATATATATATATATATATATATATATATATATATTAAAAAAATTTACATCTTTTATTTTTTTAATTTTAATATGAAATCAAGTAACCAAGAATCATTAACTCATAGTAAATGAATATTACATATAATATTTATTTACTCTTATCTTTATTAAATATGTTTCACCTTGCACCAACACCATAATCTCTACTAATTAAGGTTTCTAGAAAGTTAATTATTTTTTTTTGTTTGTTATATTGTCTTTTATTGGGTAGCCCATATTACCACCACAATCTTATTTTTTCAAAATATGTAACTTTCACAGGAATTATTTGACGGATTATAGTGGTGTTTCACAAAAAGCTCTTCATATAATTTATTTATCTAAATTTTCAGGAAATTTTAATCATAATAAAGATATTTATACTGAAAAAATAAAGTGGTAGCCCATAATATCTTTGCTCTATTTATATTAATTACGGATAATTAATTAATTAATTGCTATCTGTAGACTTCAATGGTAATAAGTAAGTAATACTAAAAGTAATTAATAAGTTTAATGTAATTGGACTTACTATTTCCACAATTTCAGCTGGTTGTTCGTAATCAATATCATCCATTTTTCACAAATTGACAGTTTGTTATTATCAAGAAATAAATGTAATTTGTTTTAGCAACAAAAAAAGAAAACAAGGAATACGTAGTACTTAATACTTATACTTAATTTGATTTGATTGTGAAAAATTAATGTGTCAATATTTTATTTGAATATTCGTTTTAAATATGAGGTCGTGAAAAAAATAATACACCTCAGGAGAGAATGCTATTTATCCCTCGGTACTTTGTAGCCCTCGGGTTTATCCCTCTGGCTAGAAATTGTACCTCGAGAAAAATAATGCTTGGTGTATCTATATATATAAAATTAAGGTTTTGTCTGTACATTGGTCCAAATCACGCCAAATTTTGGTTGCACACGTTTCAAGCAAAGTTATGAACGAAAACACCTTCAACAAAATTCCTGTCTGTATGTCTGTCTGTATGTCTGTTTCAGTGGTTTCCGCGAAAAGTTGCTCACGATTCACGTCAAAACGGCTGAAGGGATTATTATGAAATTTCATATTTGTATCAGAGGTCTTCTAACTTACGTTTTTAGCTATATAACGTTTTGATATTTTGACCCCAAAAGGGGGTTTGGGGGGTGCACGAATGAAAATTATCAAATAACTCTTAAACTATTAACTCTACGGGAAATTTTATAATGAGCAAAGTTGTAGGGGATGTGATTTCTGACAACTTTTGTTTAAAAAAATTCCCCCAAAAACCACCCAAAAAGGGGGGAAGGAGAAAAATATATAAATTCTTGCCCTTGGAGCAAACTCAACCAAATTTTGTATACATAATCTGTAGGCCTCTAGAGAGCTAGAAATGCAAAAACTAACCACCCAAAATGGGAGGGGGGGGTCAAAAAATGAAAATTCTTGCTCTTTGACCAAACTCAACCAAATTTTGTATACATAATCTGTGGGCCTCTAGAGAGCTAGAAATGCAAAAACTAACCACCCAAAATGGGGGGGGGGGTCAAAAAATGAAAATTCTTGCTCTTGGACCAAACTCAACCAAATTTAGTATACATAATCTGTGGGTCTCTAGAGAGCTAGAAATGCAAAAACTAACCACTTAAAAAAGGGGGGGGGTCAAAAAATGAAAATTCTTGCCTTTTGGAGCAAACTCAACCAAATTTTGTTTACATAATCTGTGGGTCACTAGAAGGCTAGAAATATGGTGGGTTAGGGCATGGGATGCGCGGAGTGGAATGGCGGTGGAGTGAGGGAGTATGGCGGAGTAGGGGGGGGCACGGGGGTGGTGCAAGGTTGGTGGATGGGGGGTTCAGGTGAGGGTCCAGTGGCGTAGTGGGGTGGTACGGGGTGGGGGTCCGAGGTGGGGGTGCAGGTTAGAGTGTTGAAGTGGTGGTGTGGGGGCGGGGGTTGGGGTGCTGGGTGGGTTTCGTGGAGTGTGGTGGGTTGGAGTGGGGGGTGAGGTTGGGGTTCGTGGGTTGGGGGCCCGAGGTGGGTGGGGTGAGGGTTGGGGTGGTGGTGTGGGGGCGGGGGTTGGGGTGCTGGGTGGGTTTCGGGGAGTGTGGTGGGTTGGAGTGGGGGGTGAGGTTTGGGTTCTGTGGTATGGGGGCGGGGGTTGGGCACGGGTTCATGGTGCGGGGGTAGGGGTGCTGGATGGGTCGGGGGGAAGTGTAGTGTGAGGGTGGGATTTGTGGTTTGGGGGTCCAGGGGCGTGGCCCCTGGCTAGCAAGAGGGCCGCCGAAGGCGGCCCTTGCAGCTAGTAATATACTATATTTTTTTTGCGATCATATGTTCAAATAATATTAGTTTTTAACCTGTAAACTTCTGATGATGGACTCATAATCCGAAATATATTGAGTTTGTATAAACCTCTTTGAGTTTTATTTCATTCACTGTGAAACTAAACACCCTTTACTTTATTAATTAGTATAATATAAAAAAGCGGTTTGTTCTATAGCATGCGCCGTTTTCCGCATCCAACACTCCAATAATATACTATTTTGTAAAGTTGTTTTGGAGTTTTGTTGTAAGCTATGTGTCAAGATTATATGTGAAACTGATGATGGCACATCGTTGTCGAAACGTCTCTCAATGACAAAAAAGTATATTAAAAAAAATGATATTATCAAGTATACCTAATTAATTAGCCCCACCTATATCATAGAGAAATTTACTACTCAAAGTTCTGACTATATTAAATTTATTGTGTAAAACACAAAGTTTGAGTGTTCGTTATATTCGACAGCAAACCAAGACTCTTGGGTAAAATCAATCGTTGAATGTCTGCGAACAGTTTCAGCGGAAAGTTTTAACTTATTAATACAAAATTTAATGCCAATTAACTCATTAACTATAACCATTTCAAGACTTCCATATATAGTATATAAAGACTCAGTTAATTTTTCTCCGATTTCCACCAGTGGCGCAACCAGGATTTTTTCCTGGGGGGGGGGATAACTCACCCACACACCCACACATTTACCAAAAAAAAATTTCATTTTAATTTGTTTATTTTTACTTTTATTTTCATTTTTTCCTTATTCTGGGATGTGGGAGCTTCAGCCCCATTAGCCCCCCCCCCACCTGTGATTGCCCCACTGATTTCCACGATTATTCTTCTGTAGATTTTGAGTCTAGTGGTTTTTGTAATTGATATACAATTATTTTGACATCAAAACAAAAATGAATGAAAAAGTGAAAACTTTTTACTCTTCATTATACCCGAGAGTTGAACCGCGATTGATTAGGTGTACACGTCTTTGGAATTATGTGGAATTATTTTGGAATTCATTATATAATGCCCCTTCATCTATTGTCTTCTACTTGGAAATGAAAGTGGAAGTAGCTGTACACGATATTAGGTCGCGGTTCACCCCTCAATTATATCTATATTATGATAGGATTGCCTTATAATGTTTCTGAATTTTTGAAGCGGAAAAACTGTGAAGCAGGTGATTCATAAATCTAATCAGTTCTTCGGATGGAAAATAGAAAAAATTTGGATTCAAGATGGAATGAAAAGAAAGAACACTTCTCATCTCAGTACAGTATCAATTCATTAAAGAGACAATACCTATACATTGAAAGTCTTTTTGAATGTCTTATGTTTTTTTAAGTGTCCTTTAAGTTAAGCTGTCCCGAAGCTCTCGACTGCTACGCCTTTCTTCTCTACCAGCCCTAATAAACAAAGCCGAACAAATAATTGGAAACAACTCCTTAGCGTAGAGACCGCAGCTGCTCCTTCAAAAGGATTTTAATGCGAAATGTGCCTCTGGGAGGATTAGAGGACTATCTCTTGCTTCCTTCTAACAGGAAATTTTCCAATGTCGCCTCAATGAAATGAACCTACTTTCTTAAATGATTTGCTTGCTTCCTCGTGAAACTTTAATGGACATAATCGAACAACTATATTATAAATACCTAGCATCTAGGCAAAAAACAAATAGCTAGCAGGTAACAAAGACTAATTAATTTTAAATTTTATCTCATCCCTTTGACCAGCTTCTGCATATATTGATAATCGATCTATATATATATAAAATTAAGGTTTTGTCTGTATATTGGTCCAAATCACGACAAATTTTGGTTGCACACGTTTCAAGCAAAGTTATGAACAAAAACACCCTCAACAAAATCCCTGTCTGTATGTTTTCGTGGGTTCCGCAAAAAGTTGCTCACGATTCACGTAAAAACGGCTAAGGGACTATTATGAAATTTCATATTTGCATCAGATGTCTTCTAACTTACGTTTTTAGCAATATAACGTTTTGATATTTTGACCCCAAAAGGGGGTTTCGGGGGCGCACGAATGAAAATTATCAAATAACTCCTAAACTATTAACTCTACGGCAAATTTTATAATGAGCAAATTTGTAGAGGATGTGATTTCTGACAACTTTTGTTTAAAAAATTTCCCCCAAAACCACCCAAAAAGTGAGGGTGGGGTCAAAATATGAAAATTCTTACCCTTAGAGCCAACTTAACCAAATTTTATATACATAATCTGTGGGTCACTAGAAGATTAGAAATGCAAAAATTGGGTGCGGGGGTGGAGTAATGGTACGGGTGCGGAGGTGGGTTAGGGTATGGGGTGCGGAGGGGTCCCGGCGGAATGAGGGCGCGGGGGGTGGAATGGGGGTGAGGGAGTAAGACGGAGTAGGGTGAAGAGGGTGGTGCGGGGTCGAGTCCGGTGGGCATAGTGGGTGTGGGGGTCCAGGGGTCTAGGTGGGGGTGGTGCGTGGGGGTGGAGGACATGGGGTGGGGTGTGAGGGTGGTAGTGCAGGGTGTAGAAGGGGTTTGAGGTGAGGGCCCAGAGGCGAAGTGAGGTGGGTGGAGGGATTGGGGCTGGGGTGGAGGTCACGGGGGGTCCAGGGGGCGAGCCTCCTGGCTAGCAAGAGGGCCGCCGAAGGCGGGCCTTGCAGCTAATATATATATAAATGAATCTAACATATCGTCGCTGATCTTACAAAACCTCGTAAGTCCGATTTTTGGTCCAATACGTATTATACTGACCAAGTTTTCACGGGGTGTCTGTCTAGTGAAACCTTTTTATTCTATTCCAATTTAATTTCGCGCTACGGACAAATAATACATATTCTATTGTATTTGTATGTATTCGTGTTTAAATGTTTTTTTTATTTCCTGGGCAACTTTGAATTTAGGACTTACGAGCTTTTGTAAGATTAGCGACGATATGTACTTTATACAAATCTTTATTCCTAAAGACCTAAACCTACCTAAGCCAAATTTTCTACAGTTACATTTTAGTAGCCAATCTAGTGTTAATAGCCCTTTGAAATTATAATCTCTAAATTTATCAGTCAAAATCTCGATACCTGGGGTAACTGAAAAATAGAAAGATGTTCTTTCTGGTACTAAAAAGTGTCTATTTTTAGAGCAATGAACTAATTAGATTGTGGTTTTTTTAGATTTACATCTTCAATTAAAATAATGCAGAAAATCAGAAAAAATTGAAGCCTTAGATGAAAATCTTTGAACGGTTGTAGTTTTTAAGCTGAAATTTTACAGATGTATATTTATTTGTATTTTGTTGTATCTTATTTCTATATAATCAACTATGGGCCAAGCTAAAGATTTATACCTCAAATTATTCGCTAACATAAAATTGTCAAATTATTTGAATTTACCTAGAGCATACTTGAGTCTTGAAAAAATTTTCAATTTTTCCCGCAAATTATTTTTTAATCAATCATGTTGTTTGTGGAATTTTTTTATTTGTTCATTGAAGAGTTGAATGTTTGAAAATCGTGTGTTTCATACAAATGAGGCTTAAAGGATGGGACGAGAATTTGATTTATCTCACCTATTTCTATGTGCATCGGTGATGCCAATAAGCATGATCATCTTGTTGATTTCTATGAAGTAAATAAAATTTTGAAAATTTTTTAAGAAACTTTATATAATATAAAATACTTACTAGGTAGGTTTCACAAAAAAATAAAAGACAATATGTTTGTTTAACATGACTCTATATACGGTATATTTATGAGCCCATCTTCAGGAGTTCACAGAGGAAACTGAATACAAAAATATAAAAATTCCCTAGAAGTAAAATTCCTTAACTTTAACAATAAGAAAAGGGGGAAATGAGGTGAGAGAGGGAATGGTTAAAGTACAAAGATCTGTGTTTATCTAAATTTAAGATTAAGAAAGGGTTTTGTTGATTTCTTCTGCATGGATCAGACCGGTCCTTGATGCCAGATTGCCCTCATATTTAATTTTAATTAATTTATATTTTATTTCTATCCCAGTGATTTTTTATTTATTTCAATGAACGGAATTCTTATTGCTATTTTTTTATTAATTGCCCACTGAACTCGATTTAAAATTTTTCACCCTAATAATGAACTCCTACGGCATACAAAGGTTTTTATACCGTTCTGCTGTGACCACATCTTGAGCCACTCATCCGATATATAAAACTTGAACAGAGGAGATGTGGAGCCCTATAATAAAATAAAAAAAAATCCATAAGATCAAAAAATGGAAGAACTATAATAACAGGTAAGGCGGAAACGGTTTACAATGGGCCAAGGTATCTAGATATGAACTAATAACACTGCTCGACAAAAATTAAACAATAATTTCACACCGTGTACCTAGCAATGGATTCCAGTAGAGTTTAATACGCTGGTTATCATCCGATTTTTTACAACACGTCAGAGTTTTGAGATATTATCTGTCAAAATGACCAAAAAGGCAATTTTGACATATTTTTTAAGTCCCAATAAATATTAAACAGCAATATTTGAAATCAAAATATTAAATCGATTTCTAATTGACCTAAAAACAAGTGGCAATTTGAAAATCAAAGAGTAAACTGTTTTCTATTACATTAATACAATATTTTGATTTAAAATATTGCTGTTTAATATTTAATGGGACTCGAAAATAGATCAAAATGGCCTTTTTCGTCATTTTAACCGACAATATCTCAAAACTCTGACGTGTTGTAAAAAAATAGGATGATAATCAGCGTATAAAACTCTACTGGAATCCATTGTTAGGTTTATGGGGTGAAATTTTTGTTTAGTAGTGTAATATACTATTAGTTTTATTGCTCGCTTCTCAATTGCAACAGAGCGTCCTTTCCATACTTCCATTTGTATGATGGATTAAAGAAATAAACTTTATTAAACTGACTATAGAGATAAATGGATTTTTGAAATTTTTAGTAATGTTTCTCTCGCTTGTTGGATAAAAATTTGAAAGCACAATTTTTCATCTAATAATAAAAATTTAATTATTTTTACTGATTTATTTTCCCAATTACAATCTTATCATTTATTTTCTTAATCATATGATTGTCGGTTTAATAGGTCACCAGTGACTTTTTCGATTTGAGACGATAAAATATCCATTAGATTAGATTAAGAATAGTCGGGAAATGGATGCAGATCAATGATCTGTAAATTTCTCCGCCATTAAGCCAACTCACGTGATTTCCGAGAGGCTAGATGACAGGAGTAATCACGCAAAGCTTTTGCCTCTAAAACAATGGGATTGTCCGCTAGAATAAATGAAGATATAAATAAAGGTTGATGCTCACTCAGGCTGGAAAATCCTTTGTAAAAGAATGGCCAAATAGTTTCGAGATTTCTTCAAAGTTACTCTTCCAAGTGGATGCCAATCTCAATGACCTCTAACGGGGAGCTTTAATTTTTGTGTGTCTTATTGAGATAAGAACATTATTTCCCAGAGCAGTGTCAAGTTCTTTTTTATTAAATTTCTCTTGTGATTCAAATTCTTCTGATAAACACTTTAGTAATTTTAAATAAGGCTGAGTGGAATTTTAATAGAAAAAAATCTATAGGAATTGATCCGGTCTATGATGAAATAAGTTAAATGATTAAAATTTTCGAATTTTTTGAATTTTCCATTGATATTGTCTTTATATTGTATGATCTCTTGGTGCGTCGCACCTTCTATGTCGTTAATACTATATATATCTTTTATATTAAATCAGCAATTCTTCTAAATATATTTGTATAGAATCGGTTTATCGAAAACGGCTCGTACAATTAGGGGCGTTTTTATAAAAAGCAGATTTTCAATTTTGAATGTGAAAAATATCCGAAAAATAATCACAATTTTGCCATAATTTTACTAAATTTTTATTAGATATAAATATTTTACCTGCAAACTTTTTTATTTAATTTATATGGTAGTGCAATCAGAAATTGAACTGAAAGAAAAATTTATAATTTTATAAAAATTATCTACCCAGGTACAAATATTCATGGCTTATATTATTATTATTATCCGAGTTAATGCACTTTCTCAGCTTGCGCTGGAAAAATTTCACCTATCCCTTCAGATCTTATTTGGGATTAGGCTCGGTCGATGTGGAAAGAGAATTCACTCTGGCCCACATGATCCTCCGGATAATCTTCAATTATTGAGAAACTTGCGCACGATATGGCAGGTTTGTAATATAGTTGCCTTCTGTGCATGCTTCAAGATGGTGTTTGGCAGCCCAAGTTTCTCAATGTTCTTATTAAAGTTGTTAGAGACAACCCCCTCAACGGATATCACTAATGGGTAGATGGAGACCCTATCCAGTTTCCAGATCTCTTTAATTTGCCAGGCGAGTTCCTCATATTTGTTCTTTTTCTCTGCCTCTGTCCTTTTGATGTTATGTGTCAGAGGAACAGCGATATCAATGAGTATCCCTGAACTTGTGTTAAAATCTATTAGAAGAATATCGGGTCGGTTATAAGCGATGGTCCTATCAGTTAACACAGGCCTGTCCCAGTATAAGATGTATTTTCCCGATTCTACGACAGGCACCGGCTGGTATTTATAGTAGGGAGGTGTTTTCGTATCCAGTAAGCCATATTTGATTCCTAGCTGTTGGTGGATCAATTTGGCCACTTGATTGTGCCTTCCAAGGTAGGAATTCTCAGATAGTGTTGGACACCCTGCCATAATATGTTCGATGGACTCACCCATACAATCACATCGCCTACACTTATCCGTCACATTTAACTTCAGTATGTGCTTCTCATAATTTTTTTTTTTTTTTTTGGTTCTTATTATTCTATTTTGGATAGCCATAATGAATCCTTCCGTCTCAGGATAGAGAGAGCCATTATTATTATTATTATTATTATTATTATTATTATTTTCTTTGGGGGGGGGGGGGGATGTTTTTTTGGTTTTTATGTCTTCTATTTTTTCTATATTCTACAGGAACGTATCAATAAACTTCTTAGGGATTTTAATTCTAGGCATCTTTTTTATTTACATGTTATTTTAACATTAATAAGGATAAAATATTGCCAAATGATATTTTACATTGAATTTTTTATAACAAATAAATAAATAAATAATAATAATAATGAATTTAATACCTTGCCCATCCCGGCAGGCTGGGATGTTTTGATTTATATCAATGACTCACAAACTCAAGTACTTTATGGTAGAGCCTGAATTTTACGCAGCCTTGAAGAAGATGTGATGAATTGATTGCCTATATTCAGGCGTATGGTGCGTACAAGGCTAGACTTTTTCTTTACGAATAATCTAAATGTTTTCAAATATTGTTTAGAAATAACCTATACAAATTTAAGTATGTATTGGTATAATATATCTATACCCCCTTGTATGAGCAGTTCAGAAGCCAAAACAATAAAGTCTATAAACCAAAAAAAATATGTTTTTTAAATCTCAAATTCATTAGAAAACAATTTCATAAGAAATAAAAAAAGGCTCTACTGATGAAAAAAATAGCCAGGAGTTTTTTACAAAAATAATATAAACCTTTTAATATAAAGTTTTTAAAATATAAGTTCTTTCTTTTTTTATCATTAAAAAAAAACCATGATTCGGAGAGTAGTGTCTCCTTTTTCAGGGCTTAAAAGAGTCAACGAAGGAATCTCCGTGCATATTATTATTTATTATTATTATTCAAGCTTTGAGCACAGCTATGCCATGATGATATAGCCAAAAGTCAAACAAATCAATTAAATTTTATTTCGATTTTATTTAATTCTGACTAGATAAAAAATCGACTGGATTTAAAATTAAAAATAGTATCGCTTTTAACTAAAGCAAAAAATTAGCAACCAATTATCTTTCCCCCAGTTACTATATTACGTATACATATATAGTCAGGGCTTTTTTGTCATGTAATGTGGTGGTTCGGAGTTCCGGCAGCTTTTTTTATGTAATAATAACGTGAAAAAATTGTATTTATTGTTTGAAAAAACAACAACAAAACTCTAAAAAATAGTCTAATGATGCTCATTATAACACTAATCACGGTAAAAAAATATTTAATAACAAAAAAATCTAACGTTTTAATTCCATAATAAAATTACTAACGGGTATTTACTTTAAACATGGAATTGACATGAGTAGATAGCTGTCATCAGGCCAGGAAGAAGCAAAAACAAACAATTTTTCCAAAACAGAGCTTACATCAGATTAGCTCGACATATAAATATTTATCATATATACTAATCTGTTTTTTTTTTTAACGAGTAATTGTTTTTTTTAACAAGGATTTGTTGTTTTGTTAATTTATAGCTCTCTTCCACTTTAATCGCCTATTAATGAAAATTTAAATAATTCTAATAAATATTACAATTTAAAATATAAAATGTAAATTGAAGGCCATATAAAATTAAGTTTGTTTCTATGATAAAAGGGTTGTAAATTCCTCGGGAATCGGCCAAAGTTTCATAAATGCTATCTGGACATTTGGCGATTCTTTAAGGCAAACTACTTTTTACATATAAAACCTTATTAGAGTCAAAATAGGTAAAACTGAAGTTTAGATGACCTCACGTCACGTGATACCGTGGCAGCCATGTACGTTGTCAATAGTTCCCCCAGACTGCCTATCCTTACCTCTTCTACATAAAACACATTTAAAACGCCAAAAAAACGGATTGATTAAAAATAATTTACAATTAATTTTTAAATGATTTTAAACAAAACATTTATAATAAAACTCATTTTTTTTAATCTATCCACGATCTAGAACTCGTGTAAATTCGAATATGTGAAAAGCTTCTCAGGTTCGGATAGGATGTATTCAGTTCGGTTCTTGTACCTACCTCTTAAAGTTTAAGTTAACTAGTCTAACCGCCTAAAGCCCGTTAACCCTCGCATGTCGCGGATAAGACTGCAAAAAAAATAAACGAAAATTTGTCCCCGTAAACATAACAATGCATTCCAGTAGTGTTTTTACCCTGATTACCATGCTTGCCATGATTTTTTACAACACGTCAGAATTTTGAGATATTATCAGTCAAAATGACGAAAAAGGTGGCCTCTGACCTATTTTCGAGTCCGATTAAATATTAAACAGCAATATTTGAAATCAAAATACTTTTTTGCCGTAATAGAAAACAGCTTCCTCTTTGATTTTCAAATTACCAATTGTTTTTAGATCAATTAGAACTCGAGTTATAACTAAAAAACCAAGACCTTATAAACCACGTAGTTTTAATAAAGTTTAGGGAAAGCGGTGTTGGGTAGAAACATATTAAACACAGGAATTATTTAACGGATTATAGTGGTGTTTCACAAAGTGGAAATAAAATTAAAAAAATTAAAAAATCTTTTAAATTATTTTGGAGATTTTTTTTTTATTTATCTCTATACATATTTCGGGATATGGACCCTTCATCAGGAGGTTTAACAGAAAACTGAACATATTCCACTACTATAATCCGTTAAATAATTCCCACGTAGTTTTAAATTTTTATTTATAACTCGAGTTCTAATTGAACTAAAACAAGAGGAAAATCAAAGAGTATTGCTGTTTAATTGGAATAAATTTTCTATGGAGAGAGACGGACTGGTAGAAATTTTAACTGGAAGTAATGGAACGCAGCCCAGGGGTAGTGAAGAAAGAAAAACATTAACACATATCCAAATAGGTGTAATTTATTGGATTTTCCTTTCAAACCGACGTTTCGGAGGATTCTTCCCTTCTTCAGGGTTTCAAAGGGTCAATGAAAGAAACAAACAAAATGTTTCCTTCCTCTCTCCACAGCAGTGTTTAAAACTATCTTCTTCCTTAGCAGAAGCATTAAAATATTGTAGAAAAACATTATTTTTCTTAATTATTGCTGTTTAATATTTAATGGGACTGGAGAATAGGTCAAAATGGCATTTTTCGTCATTTTGACCGATAATATCTCAAAATTCTGACTTGTTGTAAAAAACCGGGAAATTGCATGATAATCAGAGTATAAAACTCTTCTGGAATCCATTGTTAGGTTTACGGGGAGACATTTTTGTCGAACAGTGTAATAATAAAAAAAGCTGTTGCCAACCAACATATTTTTATTTTTTATTTTTTAAATGTGTTTTATGTTGTTTATGTAAGTGTGGTGGTATGTGTAGGCAGAGTGGGGGAACTCTATTGACAACGTACATGGCGGCCATGTCATTAGTGACTTGAGGGCATAAGCTTCAGTTCAACCAGGTAAATGCATCTTCATCGTATTCAGCTGGTGACTGATTCAACAAAATTCAAGCGTATAGCCATATTATAGAGTTCTATTATGCACAAATTGAATTTTTGAACTTTATAAAAATGTTCATCTTTTCAAAGCTCGACGATCTATGATATATTTTTACCAAATGCTGCATGATTTATTATATTCTAAGCTGTACTTTAAATATGTTTTATAATTAGTAAACTTTTGTTATCTGCTCTACGAGGCGAATCGCCTCAGAGCATCATTTAAATAAATAAATAAAATATATACGTAATTTTATATTAGATATGGCAAATTATAACTGCAATCAATGATAATTACTTTCATTTGTCACAAATCGGAAAAGTATAAAATTAATTCTAAGATTTTATACCAAAACAAATGATAAAAAAGATTTATTGTCCTATGGAAATATTTTTTTCTAGTGACTGATGATTTATCATTTGTTTTGAAAGAATTTCTTGAAAACAATTAGGAAATATAAAAAGAGAAAGATCCGACAGTTGAATCAACCCTGAACGGAAAGAAAAGGATGGGAATGTGGAAATTTATATTTAATTCAAGAGTTGGATTAGAGTCGAAGGTATTTTAAGCTGCGGGAGGTCTTCAAGTATCCGGAGAGGAAAACAGGAAGATAATTAAAATCACTAAATTTTGCGGTAGAAACGAATTAATAATATGCTTCTATTTGTTTCTAGTATGGTTGCAAAAGGGTGCCGAGTAGCTTAAAAAACCTGTGAATAAATTTAAAATCAATCTTTAAGATTTATAGTATCTTTTATAGATTTTTTATCTCTTAGAACAAATGAAGCTAGAACAAATGAAGCTAGGTAGCTTCTACTATATTTCTTTTACGATGGTTTAAAAAGACAAACAAAAACTTCTCAGGAATGAATTGTTTAATAATTTAATTTTCCTATTCTTTGCATTCAGGCTAGCAAGAGAATGAATGGATGGATGGACACTACTCTAGAGTAGCTTACTACTTGTCTTGATGAGAGTTTTGCTTGGATATTTGAGATTTGAATTTTAAATGTCCAAAAAAATGAATAAATAAATCAAATAAAAATTAAATTAAAAACAAATTTTATAAAACTCTATATCATTCGCATTCATAATAAATATTAATTAAAACAGAAATAGCAGGGAATTGAACAATAAATAAAAAAACATAGTTTTTATTAAATGGCCCAGGAGTTTCGTCGATTTATTTCGACTTCCTCAGTGGCTAGAATGATAAAATAGGAAATCAGAAAAAATGTATAAATACTTTGATTAAAAATAAATTTATATATAGAAAGTTATAAATATTCCATCTTATCATTCTAGCCACTGAGGAAATCGAAATAATTAGACGAATAGTCTGGCCCATTTAATAAATACTCTGTTTTTTATTTATTGTCCGAATCCCTGCTATTCCTGTTTTAATTAAATTTTATATTTTTCTTAGCTAAAACTATCGAGAAAAAAAGTAATTTTATTTTATACTTCAGATTTCAAATATCAAAAATAGCAATCTTCCCTTCCCGTTGGTATGTATTGAGAAATAAATAAAAAAGTAATTCTTACCAAAATGAAAATTTGTATGTCGGGGCGTTTTGAGTAATGTTCATTTACTATTAAGTGGCCGTCCATAAATTATGTTACACAGTAAGGGGGAAGGTGGCATCTCAAATTTGTGACATAATGTGACAGGGGAGCCCGAGGATCTTACAAATTGTGATGTCACAAAAGGCAAATAAAAAAAATTAAAAATTTTTAAATATACTTTTTAGATTTAAGGTTATTATTATTCCAACCTGAAATTTTTGGTATAATAAAAAATTTCTATAATTATTAAATTATAGGGTTTAAAACGTGATAGTGATGTCACAATACAGGAAGGGGATTTAAAATGTGAGAGAATGTGACATAGAGGGAGGGGAGGTCTAAAAATCTTGAAATTCCTGTGACGTAATTTATGGACGGCCCCTAATTAATAATACTAAAATTTGCAATATATTTTGGGAACTTTGGCTTTAAGGGTTGCTTCTTTGACATGGGGTGTAACTCGCGTGGGTTCTTCTTTATTATTTTGAAACAGAGCAAAAAAAATTAAAAAATAAAATAATTTCATTAAAATATAAGGATGGTTTATATTTATATTAACAATAAATAGATATCTGTACAATGATTAATTGATATACAAATCTTGTATTATATATATCTAATATAATATGTTATGGTGAACCAAGACCAAACTGATTTTCTAACGCAGTGTAACAAGAGACCAGGTTTCGCCTTCGACTATATCTAATTGAATGATATTCACAACATTTTTTGATAGTTAAAAAAAATTTCACCTCATGTTCTAACCAAATAGTATTTTTGAGCTCAGTTTTTTGGACTTGATAATTTAAAAAAAAAATAAAGTAAAAAAAAACTTTATTTGCAAATGTTGTAATCTTAATAGAAGATTTCTTTCTTTCTCGCCAATTAAATCCTGTTTTGAAAATTATTTACTTTAAATAATTTATAATTAAATTTGTACATTAAACATGCATTCAAATTCACCTTCCACAAATACATATTCTGTTCTCGATTAAAAATTTCCAATTCTATATTTTCGATATAAATACCTATTTCAAAATAATCTTCGATTCTTATATTTAGCTTGTATTTGAGCTAATTGAAATTGATTATTTATTATTTTATTAACTCTTCTTTTATATAAATATAGTTAGTGTCTAAGTGTTGGTCTTTCTAGAATAACAGAAATTCTATTTTTGTAAAACTTGTCTGGACTTGTCTCTTCCATTCTCGGCAGCTTCTTAGATGTCACTAGATAACAGATTAAGAAAAATATTGTTCTATCCGTGGCCTTTTTAACAATTAAATTTCCAATTCATCACATCCGAATAAGATAATCGATTTAAACGTGCACCTATCAGATAATATCAATTAATAGATTTGGAAATCGGATAGAATCAAAATATTTTCTACCATAATCAAGGGAAAAAATATTTTTTAAATGTTCAATTTTTCTGGTTTTCTGCATTTTTCAAATGGAAGTCCTAAAGATGAACTGGGAAATAAATTGCCTATGCAGAAAAAAGTGAATTCCTACTTTTTGAAAACTCGGTACGCTTTACGCAAATTTTCTAGATGGAGTGGAGAGGACAAATATTTAATATTTAAGCCCTATATTGATAAATTTATATATTGGCAAAAATCACAATAGGCGTGACATCTCTTCGAGATTTTTTTTGGCTTTTTGGCCTTTCTAGCCATAAGCCAATTTACGATACTATTTATTTTTTCAAATTTGTCTCTACCCTCGTGATCTCTTCGAGATATATCGAATATGTAAAATCACCCCCATTATAATAAAACAAAGGAACCAATTTTTATGGGTATAACTGTTTTTATTTTCCGTTAATTAGCGCCTGATTTTCCTCAATAATAAACTATTCAAATATTATTTCTTGAAACATCTTTTTGTTTGTTTATGCTTTTCACTATAGCAATGTGTAAAAATAGCAAAAAATCATGAAAAATTTGTAAATTGTATGGCGTGGCCGTAAAGTCAGGAATATCCGACAAGCGAGAATTGCGGGATGAGCTAAGAGCTTATGGTGCATTCACCTGAATACAATTGTGATCCACAGACACAGTCAGAAAAAACTTGGTTGAAAATGATTTATATCTACGTTGTAGATATTTTTAAACATTAAAGCAATAATTTTAAAAAATGTTTCACCAAGTACCAACACCAAATTCCTTAAAAACTATTAAAGCAATAAACTGACACGTTCTGATTTCACTTTTGTAGAGCGAAATGACATGATTTAGTCCAATTTATTTAATCAAAATAGTTTCCGCCATTTTTGAGATATTTCGAAAAAAGAAGCAAAAAAAAAACTTTTTTCATGCACGATTACAATACTTGACCATATCTTGTATGGTAAAGTAAAAACAAAAATAGGGGGTCCGGAATTCACTTCATTGATTTCGTATTCCTTCCAAGCATTTCTCCCATATCTAACTAGATTCCCTGGACCACCATAGAAATGTTTCTGCCCTTACCCTATACTTTAGATATTACCATGATGTTTTTTTTGGCTTTTCGGCCTTTCTAGCCATAAGCCAATTTACGATACTAATTATATTTTTTCTAAATTTGTCTCTACCCCCGGTGTCAGATTTTATCTGGATGCCTCGAGTCGGATTTGAACCCGGGTCCCCTGGTTAGTAGGCTGGCATGCTACCACTTAGCCTATCTGACCCCCCTTACCATGATGTTTGTTTAAATTATTTGAAATCAATAATCCCGCCTAAAGCCTTGTTTATAAGATTATAAGAAACCAGGGGTTTTCGGACGATCAACCTCCCTCACTGTGAAATTGGATAAAAATCGAACCAAGGCTTTCACTTATCCCTATAACTTATTGGATAAAAATACTTGGTAGGTTTCACATTAAGATATAAAAAAATAAAACGAATTTATTTTTGGAGAATCTTTAATCTCGATATATATATTTCGGGTGACTAACCCATCTTCAGGAGAAACAGAAAGTAACTTAATGTGAAACCTACCAAGTATTTTTATCCAATAATTTAAAAAATGTTTCACCAAGTACCAACACCAAATTCCTTAAAAACTATCCCTATAACCTCTAGGAACAGTAAAAGACTTTGTGCCACCCTCTTTCCCGCGACCTATAGCCTTCATCTTTAAGACCCTCATCCACAGATAGCTTCGACTCTGACCCAGGTCATAAATTCCTTCCTCTTCTTTTCACATTGCAGAGACAAATCCAGGTCTTTAGGGGCTCTAGATTCCTGGTGTAAATTCCAAAACCCCATATATCTATCTATCTATTACTATAATAATCCGCTTATCACAGCGACGACGACGTGCCCCCTAGCCACTATTAGCAACTATGGTACTTTTTTCAAACTGAAGTACAAGAACTAAAATTTGCAATATAACACCGGTCGACACGATTTTTGGATCTGACTTCTCAATGTCAAATTTTAGTTTCTTCTATGTTTCTATAATAATAAAAGGATCAAAGTTTGCTTTTGTAAAAAGCAGAGCAATTTTTCGAATTTTAAGAAAAATTACTGATTTTTTCATAGTTTTATTACAATCAGAAATTTTTTGCTGAACCTCCGGAGTCTTTTTAATTCAAGAATAATTATTTATTAGTAATAACATACAAATATAAAATAATAAAAAATCAAGTTCATAAATTAATATTTTTAGTGATTTTCTTATGTTTGTATGGACTTTCTCGTAGATGCAATCTCCCATCATATTCTCATTGTACTGCCCTTGGTAACTTCGTTCAAAGTCCATCACATCTTGGTGAAAACACTCTCCTTGCTCCCCTAAGTAGGCATCCATATTATCTTTAAATCGGTCCATGTTAGCATGTAGCATAATATGAAGTTTATGGGACTGCTCGTAAATTATTTAAAATCTTCAAAACTTACTTATCGACGTAAAACAGACAAAAGCAAACTTTAAAAGCTAAGAATGGATATTTTGGTGTTTTTCGAAGCCTAGCATCAGAATTTATGCATATTAAAACAGAAATCCAGAATTTTTTTTTTTTGTCGACCTGTGTAATACAACCGGTTTCTTTGTAATCGAGACAAATAAATAAAAGGAAGGGGGGTGGGGTGGTGGCCGGAACACAGGAGGCATAAGCCCCTGGCTAGTAAGAGCCCCGCCGAAGGCAGGCTTCGCAGTTGATATATTTATAAATTGCATTATGTGAAGTTTCGGAATTGAATAGCTTGCACAGCAGGTAATCGAAGTTTCTTGAATGAGGCCTTATATCTATGATAATTTAACGCTGGCTTTCAACTTGAAAACACTCCTCATTCCTGGGCAAAACTATTTCTAACATTCACTTAGTTATTCGAAACTTGATTAACAGTGAGTTTTACCATCAATAAATTTAAAGAAATCGAGTCATCTCATCAAAAGTGTAAGCTGATAAAATCAATCGAAAAAATAATTCCTTTACAATTGGTTGGCAAAGTATAAGCTCTAAGAAGGGGTGTACTATGAAACAATGAGCTGGTTTAGAAGAAAAGCTTAGTTGAAACTTAATCCAGCTTACACACATACAGACAATATATATTAGTCCGTCTGTAGAAATAAAATTTTTTTGATAAATCAATAATTATACGTGAAAAAAATTGAAATGAAAAAAAAATAAAAAAATGAAATAAATTGAGAGAAAATGGAAGAAAGACATAAGCTGCTGTCAGAGAGATGAGGATTAAGCCTGATGGATCTAAACTACGAAAAACCCTTCAGGACGGCGGAGAAGGAATATAAAGCAAGATATTTAGGACCAGCTCAGAATTAAAAGATGCTGAAAGCATGATCCTTGAATACAACTATACGCTCACTAAAAAGGGATATAAAATATGAATCTAAGATAATATTTGATTAAGATTAATGAAAAATTAAAGGCAAAATCAGAGTAGACTGAGTAAATAAAATATAAGAAGTGACAAATCTTTGTATTGATTCATGGTGGACACATGAAGGAACGAAAAAATTATTTGCAATTTTGTATCTAGTAGATTTGATATAATTTATTTATTTATTATGAATAGTGTTACATATCGTATGTTCATTATGTAACATGGCTATTTTATAAACTATCATTTTTTGATTAACAATATCGGTAGAATTAGTATATTGTGGCCAATTTTTTTCCTTCAAATGTGGCACGTGGCTCGTGTAATCCATAAGGTTGGACATCCCTGATTTAGTTTTTTTTCTTTTGCTTACTATTTTTAAAATATTTGTCAAACGGTTAAAACTATTTTGATAAAAAACAAATTATCCTAGCAATTTATAGAGTTTCGGTCTACAATAAAACCTCGTATAGTGAACATTTATATTTTTAAAAATATTAATTATTTTGTCAAAATGTCTATTAGTGATTGTGGGTAGCGTATATTTTTAACCAGTAATAGGTGGTCATAACACTTGTAGAACTGTATTTGATTTTGTAAATTTGTGATGAAATTTATTAAATTCAGATAATTATTTTATTATTTTATTTATCAAATATTTATTTTAAAGTTTATTCCTTTAAAATGTTGATTTTTAATTACTTATTGAGGAAAAGTAAAGTGAAAATCACTTGACTGACGAACACGCTAGTTTTTTAAAAAGAATCTCAAACCAATTGGGCCTCTCTTGAAATACGTTTTTATTTTATCTGCAATTATTTTCCTTTCTG
Source organism: Forficula auricularia (assembly GCA_024734495.1). NCBI lineage: Eukaryota > Metazoa > Arthropoda > Insecta > Dermaptera > Forficulidae > Forficula > Forficula auricularia. Next base: position 13,168,269 of record JALMQS010000128.1, read on the forward strand.
ATATCTAATCAAGTAACGGGATTCTTTTCCCTTTGCTCTGTGTTTTTACATTGAAATGCATTTATTTAATTTCGAGTCAAGCAGCCAGCAGAGCAAGTGCTTAATATTTGTTTTATGGATGTCGCGTTTTGTGTATTTTTGTTGACTACTGCATTGTGGAGACTTGTTCAAACCTTCATGATAGACAAGGTAAACATTTAAATATAATTTTTAAAATCTTTTGGTTAATAGGATAATTCAGTGATTTCAAAAATAAATAAGCTGACGTGTTTTGATGTGGCCATCCACTTGACTTTACCATACAACCTGGACCCTCACTTATATTTAATATTTAATAAATTATTCATAATCATGTAGGGAGAGGGGTTAGTTTTTGCATTTTTAGACTCCTGGGGACCCACTGATTATGTATACAAAATTTGGTTGAGTTTGGTACAAGAGCCTAGATTTTCATTTTTTGACCAGGCACCCCATATTGGGCGGTTAGTTTTTGCAGTTTTTTTTTACTTCTGGGGTCCCACTGATTATGTATACAAAATTTGGTTGAGTTTGCTCAAATGGTCTAAATATTTAATTTTTAACCCCCTTCCACCCCGCTTAATTTTGGGTCCATATGCACCAAAATCTTATCAGTTCTTAATCTCAATGGACCGAAACTACGTGTGAAATTTGGTTTCGGTATTCACACTAGTTTTTGAGCTAGCTCCTCACAAAAATTTGGTAACGCACAGACTAACTAACAGAATAACAGACTAACAGACTAACTAAGAGACATTTTGACAAAACAATTATTATCTCGAAAAATATAATTTTTTTTTGATGTTCACTTATTAGGGCTTTTTTGTAGATCGAAATGCCATGGGTTCGCTTAATTTTTTTAATCAAAATAGTTTAAGCCGTTTTTGAGATATTTCGAAAAAAGAAGGAAAAAACCCACTTTTTTCATGCACGATTACAATCCTTGACCATACCCCATGGTAAAGTAAAACTCTAACAAACTAGGAATAAGTACATATTAACTAAACAATGGAATATAATATATAGAAAATTATTACAAATATAACAGACTGGTGATAAATAATTTTGAAATACGAGTATAAGTCGTGTTTTATAAAATAAATCGTATTAATAGTGGAAATTTTTACAAAAATTCATGCACATATAGTCCAAGCAAATTAAACTTGTACTGGCCAATAAATATGCAGATGCTGGAAATAATTTTATTCGACTTTAAGCATCCCAAATAACAGTTATATGAGTTTACGACGGTTTCTCGCTGGTGGTAAATTTTTGAGGGCCTAAAAATCTCTTTCTGCGCATTTGAGAGTAGGAGAAAGAGGGAACTGCATCTGAACTAAATTAGGGAACATCCTTAAACATAGTTTAGTGAGGTCGGGCTGAAAGTCAAGGTTTTTAGAGAATTTTTTATTCGATCCCAGGGTAGGGGGTGCACCCACTTGCCCCTTCTGCAGATAACCATATTCGAGATGTAACTACTGTCTGTCACACGTCTTCACTAAGAAAAATTTCTAATAAGAACAAACATTTGTAAAATGAGTACAAAGTCTTGAAATTTTTTTTACCTTTTCCTTCAATTGAATAGTAATATTTAAAGTATTCTATGTTTAATAATTTGGAATGATGAATAATCCGGAAGGAATGGGATGCTAAAGAGTTATTCAACACAACTCGGAACCGGAAATTTTCTGAGGGAAATGTATTTCGGGAATATGCTAATGTCAAATTTAACTAATCCTTATATAATAATGCTAATGCGAATTCTAAAATATAATATCGTTCAGAAGAGTAGAGAACATGAAAAGTATAAATTGATTACCGAGAAAATATACAGAACCCATTCTTTCCAAAAAGATTAGCTTTTCTATAAGGTATCGATAGTAATAGAATAGAATAGAAAAAGAAACACTACATGCCTTTCATTCATCCGTCTTTTATAAAGAAAATTAAAATTAATTCTTTGAAATTTATGGAAATTAAAACAAATTCATTAATTTAATAAATTATTTGTATTCATTCACTAAACAATTAAATGAATAATGTGTCCCAATGGGCCTTATTAGACATGCAAAATTTCAAGTGTATAGGTTTAATAGTTTTTGAGTTATGGGGGGTCGAAATTAGCTAGTAAACATGGCAGGTGGATCGCCCGTTCTTTTCCGGACTTGGTTGACACACTGCCGTGTGTCTTGATATTATGTATGAATGTGATATCTTCTTCTTCTTTTAAGTGCCATATCAGGTCTCCCTGACGTTTCGGCTCCTCTCCACATATACCTGTGCTGAGTGTGTTTAGCTGTTTTTACACAGATATACGGGACCTACTTTTTAACGCCGGTTCCGAACGGCTAGTTTGGAGAGGTTACTAGGCAATACTAGGAAATACTCTTGGTAGGTTGCCATTGCTTTCCAAGAGGAGGCGACTGCAAATATTTGATCTGCCGAGACTCGGTCTCGAACCAGTGTACTTCGAGTCAGCGACCCGACTCCATCCACTGACAGTCGCCTCAATGTAATATCTATGAAAATAAAATAAAAAAATGAGATGTTTATATTTTCACTCTCAAAAAACTGTAGCGACATTACTACTAAAAATTCAGTGGTGACGGAAACTTGTAGAGGGTGTGCAGATGCAGGGGCGTGAAGAATCGCCTGGACCTGAATTAGAAGGCAATTTTCCTTGCTGAAGAGGAAATGTGTTCATTATAAGACAGGTCAGAAGCAACTGGGTCGCCCAGTATGGACAGACTGTCACACATCTTCAGGGTATTCGAAACAAAGAGAATTTTTATTTTTGCGACTAGAAATTTGAAAATATCTCTTCTACTTTGTTAGACATCTAATGCAAGGTAGAAACAATTACGTTAATATTAATTTTAAAAAAGTCTATGGGTCTCGGCTAATTTTTACAGAAAATATGTCATCCGACATAAAAAAGTTTAAGCACAACTGATCTATGGTATAGTATACTCTATAGTTCTATACCAAGGGTGTCCAAACTTTTTGTTTACAAGGACTACATTTGAAGAAAAAAATTGTCTTGGGCTGGGGATAAAATATTATAATTGTATTTATATTTGTTAATCAAAAAAGCTAGTTAATAGTGTAGAAATAAGAACTTTATTATTTATTGAGCTCATAGTGAGCTTCTAATTTTACTTTTTGTAAATTTTATCTACTTGAAAATAGCTTCTGGTATGTGTAAATACATACCTAGATGCTTTCAAAAAGTGATATTATGTATTAGTATTTGTTTATATTTTTCCTGGTTAGATAATTAATATAAAATTCTATTAAAGAGACAATATTCAATTTTTCTTTCATTTCGGTATATCTAATTGTTGTTCTAGAATATTCAATCAGAAAGTTTGCAAAAGTGTCGAAAATAGACCAGATGATTATTTTTTTCGGAAATCTTGAAATCTAGTTTCAGATTCTAAATTTGAAATTAGTACTTTTATTTTTCGAAAACTTCACAGTAGATTTTCAGATTTCTTAATAAAAAAATTATCAGATCAAAGTGTTGTGTGTTTTCCAGTATCTACATATACCATAAATCACAAGAGAGAACAAAATGAAAGATATTTTTAGATTTAAATGGGAAATATTTTCAATCTGTTCAATAACTGGCCTATATGTGTTTGCTAAGAATGAATATTTATAAAATGACAAAAAGCCAAGGAAGTTAATTTGTTTGAGCCCTGAGGAAGTCAACAAAGTTGACGAAACGTTGGCATAAAATAAAAAATATTTGCATAAGCTATTATCCTTATTTCTCTACAACAACTTGTTAAATTAATCGATGGACATAAATAATCAAAATAACATAAATCACAATGTTTTAAGAAATTTTTGGCTTTATATTGGGCCTCGGGTTGGATAGCGCTGGTTTAAATCGAATAGGATTAAAGAAGGAAATGAGGAATTATAATTTATTTTTTAAAAGGGTCACGGATATAATAATCGATGACTATCCATTATCTATTGACATGTAAGAACGTGCAAAGATCCATAAGACAAGTACTGATAAGTTTTAATCCAGGAGAAAAATTATCAATTAATTGTGATTGTTCTAGAAAACACCAATTCCTTGTCTTCTTGTACTAGAATAATATAACTATAGACTTGGTTAGTGTCGTAGCATATAAATAACTGAAATAATAAATATTTTAGAAAAAGAAAATATGAGAAGAAGAATTTTTAAATATTCGAAACTTCATTATTTTTTTCATCTTATATAGTTGAGCTTATAATTTTGTTTTAGTGAATTTTCTTCTTGAAAAAGCTTCACATATTGTACAAATGTAGATTAATATTTCGAAAAAGGGAATAAATATATCTCTACATATAAATCAAATGTTTTAAGGAAGTTTATGATTTTATGTTGGGCCACACTCATTGCAGTGTGAGGGTCTCATGCGGCCCGCGGGCCACGGGTTGGACAGCCCTCTTTTATATCTATACCATCTCAAGTCCAAGCAGAGGACACATTTTTTCTTTTATAAACTATTGGCAAAACAATTTTCTAGTAGGCGTCTATACACAACACTATTAGTTTTGCTTTCTCCTGTCTTAATGATTATCAAGCTACTCGAAACATTAAAAATAAAGTAAAAATTCAATGTAAATATTAAAAAATATCCTGTGGAAGAGATTTGAAAAGAACAAGGTTAGGGCTCCCGGAATCTGTCTAGCCATGAAAACCTGGAATTTATGGATAAGATAATATTTATTTTATTTTATATTTTTTATTGTCAGATATAAAAACAACTTTCACGATTATCATAAAAAAATAAAAAAAATAAAATTACAATTATACGATTTCTGTTTTATGTTATTGAAAAATCCAAGTGGAAGTAGAATTTGCATATGTTACTTTTAGTGTATCTGAATTTGCTTGCCAACGGCAAACTATAAAAGAAATGTTTTGAAAAGTTTCGAAATTTTATTTTCTTTCAAAAATAATGTCAACAAAGTTATTGAGTTTTATTGTAATGTTTATGCTAACTCTAATTTATCAAATTATTGTTTACTTGCGAACTATTTTGATTCCATTTAGAAAGCCAGACATCGTGGCAAATATGCGTCGGGGGTGGTGTGGGTTTTGGACGTCCAGATCGTCTCCGCGCTTGCAGGACTGGGTGTTGCCCACCGAAACAAAATAGAAAAATATAGGGGCAACTCCAGTCTGGTGGACAATATTGCGGAGCGATTTGGCGTCGGGGCGGGCTCGATCAGGGTCGAGGCCATCACACTCTCGTGGAAGGGAGTGTGGTGGCATAAAGCGGTGGGGTCCCTCATCGCCCTGGGTATATCGCAAAAAACAATAAACAATTTGACATATAGGGCGATGAGGGGATCTCTCCTTAATTTTTACATTTTCAGCAGAAGAACATATAGAGCGGGTGGCGTATGATTATTAATTGTAAATACAAAATAAACTGCAACGGATCGTTGCTAAACTTTATCCAAATTCATTTGAAATATTAATATGTTTGTTCCTTTATTATTAATCAGATATCACTTGCAATTTGTAGTTCATATTGAGTTGTTTACCAAAAAAGAATTTAGTCTTTTTGATTTTAAGTCGATTCTTCCACGTTTTCAATAGAGGTTGCCATTAATGGTCAAAACATCAAAAATGGAATGCAATAAGGTTATTCCTCTAGTATTAGATAAAAATCGATCGTTATTTTTGATTTTATGTCGATTCCTCCATGTCTTCAGCAATGGTTACCAATAATAATCGAAACGTCAAAAGCCTAATGTAGAATTGTTATTCCTCAAGTATTAGATGAGAATCGATGTCTATTTTTTATTTTAAGTCGATTCCTCCATGTCTTCAGCAATGGTTACCAATAAAAACCGAAATGTCAAAAATCCAATATAGAATGGTTATTCCTCAAGTATTAGATGAGAATCAATCGTTATTTTTGGTTTAAAGTCGATTTCTCTATGTCTTCAGCAATAGTTTCCAATAAAAACCGAAACGCCAAAAATCCAATATAGAATGGTTATTCCTCAAGTATTAGATGAGAATCGATGGCTATTTTTGATTTTAAGTCGATTCCTCCATGTCTTCAGCAATGGTTTCCAATAAAAACCGAAATGTCAAAAATCCAATATAGAATGATTATTCCTCAAGTACTAGATGAGAATCAATCGCTATTTTTGATTTTAAGTCGATTCCTCTATGTCTTCAGCAATGGTTACCAATAAAAACCGAAACGTCAAAAATCCAATATAGAATGATTATTCCTCAAGTACTAGATGAGAATCAATCGCTATTTTTGGTTTAAAGTCGATTTCTCTATGTCTTCAGCAATGGTTACTAATAAAAACCGAAACGTCAAAAATCCAATATAGAATGGATATTTCTCAAGTATTAGATGAGAATCAATCGCTATTTTTGATTTTAAGTCGATTCCTCCATGTCTTCAGCAATGGTTACTAATAAAAACCGAAACGTCAAAAATCCAATATAGAATGATTATTCCTCAAGTACTAGATGAGAATCAATCGCTATTTTTGGTTTAAAATCGATTTCTCTATGTCTTCAGCAATGGTTACTAATAAAAACCGAAACGTCAAAAATCCAATATAGAATGATTATTCCTCAAGTACTAGATGAGAATCAATCGCTATTTTTGGTTTAAAATCGATTTCTCTATGTCTTCAGCAATGGTTACTAATAAAAACCGAAACGTCAAAAATCCAATATAGAATGATTATTCCTCAAGTACTAGATGAGAATCAATCGCTATTTTTGGTTTAAAATCGATTTCTCTGTCTTCAGCAAAGGTAACGGATAAGAAAACAACGCAGTTGCTATGGTTACTCATAAAAATTCCTCCCAAATTTTTAGCATTTCACAGAGAGAAGCCTATCCATTCTTACTTAAGCAAGGCTAAATGAGCTATATTAAAACTTTCAAATGAATAAATTTTAAAGAATTTAAAAAAATTAAAAAAGTACCATCTAACTCTAGAGTAAAGTACTTTAAAATATAATTTTACTAAAAACTTTATTTAACCTTTTTTGTGGTCCCCAAGGTACTTAATTAGGATATTAAATTTCATCAAAATTGGTTAAGTCATTTTCAAGATATTTAGAAAAAACTAAAAAAGTACTGAAATAAAGTACTAATGTTTGTGGGCCGATATGTACCAAAAACTAATCAGCGCTTCATTTTGTTAAACTAATGGTAGGTTTTCAATTTCATTTCAATCAGCGCAAAGGTGTGGAAAAAATCGTGGGCCAAAAAAGCGATAACATCCATCCATCCATACATACATACATACATCCGCACGCACTAAATGAAAAAATCGCACTTTTTGGCCTCTCGACGAGACCCCATGTAATTTTTGGCAAAACCGTCACGTGCTAAAATTCAACCTAATTGAATACTACAATTTGTGACTTTATTTGAGTCCATGGGTTCCGTAGTCTTTACCTGAGGACCCTTTGAAGCCACGCTTGCCCCGAGAGCGATTGCAATACTTTACCCATGCTTTGCATTGGATAAAGTAAAAAAGAAATGTGAAATGTGAGTCAGGATTAATCCTGGCTCTCTCATCTACCCGCTCTGAATCTGAATTTATTTGTTCTGAAGCTGAAAGTGTGAAGGATTTGTAAATAAATTTGTGTAATGGTCTTGTATCTTGTAAGAGGCGGCCCGCTCCTCGGAGGCCCAATAAACAAAATTAAAATTAAGTAAATTTATTTAATGAATAATTAGATTATATAATTGTCGGATGCTTTCTTCAAACGATGCTGTACTTACATCTTTACATTCATTTTTCTTCTTTCTCTTTTTTTTATATTTAAAGAGCGGGAATTAACTCTTATCTACTTGTAATTTAATTAATAAGTACAAGAGTCTTAAATAATTTTAACCCTCCGTTTTATTCAAGAAGGAGAGATCTTGGAGCTTGTGACAGAGGTTCCCAAACTTTTTTAAAGGTGGATAATATTTATAGTTATATTCAAGGTGTTTCATATGTTCGACCTTCGGACGTTACTGGAAGATAAGAAAAATAATTCATTAACCAAGCCTAATAAACTTATTAGAAAAAAATTTATCTTCGGAGACAGACGGTCTGGTAGAAATTTTAATTGATAAATGATGGAAAGGCAGCACAAGGATGGTGAAAAAATTATCTCGAATAAAATAGATTTATTGATTTGTTTGTTTATTTTTTATAATCTGGTTATATGTGTATATGTTGCAGTAAGGCGAACGGGTTTTTACTAGTTAAAACGCGTTTCAATGAATACCTTTGAGGCAACTAGAGTTTACTGATGTTGGTTGAGTTTGGTTCAAAGGTCTAGAATCTTCATTTTTGACCTTCCGCCTCATTTTGGGTGTTTATTTACAAAAATTTTTAAACGAAAATGTGAAAACTTACATCCTTTGCGTCTAATTTTTGACATTTTTGTTTAAAAATTTTTGAAAATAAACACCCAAAATGAGGTGGAAGTTCAAAAATGAAGTTCTAGACCTTTGAACCAAACTCAACCAACATCAGTAAACTCTAGTTGCAACAAATGTATTCAGTGAAATGCGTTTTAACCAGTAAGAACCTGTTCTTACTAAAAACGGGTTTTCACTGCAACATATATATGAATGTATATGATTGTGAATGAAATGAATGATGGCCAGCCCCGTTGTGTATATTAATTTTTTATATTGAATTGTAGACACTGAAGAAGGAGGGAAAGTCCTCCGAATTGTTGGTTTTTGAGTGTGAAAAAAAAATGAATTTTCAATAAATCGATTTTATTACAGAGAATTTTGTTCACTACATCTTTGGGCTGCCTTTCCATCACTTCTCAACTAATAAACTACTATTTATAGGTATATTTATATAAAAACTCAGTATCACTTAATACATATTCAAAGAATAATTGGAAAAGCAACTCTTTCTAAGCCAAAGGAAATATATAAGGTACTATTTTATTTTAATAATTTTCTAGGATTTCCTATTTCTATTCTTAAAACATAATAATAGCCAATATATTTAATAAAAATAATAAATTATGCAAATTTTAATAAAGCTGTATTTAAAAAATAATGAAACTTTAAATTTTTATTACGATAGGTTATAATTTTTTCCGTTAGAGGGGGCAAGCGCGGGAAGGGCGGTCTAAAAATGCCTCGGGTTAGGGAATATTTTCTGATTAACTGCTAGAAAGAGGCAAGAGGAGGTATAATGTGGTGCACAGAAACTTTGAACTGGCTATAAATAGTATACCTGGTATATTACTTTTATCATGGGTGAAAATTTCTAACTCAAAATATAACCTTTTTTATTCAAATATGATACATTTAATCTAGTGTTTGTTTGATTAATTTTATAATGGATAACGCTAAATATAAATAATTAAAATGCGGACTGTCATAATTATAGATGTATCGTTGTCTATGGAAAGTGTAGCATGCATTGAGGAAAGTAAACCTATTTCTAGACTCAATTTGGCAATTCATGGAATCAATGTTTTATTAGATTGCATAGCAGTACATTCTAAATTAGAAGGGATATCACTTGTAAGTTAAATTTATTTTATTATTATTGCAGTCCAAAATTAAAAAAAGAGATATACTTAATTATAACTATATTTTTTATTCAAAAACCGACATTTCGGAGGTTTATTCCCTCCTTTTTCAGGGTTTTGAAAGAAGAGAATAAACCTCCGAAACCTCGGTTTTTGAATAAAAAAGATAGTTATAATTATCTTTGTTTTTTGAATTTTGGACTGCCTCATCTAAATTCACTCAATTCACTAATCAGACAGTCTCGAAAAACTACTTCAATCTTATTATTTTATTATGAAAATAAATTAAAGTGGTTGTAGTTCAATTATATAAGATTAAAGGGTCCAGGCAGCTAAAATGAAGAAACATATTTCCAAAGTTAACCTTTTGATTCATTTCCTAATCTTCCTCAGGCTCTGAATACCTACTTGAAATAAAAAAAGACAATAATAAAAATGTCGAAAGACAATAAGGCTTATGTGGTGAATCCCACTTACTTAGATTGTTAAACATGTGATTCTATTTCAGAATGTCTTGTTTCTTTGTTGGCGATTCTATATAGTTAGCCTTTGTCGAAAATGTATTAATGTTTTGAACAAATAAATGAACATCCCATGATAATATTAATCTGAAGTAAGTTATAATATGACTGATTGTCTTTCGACATTTTTAATATTTCTGTTTTTATTTCATACTCAGTTCCTTAGAAAGTTTAGAAAATAAATCGAAACGTCTTTTTTTATATATATTTTACTTGATTCTTGTTACCTGAACCATTTAATATTTTATTAAATGAAATATTATATTAATTCAAAAATAATTTAATAAATAAGTATGTTTTGATTTTTAGAATTTTGTTCAAACGAAAATGCGACTCTATTATAGTGTGGATATAGTACAAATGTATGTCTGTCTGTGAATCTGTTAGAGCAATGTAGTTATTAAAATAAATAAGAAACAAACTTAAAATGTACAAGTTAAATCTATTCATTTTACCCCAAAACAAAAATCGTAAATTTAATGATTATTTTGGTGAGAGTTAAATTTTCCGTGGGGTTAAAAAGAAAAAAAACCTTTTTAACCGACTTCAAAAAAGGAGGAGGTTTTCTATTCGACTGATTTTTTTTTGTGCCTATGTTACCTCATATCTCCGCCAATTGTGAACCGATTTTGAAATTTCTTTTTGCATTGGGTCCAGTCTAGCTTCCGATTGGTCCCATTTTTTCCATAGGTATTAGACCTTTTTTGTTAGGTTAGTTCAGGCCTAACTTCTTTGTTTATGAACCGATTTCGATGATTCTTTTTTTATTGGAAAGAGGGTATCTTAGGGATGGTGCCATATTAATTTGGTCAAGTTCTGATGATATGATCACTATTAATAACATCACTAAAAAGAGAAAAATAAAAATAATTTTTAAGAAAACAATAAAACCGACTTCAAAAAATTAAATGCAACAAATAAAATACACTAAAAGGTATAAAATAATTATTATCTTATTTAGTTACAACTAATCGACGAAATATTAACATGAAATTACTTTTTGAAGTCGGTGCCAAACATTTACCTTTTATGAATCGCACTCGACGAATCTTACTTAGAACGTTTGGCGGGTACGCTCGCTTATAGGTATAGACTGTTTGGTACCGACTTCAAAAAGTAATTTCATGTTAATATTTCGTCGATTAGCTGTAACTAAATAAGATAATAATTATTTTATACCTTTTAATGTATTTTATTTGTTGCATTTAATTTTTTGAAGTCGGTTTTATTTTTTCTTAAAAATTATATTTTTTATACTAAGGGTGTGAAATAGGGCAAAAATTTAGGAAAAATATAAAAAGTATCTATACCTACTTATAAAAGACCTAATATTTTGAAAACTAAAAATGCTAGAAACGTCAAAGTAGTCTTAAAATAATTATAAATATGAGGCATTAAAAGGAGAAAATTTTTGTTACCATTAATTCAAGGGGTTAAGAGATATCACCATTTTACTGTTCTGAAAAAAAATCGAAAAATTTGGGATTTTTTCAAGAGGCCTTCAATGAATATGCCTGAAATTTTGGACTTCACTAATTCTGTTTTACGTCCTTTGCAGCTAAACTTATTTCCATATGGTAGAGGGGTTAGGTGCAATCAGCCAGGCCCGCCGAGAGGGAGGGGGCAAACAGGGCAGTTGCCCTTAAAGGGCCTGACACTACGAATGTTATATTTATGCATTTTTATACTACTAAAATCTATTACTTATAAATAAAAATATAAAATACCAAAATTAGGTAACAAATCATATTTTATATTACCCTATAATTGGGAGTTAGTTCTGATGAGAAAGTGAAAATTTATTTATTTGTTAAATAATAAAATAATTTACAAATTGAAAAATGTAAGTAATAATTTTTTGTCCCAGCAATGAGGGGTCTGCTGGTTTGATTTTGCCTCACGGCCCGTAATATCTCTTCAAGAGCATGCAATCAGCGTTTATCGAAAATTGTTTATTTTGAATCCGTTATATTTTAACGGATTTTTGGGAAACTTACTGCACTAATTTAGAACTAATGGTGTTTTTCATATCAGCTTTTGTAAAATGACACCACACTTAAAATCAGTATATAAAGATATAAATTTTGACTGTCTTAGTCAAGGTTTTAGTAGATTTAGTAAAAAGATCGTTTATTTTATTTTGTTTATTAGGACTCCGACGATCGGCCTCTTACAAAGATAAATATATCGTTAAAATATAATATTGGAACAACTTTCTAGGAGAACACTTTTCTGAAAAACGTGACATCCTAAGTCACCAGTTTTTCTTTTGGTGAAAATTTTCATTTTCTATATCTACGATTTCTTAACTTATGGGTAAATCATTTAACATAATTTTCAATCCAATTTTATGTAACAATTTCCAATACAATATATTTTTTATTTTTTATCTGTTTTCACTCTAAAATTTATATAATAAATATAGTCGGGTTTCCCCTTAACTGTGAAAATCAGAGAAAATTTCCAAGAATAAATATATATTATTTTTTTAATTTTATATCCAAAATTACGCAATAGTATATCTAACACTTTAAGAGACAGTTTTTGAAACGATCGTTGAGAATTTTGTCTTATTGTGTTAGAAATATCTGAAACGTGGAGAAAAATTATTTTCAACTATGATTTTATCTCTCTGTATGTCTGACTATTTGTTTGGATTCTGATATTTACGATGACAGAAAGGCGTAGAAAATATCTCCTTGTTTCACAATGTTTCTATTTTTATAAATAAATAAATAAATATAAATACAAATATCATATGCTAAGCATGCATGCTTATTTAAATAATCTACACTTAAGGCCGCTGCACACGAGGCTTGTTTTAATATTTTTTTGTCTGCTTGGTCCCACTCAAATGCATCCTATAACCAAGCCGGAAAATAGAACATATACTATCTTTTAAATCAGGGGTCGGCAACCTGCGGCCCTTTGCAACTTTTTGCGCGGCCCGCCAAAGCACCAATATAATTTTAGGAAAAATCAACAAACTTCGAGCGTTTTCTTGTGGACATTACAACTTACCTCAATAAATTAAATATAACTCTACAAGGCAAAGGAAAGTTAATCAAGGAGCTATTTACAGAAATCAAAAGTTTTAGCTTAAAATAAAATTGTTTATTTCTCAACTTGAAAAGAATAATTATTGTCATTTTCCTACTTTGCAATCGTTTTTAACCAAAAACGACAAACAGTGTCCTTCGAAAATTTTTATTGAGTCACTAAAAAGTACTGGATGAAAATTTTCGTCATCGGTTTCAAGATTTTTATGCAAAAGAAATAGACATATTAATATTTGAAAATCATTTAAAATTTGATATTGTAAAACCTCCAGAGAATTTACAACTAGAGTTAATTGATTTGCAATCTAACAATAAATATAAAAATAATTTTGATGAAAATAATTTAATTGCATTTAATTCAAATCTACCAGAAAACAAATTTCCCAATTTAAAAATTTTTGCAAAATCAATGATTTGTATTTTTTCAAGCACCTATTTATGCGAACAAACATTTTAAAGAATGAATTTCATAAAATCAAAATATAGACCGAGGTTGACGTATGAAAATTTACAAAACTTGTTGATGATCTCAGTATCCCAAACACAATCGGACTTAAATGAATTATCAAACAATATTCAAGAACAAAAACGCATTGAATTATAATGAATGAATAAAATGAAAGATAAACTATTTTCATTAATATTTTATATTTACATATTCATACATATGTAATTGGAATTGTATTTTCTTTTTTTCCCCTTTTAAGAATTGTAAAATTTTTGTTCTCTGACATTATTGTTATTATAGAATGTCAATAAAAAATAAATTTTTTCTATATTTATTTTTAATAATATTTATACTCGTATATGATATAAAAGCACTATTTAAGTTACATTTGAATGTTCGGCCCGCATAAAATTTTTTATTTTGAAAATGGCCCGCCGTCCGAAAAAGGCCGACCCCTGTTTTAAATCAATCAAGCTGGCCAGAAAGACAGCCAGCAGTGACGTCATTTCGATCCCGATAGGCCTCTGAATTGCAAACAGAGAGCACCCATCCCAAAAACAGTTAGAGGAAAAAGCCTCGTGTGCAGCGGGCTTAAAATGACAAGTTTCAAATTTTTGCTAATCAAAATGCCAATCCCTAAAATTTGCCAACAATATTTATTTGTCTCGAAAGAATTTTCACTTTCTCCTCCAATTTATTTTTTAGATATCCTTTTCTTCTACTTATAATGTTATTTGCAACTTAACAAGAGATTTTAATGAAATAAAAACTAAGCTCCAAGAACTTGAAACATGCGGCTACACAAATTTTGAAAATGTTTTACATTTTGTAAATCAATTTGTTTTTGATAAGTGGGGATATACAACTCCTTGTCAGGTATAAGTTCTTTTGAATAACTTATATATTTATGTACTTAATACAGTGAAAAACACGAAATCAGTTAAAACCATATTTACCTAATAAGAACTAGCTTTAACAAAACTCTTTTGAGTAGTACTAATATTAAATATATAAATAATAATCGTTCCTGTTTATTAGAAAGTTCTAATAATTCTAAAACTTTTTGCTGCTTTAAAATCAACAACTCTGCTATTCTCGACAAAATATTTATTTTAAAAAATTTCTATAAATTTCTTTAAACCCTTTCGATTCTATAGATGACTAGCTACTATATATGTTCATACGAAAGTTGAAAACTAAATCTTTTTCAACTTCGAATTAAGATTAATCAATTTCAAAATTCACACTTATAAATAGTTGCTAGATGAGCGTTGCTCAGTTGCAACATTTAGGAGGTGTCTTTTAGTGGGTTCGACCCCCACAATACTAGGGCCTAGAACTCTAATGTCTGTTTAGAGGTTTTCACCGACCCTACAAAAAAATAAAATAAAAAAACTTATATTTGTGGGATTTCATTCTCCGCTCTTTCAATGCGAGATGCTTTTGAAAATAAGGATTCATTTTCGCCTTGAGAAAGACGTTTGCCCGTCAAAATCTTTAGATAAAATGACAGGTGAGCAGCAAGGACACGCCCCTTTTATAAAAGGATCGAGCGCTGGAAAAATTATCCATACGTCACGTAAAACGCGGGAAGAATTAACCAATCAGCTTAATTGCTAATTAGAGCTAATTAGGTTATAAAAGAAGCCAGCTCCTCGAAGCGAGTTCAGTTGTTATCATTCAGTTGTTATGTGGAGTTGTCACTGGTTGAAACTCTGTTTGAATGAACAGCTCTCCGAGGTGACTGATAACCTTGGAACGATTTGGAACGAAATGGCTTGTGTTGAAGAAGTAGTTTGTATACACGTTCTGTAAAGAAGAAGCAATAAATGCGGGCATTGTGCCGTTATTTTGTTAAAAGCATATTTTCAACTGCCTAGTTCGAATTCTTATTTAAAATAGCATTTTTAACTGGCTCTAAGGCCGCCAATAGAGATTATCATCTCTAAAGATCATCTCCCATCCAAGCCCAGCAAATTTCTTTCCAACTAACCCTTCGAGCCAAACATAATAAAATCATCCATCCATCATCCTAATCATTCCCTATATATAAATCAATTTCAAAATAGTCATAATGATTATCTCAAATTTAAAATTTACTATCAAAAGATAAATTTTCGTTTAAAACTATTTAAATTGCACATTTTTATGGTGAAAACCTCATCAGAATGCACGACATTTTAATTTCAAATGTTGAAATGTCGTGCATTCTGATGAAATTTTCTCATTAAAAATGTTCATTCTAGATGATTTTAATCGAAACTTCTCTTCGATAAACAAGCATCAAAGCATCACATTTGAAATTAATTATTTCTCTTTTGGAATTGTTTTTTCCGAGTTTCTAATTAATTATTGTTCCAATTTCAAGTTGAAAAGTTATGGTTGTAGGAAGGCAAATCAAGTTTTGTCTGATTTCGTGTTTTCATGGTAATATAATATATTCCACCTAATTCATGTCTTCTAAAATTTTTAGGTAATTCTAGTTACGGATGGAAGTCCTGGAAGGAGTCAAAAGTTTTTTCAACAATCCCTTAAAACTTTGGACCAGCGAGACTCTACTGACATGTTTCCATTTCCTTTTCTTTTCGTGGAAATCTTAATATAATGCTTATTATAAACTCTGAAAATCCAAATCTTGTACAGTCCATGCCACTCTGGACCCATATGACTAAATTAGTTAGTTCTGAGAGTGCCGTATATGTGCCAGAATATAATCTAACCAGAAAAACTGTTGAATCTATGTTTGAAAAACTGGCAGAAAACAATTTTCCACCATTCAAAGGGGTGATCAAATGTGGGAGAATTGACTGTGAAATTATCTTATCACCATCTCCAGAAGTATTATCAATTATCAATTTTTATTCTAAGTATTTTATTAAAAATTTATATTTTTCTAATGTTTTAGCCCTATACTAAAATTACTGATTTTGATTGTGAAACCCGAAGCATAAGTTCTATTATTGAAATATGTGGATTTTTAGATGTTGTAAAAGTTGGGAATCTAATGTCGATTTCATGTCATTTAATTCTTCCTCAACTCACTGAATGTATTTTTTTTATATTTTACACATTTATTTGCTTTAATTTTTTAGATATAAATTTTAATAATTAAATTATTTTTTCGAAAATAGTTCCGAAATTGACAAACCTCAATGTTTCAATCATAAGAGAGCAATATTTTCGTTTTTGTCTCGGATTATGTGAAGCTCTCAAAGATGAAAAAATGGTTGCTCTATGTTTACTTGCAAACAACTGGTTTGGCATCATTTCATCGATTGAATCGGAAGAAAAATCTTACTTAATGTTAGCTATTTTGGAACCTGGATCTGAGGCTGTTCCATGGCTTGGTGATCTAAATCGCCTTGGGGTTGAAGATGAAATAAATAAATATACCCTATCTAACAAAGAGTTGCCTGAAAGGAAAGTAAGAAAGAAAAAAACTATTGGAGAAGATTTTCAGGAAAATTGGATGAAACAAGTATTAAAAAACATATCTACAGAATTTTAGACAAGCTTACAAAAGATTTTACGAAAGAATATTATGTGGTAATTTTAATTAATCGCCTTCTTTTTTATTTATAATACCTTGTATTGAATTACGATATCTATAAAATTTATTTTCAAAATATATTAAATAAATTGCTGAACAAAATCTTAGTGATCAATTCTTGTAATATAGAGAATCAAACAAAATTTGTATACATAATCTGTAGGCCCCCAGAAGACTAAAAATGCAAAAAGTTGCCACCCAAAATGGGGGAGGTGGGTCAAATTGCATTCGAAATTGGCATAAAATTGGCTGGAAATATTCATAAAAATTCGTATTTGTATCAAATGTCTTCTAACTTAAAATGATTGCTATAGAACATTTTGATATTTTGACTACAAAAGTGGGCTTAGGGAGGGGGCACTACTGGAAATTGAAGACACCGGTGCAAAAAGGATGCAGATCCATTTTAGCGAATTTTTCAGAAGAAGCAAAAAACTGTTTTACTACGAATTCTTTTAATTTACCTGTTTTATTCATATGTAGGGTTAAACTGTAGTAACTTAATACATAATATGGTAACAAAATATTTTTTTTGGAAATGTGATTGGATAGCAATATCAAAAAGAAAACGTTGGAGCAGCCTCCTTTTTGCACCGGAGAGAAAAAAAATTCCAAACACAAATTTCAATGAGATTTATTAACAAAATGTTATCAAAAGTAATAAATAAACACAAACTAAAAATTTGTAAAGCTATCTTCTTCTGGCTGAGTAGGTTCTTCTTCTCCTTGACACTTTAGTCGGTCATAAAATCACATAGAGTCAGGAAGCTTAGCAGTGTCGTTTATTTTTGTGAAACATTTGAATTTACAGTTACAGTTTTTGTCAGTTTTCCTTTCACCTTTCAGACATTTATTTTTGTTTTTAATGCCGATGTAAGATTTTTCTTCAGCATGCCTTTTCTTAACAATATTTCTAATCCACTTACTTTCATCTCTTGCTCGTTTATTGAAAACTTGTTTTTTCACAACTGTTTGTTTCTGTTCACCGTCATCAGTTGCAGAATAAGTTTAGACCAGCGATGAAATTTCACCACTTGAATTAAACACAGAAAATCGTATAAAACTAGGTTCAGGGTCATCGGGAGTAAAATCAGGATCTCTGTCCAAATTGTCAAATTGTTCGCTAGCACTATTGCTAGACGACATTTTACACAACTTATACATATAGACAAACTCTCTAAATTTCACAAAATTTAAGGAAGTTCAACGTGAACTGACAGAGGTTATTAACCATTGTACGTGTTGCATTCAATCGGCTAAAATCTAAGCTATTCATTCCGTTCAAAAACGAGGCAGCCCCGGAGCTGTCTCCTTTTTTTCACCGAATCTAAGAGGGAGACATCTATATATTCATTATATTTCCCTTATGAACTAACGCTGAGCTGCTTCCTTTTTCACCAATCGATAGAGCGTCTTTGTTTTAGCTTAGAGCAAAACCTTAAAAAATGGAGATGCCTCCTATTTGCACCGGTGTCTTCAATTATCAAATAGCTAAACTATTAACTATACGGCAAATTCGGTTAGAAGCAACGTTGTAAATTATTGTTAACATAACTAAAAAGAGAAAGATAAAAATAATTTTTAGAAAAAAACGACTTCAAAAAATTAAATTCAACAAATAAAATAGTAAGGACTTAAAAATAAAATAAAATGAACTACAAAGAATAAACTAATTATCTAATTTAGTTACAACATGAAATCACTATTTGAAGACGGTGCCAAGCGAGCTTACCTGATGTTGCTTCATTACCCGCCAAAAGTAAAAACTATAATCTGTCGAGTGCGATTCATAAAATGTATATTTTTGGCACCGACTTCAAATAGTAATTTCATATTGTAACTAAATTAGATAATTATTTTATACTTTGTAGTGCATTTTATTTTATTTTTCAGATAATTAACACAAAATTTAATGCAAATTCGTTGCTCAATTTTACTGTTGGTTTAAACAATCGCCAAGACGCAAAAAGTCAATGTAAATAAGACGCTGTTTTGAAACGTAGTGAGTAATGGACGTCTTGTAATTTGGTCAAAATGTCAATGGAGAATGGTGCTAACATAGAAAAACAAATATTTTCATATTTGACTTAAGAGAGATTTTTGAAAAATAAAGTTCTCTTTATTTTATTAAAGTAGTATTTAAACTTGCCTGGGTATTTGTTTATATATTCGTACTATAATATAATTTAAAAAACTAAAAAACACTCTTCTAAAAAGTACAAAATAATGTAATACAATTAATATAAAAGCGTGGGGCGCAGAAACGTGTAATTTTAATTAATTTCGACTGTAGTGCCCCACGCTCTTTGATTAAGTATTTACATTATTTTATACTTTTGAGAAGCGTGTTTTTTTTAAATATAATTTATTTTTTTACTTTTTAGTCTTACTTATTTTTATAGAGAAAAGTTTTCGGAATTTAAAGTAATTGTTTCGCGACAATACTAGCAAAAAGTTAATGCTGGAATATATAGAACAGACAATAAGGATTCATATTCATAAGGCCAAAACTTTTTGCTGTTTATGTACCACTACTAGCCAATCCCGGGCTCGTTTGACAAATCTGGCAATATTGTCTGAGCTTGAATATTTTTTATCATAGAAATCACAAATAAAATACATTATAAAGGTCGATTTATTAAACAAAAATTCTTTATAAACGACTAAAAGCTGTGGCGACAATAGCTGAAGCGAAAAAACGTCAAAAAAGTATTAAAGTTAAACCACTTTTTAGGTTAAATATATGTCTTGTTGCCAGGTTGTTTTTAGTATAAATTTTTAATTATACATGTTTCATTTTTTATTCATTATTATCTCAGAAACTGTGTTTTAACTATACATTAAAATTTTGTTAAAAAATGTATTAGTTTAATGTTGGTTTAGTTTTTTATAACAATGGTAAGAAGAGTTTCTTAATTATAATTAAAGATGTATGTAAACTTGCCGATATCCCGTATAGTGCAATGTATAAGAGTCGGAAAAACTCTATCTTTGGAATTTAATATCTCTGGAACTATATTGTCCATCAATTTCGTTTTGACACCAATCGATGCAGAAGTATTTAAATAATAATCTATCTAAATTTCAAAAAAAATCTTAAGAAAACCCATATGGTGAAACAACTATCGTAACAGAATGAAATGTATTTATTTTTATTATTATTTTTTATATAATTTCATTTAAATTGAGTAGGTAAACAATTATTTTTATTTTTTTTTGTTAAGCGAGAATACTGTGGGTTCTTGGTGAAACATTTTAAATAAAGTAAAGAAAATTTTGAAAAAAATTTTAGAAACTTTTCAAAATTTAAAATGTAAAATACTAGGTAGTTTTCACATGTATTTATGTGAAACCTATCTAGTCTTCTATATATATAAAACTAAGGTTCTGTCTGTACATTGCTCCAAATGACGCCTAATTTTGGTTGCACACCTTTCAAGCAAAGTTATGAACGAAAACACCCTCAACAAAATTCCTGTCTGTATGTCTGTGTGTATGTCTGTCTGTTTCAGTGGTTTCCGAAAAGTTGCTCACGATTCACGTAAAAACGACTGAAGGGATTATTATGAAATTTCATATTTACATCAGATGCCTTCTAACTTACGTTTTTAGCTATATACCGTTTTGATATTTTGACCCCAGAAGAGGGTTTGGGGGGGGGCGCACGAATGAAAATTATCAAATAACTCCTAAACTATTAACCCTACGACAAACATAGAGGAATCGACTTAAAATCAAAAATAGGAATCGATTCTCATCTAATACTTGAGGAATATTGAATTTTTGACGTTTCGGTTATCAACCATTGATGAAGACACGATGGAATCATCTTAAAATCAAAAATAACTATCGATTCTTAATAAAAGAATTTAGTCTTTTTGATTTTAAGTCGATTCTTCCACGTTTTCAGTAGAGGGTGCCATTAATATTCAAAACATCAAATATGGAATGCAATAAGGTTATTCCTCTAGTATTAGATAAGAATTGATTGTTATTTTTGATTTTAAGACGATTCCTCCTGTCTTCAGCAATGGTTACCAATAATAATCGAAACGTCAAAAATCCAATGAAGAATTGTAATTCCTCAAGTATTAGTTGACAATTGATGGATATTTTTGATTTTAAGTCGATTCCTCCATGTCTTCAGCAACGATTACCAATAATAACCGAAACGTTTAAAATTCAATGTAGAATGGTTATTAGATGAGAATCGATCACTATTTTTGATTTTAAGTCAACATGGACTGCAAATAGCAAGTGATATCTGATTAATAAAAAGGAATAAACATATTAATATTTCAAATGATAAAGTTTAGCAACGATTCGATTCGTTGGAGTTTATTTTTTTTTTTAGGAAATAAACCGATTTCGAATAAGAGCACTCTATATTGGCTTTGTAGAGATTCTTCCAGGTTTGGCACAAATATTAAGAAAACAAATTACACTTTTAACCGAAAAAGAAAATGAAAAACTGCAACCCCATCTCTCAATGTGTGCCAACTTCCTTGAAATGCCGGCAGCAGCTATTTATGAAAATGATATTCGTATTAGTATTAGTCTTATGCGAGATGCTAAGGTGAGCTGATCTCTAAGTTTTTTATAGTAATTATTTCTATTTTAATTTTTAAACTATCAAAATTTAAAGTTTTATTTTGGATAGAGTATTTTAATTGATATATGTGTTTTGTTATATTTGTGAGGTGTGTATCTTTGCTTAATAATTCAGGTAGTGGATTTTTCTTTCTCAAACAATATTATTAGACCAGGGCCTTACCAAAATTTTTCCCAAAAAGAGTCGCTTCGACTGGCCTTGGAAGCGTGAAGAATTTCCACCTTCATTTCCCTTTAGATGCTGTTATACAAATTCAAGATAACAAAATGGAGCAAAAGGTATGTTGTTCGACATGCAAAAAACCTCTAGATACAGTATTGAGAACATGCAATTATTGTATTAAAAATTTTCATCCAAGCTCTACTGACCACCAAGTTTACAAAAAAAAAAAAATTGGTTGTTTGTGCATTTCCATTGGAAATTAGCATTCTAAATGAAAAATCTGATTGGATAATAATAGAATCTAGAAAAAGATCCCTCCAAAGCCCAGGTTCGGCTACAGAAAAAATCTCAAAACAGTCAAAAATAGGAAACTATTGTTTAACTAAACCAACAGAGATACCCACATCAAATAAATTCGATTCACTCTTCACTGAACCTAGTGTTGAAGACCCTCTGATAACCAAAACTGATAAGTGTACTCATCCCACGCAGGCTGTAGAGAAAACCACTCCGAAACCTCCACAAATCTTAGTTTCTCTGGTACAGCTTATACAACCACTAAATACTCTACTCAATAATTTGGTCCCAAATCTATACGCCCTAAATAGTCTTTTTGATTTTAAGTCGATTCTTCTACATTTTCAGTAGAGGTTGCCATTAATATTCAAAACATCAAAAATGGAATGCAATAAGGTTATTCCTCTAGTATTAGATAAGAATCGATTGTTAATTTTGATTTTAAGACGATTCATCCTGTCTTCAGCAATGGTTACCAATAATAATCGAAACGTCAAAAATCCAATGTAGAATTGTAATTCCTCAAGTATTAGATGACAATCGATGGATATTTTTGATTTTAAGTCGATTCCTCCATGTCTTCAGCAACGGTTACCAATAACCGAAACGTTTAAAAATCCAATGTAGAATGGTTATTCCTCGAGAATTAGATAAGAATCGATCACAATTTTTGATTTTAAATCAACGTGGACTGCAAATAGCAAGTGATATCTGATTAATAAAAAGGAATAAACATATTAATATTTCAAATGATAAAGTTTAGCAAAGATTCGGTTCGTTACAGTTTATTTATTTATTTTTCTTTGTTTTAGGAAATAAACCGATTTCGAAAAAGAGCACTCTATATTGGCTTTGTAGAGATTCTTCCACGTTTGGCACAAATATTAAGAAAACAAATTACACTTTTAACAGAAAAAGAAAATGAAAAACTGCAACCCTATCTCTCAATGTGTGCCAACTTCCTTGAAATGCCCAAAGCAGCTATTTATGAAAATGATATTAGTATATTAGACAATATTCAAAAAACTATTCATATGGAGACCTGTAAATATATTTATTATTTATCAATTAAATATAAAACTTGTATTTTCAATTCGTTTGTGATAAAATTACTATTTTAAAAACCAATTAGAATATCAAAAGAAAATTTCTAATTTAGTTTAATATTAAGATGAGTTTATATTTTGGTTGAAACCGAAACATGCATACATATTTGGCGCTAACTATTATTTCTTAAAGTAACATTTCTACTATTTAAAGTTTTTTGCAGGTCTTAAAACGGTGATTTCGCTCAATTAGATTATTTTTATACATTTTGAAAAACCCAAACAAAAATTCTTTACTCCATAAAATTGAATTTGCTGTTGGCAGATTGGTGTTATCCACTGAGAAAGAGGTGTTGCAAGGCCTCGAAATATTTCTCTATTTTAATCACTTAATTAAATAAAATTACTTGAAACAAGCAACATTTTTAGCTACATCCTTCATTATAAACTAATAAAATTGTTTAAGGAGTGTAAGTGTATGGTAAAGTAACCTGGCCATTTTGATCCCTACAGATTTTATTGGCTTATTATGAATCTATATTATATTTTTATTTTTTATAATGATTCTGATACAAGAAGAAGTTGCACCAAAAAGGTTCAACCTCTGTAGTCCGCGTTGGATCCTTGTTTCTTGGAAATAAGAAGAGATTTAAAGATTGGGTCGGAGTTGAAGGTATTCGTGGATGTGTGTCTTGAAAGATTGAAGGTTATATGTTCCTCGGAAGAGTGTCGGAGGAATAGAGTTCCAGGCTCTAGATGTCATAGGGAAAAGCGAGTTGGCGAATGTGTTTGTTCAGTTAGTATCCAATTTAAGCGCTTAGGGGTGTTGAGCCTTAGAAAATCGCCTATTTGGCGCAAATGAATCGTTTCGAGGAATTATTTATTTTATCTCTTCAGAACAAAAACCATGGTAATATCTATAAAATAGAGAAAGAGTGAAGACAGATCTAAGATTGGCTAGGGAGTCGAGATTGTCAGTTAATGCTGGATCCCCTATCAGTCTGATAGCCCTCCTCTGAATTACATACGAGGTAGCAAGAGTATGCTTGGAGGCTCCTCTCCACATATGCGAGCAATATTATTGGATTAGAACCATTTTTGTCCAGGAAATGTAAAATTTCTCACACTGGAATAAAGGGAGAAGTGCGCTATGACAGGTAACTATATTTTAGAACTCAATAAATCAACCAAAATATCAAATTACTATAGTTTTAACCACTTAAGGCACATTATTGTGTATGTTGAGCACGCAATACTGATCATAACCACTGGCGCTATCTGCGCGGATATGTTACATATTTGACAAATGCAATTTCTCTTGTCTTTATAAGAGACGAATTTTTTGATTCTGCTGGTCTCATTGATAAAACAATTCGTAATTTTTGGCCAGAAAATCAAAATATTTATTTAATGATAAATCTCAAGACTCGATTCGATTTTGAACTTAACAACAAGGGTAATCTTCAAAAATCAATTAAATTGAAATTGTTTTCAAAACCAAGTACTCTTTATTCTAAGGTCTAGACCAGGGCTGTTCAACCCGCGGACCGAGGACAGTATGCGGTCAAGCACTGCAATGCATGCGACCCGACATAAAATCATATACTTTCTTAAAATATTAGATTTATATGTACTTACTGGAAATTGTATCTGATACAATTTGCCCTAAAGATTTTATTTTTTCTCTAAAATAAGATACCTGAAAATCTACTGAAAATTTTTCGAAAAATAAAAACGTTTCTGGAATTAGATTTCAAGATTTTCGGAAAAATAATCACCATTTTGTTCTATTTTCATTAGATATAAATTTTTCACCTGCTAACTTTCTGATTGAATGTATAGAACTACAATTATTTACCGGTCTGTAAGAAAAATTTAATAATGTCTCTATTAGAATTTTATGATAATTATCTAGCCAAGAACAAATATTACGCGCTTGATAATATTCATGATATCACTTTTTGTAAGTATGTATGGATTTACATATATGAGAAGCAATATTCAAGAATAAATAATAATTGAATGTAATGGAAGGCAGCCCAGAGGTAGTGGAGGAAAGAAAAAAATTAACACATATAAAATAAGGTGTTGTGACGACTGGCTAAATGGGCATCAAGTTCCCGAGGCCAAGGGGTAGAAAAAAAAAAAGTAAGTTGTAATTTATTGGAATCCTTCCTCCTTTCCTTTCAAACGGACGTTTCGGAGGATTTTTCACTCCTTCTTCAGGGTTTCAAAGGGTCAATGAATGAAACAAATAAAATGTTTCCTTCTTCTCTCCACAGTAGTGTTCAAAAACTTTCTTCATTTTTAACAAAGGTATAGAAAAACAATTTTTTTTTCCCTCCTTTTCTTAATTAGATCCTCCGAAACGTCGGTTTGAAAGGAAAGGAGGAAGGATTCCAATAAATTACACCTTATTTTATATGTGTTAATTTTTCTTTCCTCACTACATCTGGGCTGCCTTTCCATTACATTCAATTAAAATTTCTACCAGTCCGTCTCTCTCCAGAGAAAATTTCGTTGCAAAAAAATTCAAGAATAAAATTTACGAAAAGTAAAATTGGAAGCTCACTAATAGGTAAAAAAACAGTCAAATTTCTATTTTTAAATTCCAATAAACATCTCGTGTTTAAATTTTCTAAAATATTTATTATTTCAAAAATTAAGACTTCTAGAATAAAACATCGTATAGTGAACATTTATATTTTTAAAGATATTAATTATTTAGTCAAAATGTCTCTTAGTGATTGTGTGATTGGATAGTGTATAATATTTTTAAATAACAATAATAATTGGTAGACCTGCAAGAACTGCATTTTTTTGCCTTTTCGGGCTTTTCTGCCATCAGCCAATTTACGATTCTATATTATTTTTAAATTTTGTCTTCTATCTAAGGATCAGATTTTAGCCGGTTGCCGCGAGTCGGATTCGAACTAGGAACTGTATTTGATTTTGTAAATTTGTGATGGAATTTATTATAATTAAATAATTATTTGTTATTTTATTTATTAAAAAATATTTATTTCAAATTTTATTAGTTTAACATGTTTATTTTTATTAAATGAGAAAAAATTAAGTGAAAATCACTTGACTGACGCACATGCTAGATTTTTAAAACAATCTCAAATCAATTGGGCATCTCTTGAATATGTTTTTATTTTATCTGCAATTATTTTCCTTTCTGATATCTAATCAAGTAACGGGATTCTTTTCCCTTTGCTTTGTTTTTCATATTGAAATCCATTTATTTCATTTCGAGTCGAACAGCCAGCGGAGTAAGTGCTTAATATTTGTTTTATGAGTGTCGCGTTTTGTCAATTTTTGCTGAAACTGCATTGTGGAAACTTGTACAAACCTTCATGATAGACAAGGTAAACATTTAAATACAATGTTTTAAATCTTTTGGATAATTTTGTGATTTCAAAAATAAATAAACTGATGTGTTCTGATGTAGCCAACCACTTGACTTTACCATACAACCTGGCCCCTCACTTATATTTAATAAAATTATTTATAATCATGTAGGGGAGGGTTAGTTTTTCAATTTTTAGACTCCTGGGGCCCATTGATTATGTATACAAAATTTGGTTGGGTTTGGAACAAGAGCCTAGATTTTCATTTTTTGACCATACACTCCCCCCCCCCATTTTGGACGGTTAGTTTTTCCATTTTTAGACTTCTGGAGTCTCCCTGATTATGTATACAAAATTTGGTACAAGGGCCTAGATAACTACATATATTATATATACGATGGAATATAAATAAAAGGAGAAAATTATTACAAATTCCTACTGTTGCTAAATAATTTTGAAATATAAGTCCCCTGTTATAAAATAAATAGGAACAAGAGTGGAAAATTTTTCAGAGCTGTACTATTAATTAATTTAAATAATATACTACATATTAAATTTTTTTACAATAAAACATAGTGAACATCTAAAAAATTATATTTTAAGAGATAGGTATTAATAGATTTGTCGAAATTGCTGTTAGTTTGTCTGTTAGCAAATTTTGTGTACGCTGCAGAAATGAAGGCATCAAAACTAAATTTTATATTTATATCAACACTATAAAGCAGGGCTGTCCAACTCGCGACCCAGCACTCCTCTGAATACGGCCCGACATACAATTATAAATTTTTTTAAAACATTGAGATTTTTATGTCCTTACTGAAAAACATATCGGATACAATTGTCTTGACACTTGATAAATACACTAATTTTTAAAAAAATCGTTGGAGCCGTTTTTGAGAAAAAAAAACGAAAAATCTTTCATGTAAATGTCCACTTCCGGTCTTCCGATTTCAACCAACCACCAAAAGCTTGATGTACTCCTTCTAGCCTATATCAAGCCTAAGTTTCAAATTTCGTATCTCTGAGACTTTTAGTTGCGAAACGCAGGGGGGGGTAAATTCTTAGGTACGTAAACATCAACTTCCGGTTTTTCTATGTTACCCAAAATCTCGTTATACTTCTTGTAGCCTCTAGATAGCTTAAGTTTCGAATTTCTCTGCGACTTTCCGAAGACGAGATATGAACGATTAAAATATTTATTTTACGACACTCCTAATTTACAACCCCTTCCTTTAAATCAATAGGATTAAAAATTTGACACAACTATTAACTCATGACACTTGATAAATAAACTAATTTTTAAAAAAATCGCTACAGCCGTTTTTGAGAAAATAAAAAAAACGAAATAAAGGAAGGGGGTGTAATTAAATAGTGTCGCCATTTGAAAAAAACAAAATTAATATTTAAATTTTAGTCTTTAAAGGAAAAATAATAGATATCAATTTTAAATTTATTATTTGAAATTATTTTTAATTGTTTTTATCTTAATATTATATTTTTATTATTATTATCTTAAATTTATTTAATTTAATATTATTTAACTTTCGCGGTTCAAATGGCTTCAAAAACAAAATTAATATTTAAAGGTTGGTAACTCTTCTCAGTATTTACACCGACAGACAGCTTAAGCGAATAATATACATATACCAGGTGTACCGGAAAGTCATTACCGGTTTTTCTAACAGATTTCGCTAGGCTTAAGTATGCAATGTTATGATTTGACACATATGCATTTTATTCTACTGACATCAAGCTTCAAAGCTATACATGTTATATTTTGCGAAAGTAACACCTTCATAGATTTATACCTCTTTGAAAATGTCAAGTTTCATGCCTGAAAACGTGCATTTGCGTGCCGCATTACTTTTCTTATTTAATCAAAAGAAAAAAGCCACTGAAAGTCATCGTTTGCTGGTAGAAACTTACGGTGAGGATGCTTTAACCTTAAAAACATGTGAGGTGTGGTTTCGAAAATTCAAAAGTGGTGATTTCGATGTGCAAGATAAAGAACGTTCTGGTAGACCAAAAAAGTTTGAAGATGCGAAACTACAGGAGTTATTGGATGAAGACCCAACCCAAACTCAAAAACAATTGAAAAAACAATACACCGACAACAAATGATCAATTTGAACCACGCATATTGATCGAAAAACGTCCAGAATGGGCCCGAAGACACGGTAAAGTGATTTTACAACACGATAACGCGCCGTCTCATAAAGCAAAACCGGTCAAGGAAGCGTTGAAAGCACTTGAGTGGGACATATTATCGCACCCGCCGTACTCTCCAGACCTTGCCCCGTCCGACTATCAACTTTTCGCAAAGATGGGACACGCGCTTGCAGAGCAGCACTTCGCCAATTTCGAAGAAGTTAGAAAATGGCTCGATGAATGGTTTTGCTCAAAGGACAAACAGTTTTTTTGGGATGGCATCCATAAATTGCCAGAAAGATGGGCAAGATGTATAGAATCAAATGGCCAATACTTTGAATAAATAAATTTTTCATTTTCTTAAAAATTACGTAGTTTTTTCGAAAAAACCGGTAATGACTTTCCGGTACACCTAGTAAGTACCTATAGATCTTCTATTCCTTAGGGTATTTGTCTGGAACTCATTGATGGGCTTATAAAGATGATCCAGGTAGCATCCCCTTTAAAGACCAAAATATAATTGCTTTTTCATTATGCTTCCTGTTCCAATTATCTCTATCTTTATCGACTGTATTTTTTAATACTAAAATATTATCATTAATTAAATGAAATTGGATCCTTATTATAGATACATATATATATATGATATACTTCTACATTCAAAAAGGGCTCGAAATATTAAAGTTCATATAGAAAAATTTCCATTTTCGCTTCTCAGAACCAATTTCTCTGGAAATGCGCCTAGAGAGACTCTGGCCTGCAAGCACTATATTCGCAATTAGAATGCTAATGGGTCTCTGCTCATTCAAAGCATTTTCCACCCAAACATTTAACTTTATGAAAAAAGTATTATATTACAACTCATTTTTGAAATATTATGCTTAAGCAAGATACTAATTTGAGGATACACTGCGAAAACTAGACAAGAGGTAGGGAACCTGTTCATATTGGAAGGTCTCAAATTGGAAAAGTAACCCAATAAAGCCGCATTTAAGAATATTGGATAGATTCAATAGCACAGTTTTTCCCTTTTTCAAACACTACTATATATACATTATACAGATTTAGATTATGGTTTGATGATTTCTGGGAGCCAGGCTCAGATTCTATTTATTTCTCGATATAATTAATTTCATCTTCTGAAAAGATTTATTTTAAATTTTAATTATAAATTTTTTATATCAATACTTAAATTTTATTTTAGGTGTTATTGACCTCTTGCCAATAGATCTCTTTGTTTTTCGTATTATTTTACCCTTTAATATAGATTATTTTTGGTAAGAAAAATAGTTACCCGTTACAATTTTTTCGTTTTTAATTAAATTTCTTTTCTTAAAATTTGTAATTAGTTAAGTGTAATTTTGAAATCAATTTTTCAATTTCAGTCGACTTTCGATAATTCGAAATCCAAGGGACTACAAGAAAAATTCGAATTATCGAGACACTTCGAATTATCAAGAGGAAAGAAAAAAATTCGAATTATTAAGAGTTTTTATTATATTTTTGAAAATATATAGGAGCTTACATAAATTTTATATATAGCCTCAAGTAAAAAAGTAAAAATAACAAAAAATTACATATGTATTAACAATGCAATAGATAAAAACATATCCAATTAAAAAAAAATCGAATTATAAAGAGGGGAAGTGGCCTAGTTCGAATTATAGAACGTTCTCTCCCTTTCTTGTTACGAAAAGGATTTCGAGTTTTTTTTTATGAAAATGATGAGAGAAGGAGTTACGCCAAAAAGGTGCAACCCCTAAAGGGCTGGGTTGGCCCCTCCATCGTGAAAAGAAGAAGAAAGAATTTTATGGGCTTGGCGGGTCTTAAATAGCTGAAGGTTATAAGTCGCGGTACAGATAGTGGCAGGGAGCGAGTTCCAGTCTCTGGAGGTCATAGGGATAAAAGAGTTGGCGAAAGCGCTTGTTCGACTTTTATCCAATTTGACAGCAAAGGGGTGCTGAGCGTCAGAAAACCGCGTGTTTCTCGTAAAGAGGGCATTAGGGGGGATAATTGATTTCAGCTTGACTGAACAGACACCGTGATAGTATCTGTAGTACAGGGAAAGGGCAGAAACGGTTCTTCGGTGAGCCAGGGAGTCGAGTGAGTTGGTTAGAGCCGGGTCTCCTATTAGTTTAATTGCTCACTTCTGAATCGCATCCAATGTAGCAAGAGAATGTTTGGAGGCACCCTTCCACAGATCAGAGCCATATTCGAGACAGGGACGAATTTGAGTCTTATACAGTATAAGAAGTTGACTGGGAGTATAACAGCGTCTAGACCTTAATAGGAGTTATCCAGCGTATCAAAATACACAGCATTTTTTTCGATTTACCGAAGTTAACAGCTGAAGAGTTCGAATTATCGAAAAATTCGAATTATCGAGAGTCAACTGTATTTCTAATTTATATCTTCTATTTATTCCAACTCCAATTATAGTCTATGTATGGGTCGCGACCAAATTTTATCCAATAGAAAATGTGGGGACGGACATTAAATCGTTTGCGTACCACTGTACTAGTGGAACAAATAACGCATTAAAGACCGCACCCCTGAACTTGAGTATTTGAAAAAAGAACATTATAAAAGTATCCGTCTATTTAGATTTTGTGCATTCGCCTATGGTTGAATTGTGAATGAATTATTCCTCAATCTTGAGTAAATAGCTATTTCGCTTCAAGTACTGTCTGCTTTATCTAACCACTTTAAATTCCTTCTTTACATTCTATCCATCATTATATCGACCATTCTCCCTTCTCTAATTTTCTCATTCCATCTCTTCTTATTAAAGGTTTTTCATGCAGAAAGCTGGTTCTCATTTTCAATGTATTCAATATTTCAATTTTCATAACTGACAGCCGTTAAACCCATCAACAACCTATCAACATTTTACTTTCACTTACTATAATATAATTTAAAAGTATTGAATTTCTGTTGCTTTGGGAGAGGACTTCTAACTTCAAACGATAAAATTACTTTCACTTTGTTACTTGTACATGAAAGTATAGTTTAATCTATATAATAAAAATGAATTTCTGTTTCTTTGTAAGCGCAGATCTCTCAAATGCCTGGACCGATTAGCTAATTTTTTTTAAATGTTCGGAATAGTCCAATTCAGGTTAATACGTAAAAAAAATTTGGAAAAGTTGACCGGAAAATTTAAAAAATCAGGAAAAACTAAAAAAAAATCAGGTTAGCCAACATAGCTTGCCAGACAATAAAAGAACTAAACGAGCAAAAAAAACAAGTGTTGGCGACCCTGTTGTAAGATTTTTGAGTGTCGTTCATTCTCAATAGTTCTAACCACATTATCGTTGAAGAAGAATTTAATAATGCAACAAAAATTAAAAAAAAACTATCTATTGTTTTTAAAGTACATTTATAAACAAAAATTAAAAAAATAAACTGCGACGGATCGTTGCTAAACTTTATCCAAATTCATTTGAAATATTAATAAGTTTATTTCTTTATTATTAATCAGATATCACTTGCAATTTGTAGATCATGTTGACTTTAATTCAAAAATAATGATCGATTCTCATTTAACAGTCGAGGAATAACCATTCTACATTTGATTTTTGACGTTTCGATTATTTATTGGTAACCATTGCTGAAGACATGGAGGAATCGACTTAAAATCAAAAATAACTATCGATTCTTATCTAATACTAGAGGAATAACTTTATTGCATTCCATTTTTGATGTTTTGACTATTAATGGCAAGCTCTACTGAAAACGTGGAAGAATCGACTTAAAATCAATAAGACTAAATTCTTTTATGATAAACAACTCAAGCTTGAGAATAAGAGAATTTTTTATAAATAGATTGTATATACTTTTGTGTTTAGCAAAATGAATAATAATTGTACTTTTCAAGTCTTCTTATCTATAATAATACCTACATATAATATAACTTTTTTTTTATTTTCCCCTTAATGATAACAAGTGGATTTTTAAATTGAAAGTTTTTGCCGAGAGTAGCAGAATTTTTATATATTGAAGGAGACAATAAAATAGTGTGTCTTCTGCTGGAATTATAAATTTTATTTATTTATAACGAGACTATAGTTGTGGATTTTTAATACATTTTAAATATTTGTTTCATCTTATTTGTTATGAGTGTATATTACAGTTAAATGGAATCTCAAATTATATCTATTTAAGACTTTATAATAAAATAATTATATTTATTCTCTGTAACTAATAAAACATCAATAAAGCAGCCACGTTGGGGCCCAGGGGGCGAAGCCCCCTGGTTAGCAAAAGCGCCTTGAAGCTAGTATTATAATAATAATAGGTACTAATTATTTATTGAAAATGCTTTGAGGCTATTTATCTCCTAGAGCAGTAACTAAAACATTATACAAAGAAACAAAGAGGTTGCCCTCTGCTTAATGAAAATACACATAAACATGAGTGGCGTGCGTCCATGGATGCTGTGGATGCGGTTCACCCCTAAAATTTAAAACATTTAAAGTATTTTCATAAATAAATAAGGTCGACTTCAAAATTTCAGGAGGAACTTTAAATTTTCAAATTATTATTCGTTATTTCAAATATTTCTATAAAAAACATTTTTTTTTTGTTTTGAAAAATGAAATAAAATTTTTGCATAGTTTCACGGGACAATTAAAATGAGTGATTTTCCGAAAAGGAGCGAATAAAAAATAAAAACCGACTTCAAAAAATTAAATGCAACAAATAAAATACACTAAAAGGTATAAAATAATTATTATCTTATTTAGTTACAACTAAACGACGAAATATTAACATGAAATTACTTTTTGAAGTCGGTGCCAAACAAACTATACCTATAAGCGAGCGTACCCTCCAAACGTACTAAGTAAGATCCGTCGAGTGCGATTCATAAAAGGTATATGTTTGGCACCAACTTCAAAAAGTAATTTCATGTTAATATTTCGTCGTTTAGTTGTAACTAAATAAGATAATAATTATTTATATACCTTTTAGTGTATTTTATTTGTTGCATTTAATTTTTTTGAAGTCGGTTTTTATTTTTTCTTAAAAATTATTTTTATTTTTTCTCTTTTAGTGATGTTATTAATAGTGATCATATCATCAGAACTTGACCAAATTAATATGACACCATCCCTAAGACACCCCCTTTCGGATAAAAAAAGAACCATCGAAATCGGTTCATAAACAAAGAAGTTAGGTCTAAACAAACCTAATAAAAAAGGTCTAATACCTATGAAAAAATACGAAAAAAATGGGACCAATCGGAAGCTAGACTGGACCCAATGCAAAAAAAAATTTTCAAAATCGGTTGAGAATTGGCGGAGATATGAGGTAACATAGGCACAAAAAAAAAAAAAAAAAAAAAAAAATTCAATCGAAGAGAGAACCTCCTCCTTTTTTGAAGTCGGTTAAAAAGGCTTGTAGTCTCTTGTCTCGCATAATTTCCAGTTCAAGCATGTCAAAGACAAGTCCAGACGAGTTTTAGCCTAATAAACATTGTTATCGCTGAGCTATTAATAATACAAATAAGTTGACGTGTTCTGATGTGGCCATCCATTTGACTTTACCATACAACCTGGCCCCTAAAATTATTTATAATCATGTAGGGGGTTAGTTTTTCCATTTTTAGACTTCTGGGGTCCCACTGATTATGTATACAAAATTTAGTTGAGTTTAGTACTGGATTTTAATTTTTTGACCCCCCCCCATTTTGGGTGGTTAGTTTTTGAATTTTTAGACTTCTGGAGTTTCACTGATTATGTATACAAAATTTGGTTGAGTTTCCTCAAATAGCCTAGATTTTCAATTTTTAACCCGCCCTCCACCCCCCTAATTTTGGGTCGATATGCACCAAAATCTAATCAGATCTTAATCTCAATGGACCAAAACTACTTGTGAAATTTGGTTTTGATGTTCACACTAGTTTTTGAGCTAGCTCGTCCACAAAAATTTGATAACTCACAGACTAACGGACGGACGGACAGACTAACAGACATTTTGACAAAACAGTTATTATCTCGAAAAATATAATTTTTTCGATGTTCACTTACTAGAGCTTTTTTATAGAGCGAAATGCCATGGTTACGCTCAATTTTTCTAATCAAAATACTTTCAGCCGTTTTTGAGATATTTCGAAAAAAAAGAAGGAAAAAACCCATTTTTTTCATGAACGATTACAATACTTGACCAAACCCTGTATGGTGTAGTCATTGAATGCTAATAGGAGAAAATTTCGATTTTCTTATTGAACAGGCTTATTCATTGTGGAAGATGGTGGATTTCCATCTCAGGGACTGTGGAGTTTAAGTCAAAAGATTTAATTTCTGACTCCTACCCTCACTCACACAAAGCAGTATCCATTTGGGCCGAGTACCAAAATATATTCTTGAGTTTGTATAAACCTCTTTGAGTTTTATTTCATTCACTGTGAAACTACACACCCTTTACTTTATTAATTAATATCATGTTTCACCTAAAACCGACACCACTTTCTCTAAAAAAAAAAAACTAATTTTTTTCTTTTCCATATAGATAATATCAAATATAAATATGTATTTCTATTCTTCTGCTAAGGAAGAAAAAAGTTTTAAACACTGCTGTGGAGAGAGGAATGAAGCATTGTATTTGTTTCCTTCATTGACCCCTTGAAACCCTGAAGAAGGAGGGAAGAATCCTCCGAAACGTCGGTTTGCAAGGATAGGAGGAAGGATTCCAATAAATTACACCTTATTTGGATATGTGTTAATTTTTTCTTTCCTCACTACCCATGGGCTGCCCTCCATTACTTTCAATTATAAATATATATATATATATATATATATATATATATATATATATATATATATATATATATATATATATATATATATATATATATTTGAGACTATAGTTTCGAAGGCTTAGCCTTCATCATCAGTCTTTTTTAATTAGAAATATTCTATTTATTATTTCTCACGGGTTCAGTCACCAATTGAATATTGAAAATTTGTTTTCATAGCAAGTTGACTACTCAAACACGTGTTTCTGACAGTTTTGGCTTAACTCATCTAGAGACGAAATCCTTCCAGCATATATTTTTATTAATTTCTCTTAACTGCGATAGGATTTGATCTAAGTTAAACGACAACATATTTTAAGGAATATATATATATATAGATTTGAGCCTCTAGTTTCTAGATCAGTAATCATCACAATATCTTTTGGGATATCGATTGTAATGGTATCCGACACTGACCTTTATTATCTATGTTACAGTTGGTTGAGATTTATAGCAAATACACTCAGAAAAGAAATACAAATAAAATAAAATCGAATAAAATAGAGAAAGAATAAAAGGGATGTTGTGCAGTCAGTTCTCTTATCAAAAGGCTGAATGGATACCTTTCTAATTGCTTTGACTTTTGAACGTTAAATCGAGACAAGTTTAAAAGATAGTCATCTGCCCGGAAGTGAATAAATACTCTATCCATCTTCATCATTGATGTTTAGAAAGGGAAGCAAAGAAACGGACCAAAAAGGAAGTAGCATAAAAGGGAAAGTGAGCCTCGGCTGCAGAGCAAAGTCATTGGTCGTCTTTTGCGATTGAGATACGGTCATTGCGCTTCGAGGAGAAAATAAATTATTATAAGATTGAAAAAACTTTTTATAAATATTTTTGAGAAGATAAAAACCTTTTGACAAATCTTTATGTTGGATCACTCAAAGAATATAAACAAAAAGAGTATTTTCAAATTTCACAATTCTTTCTTTTTATTGTCATTATTGAATTAAGAAAATTTCCACTTTGTATTAAAGAATTTTAGTAGAAAATTTATAATTATTATCTCCAAAACAGATGAAAAATAAATCAGCCAGGTTCGAGTCGGACTATCTTATCAAGGATTCCGTAGCTTATAACTTCCAAAATACTTGAAATTCGTTCAAATTTAACGTTGGCGAGGAAAAATGATCGTAGTTTTTAAATTACTACTTCGAAACCCCTACAGATGAAAAAATTATCTAAAAATGGCTACTCTCACCTTCTCATTTTAAGGTAAATTAAATAATAAATATACTATAGTACTAATTTTTACTTATTGAAATTTTTACATCAGATATACCCTACAATCTATGATAAAAAGATATTTTTTTATTTACGACCCACGAAAAATTGGCCCTTTCTATAATCTTCTTCTTCTTAGAGTGCCATACCCGAAGCGGGGGTCGGCGCCTCTCCACATATACCTGTGCTGAGTGTGTTTAGTTGTTTTACACAGATATACGGGACCTACTTTTAACGCGGTTCGAACGGCTAGTTTGGAGAGGTTTACTAGGCAATTATACTCTTGATAGGTTGCCATTGCTTTCCAAGAGGAGGTGACTGTAAATATCTGCCGAGACTCGGTCTCGAACCAGCGTACTTCGAGTCAGCGACCCAACACTCTTTCCACTGAACCACAGTTGCCTTTTTCTATAATACTCATTCCATTAAAAATTTAATACGATTTTTGATTTTGATCAAAATGAATTCATATATCTTATAAATTTCAAATTGATATTTTCTTTAGTTTACAAGCTATAATGATCTGACAGATGGATAAAAAGAAATTGTAAGGAAACTATTTATTGATTGAAAATACTCCACCGTATGAAGAATTTTTTAGTAGATGTTAATGAATTATTATTATTAATAGCAAATTTACGATGACACTGAATATCGAATTTAATAATACCTCTAAAGTGTATTCTTCCCATAATAATACTACTAGTTACGATCGTGGGCTTGACGAGAAACTGAATTATTCAATTTAAGATTTTTTTGCTGTTTCCTTTTATATTAAATTGAAAGTTTTTGCCGAGAGTAGCAGAATTTTTATATATTGAAGGAGACAATAAAAGAGTGTGTCTTCTGCTGGAATTATAAATTTTATTTATTTATAACGAGACTATAGTTTCGAGGGCTTTGCCCTCGTCATCAGTCTATTACAATGTATTCACAGGAATTAATTTATTAATCTGAATCTCAATAAATAAAATTTATAATTCCAGCAGAAGACACACTCTTTTATTGTCTACTTCAATTCCTTTTTATAATTGTCAGAAATATGGAGAATAATCATTTTCAAATATGATTTGCAATTTTTCTGTATATCAGTTTGTTTATTTTCAATACAAAGAACTGAACTTATGCTTTGACTTTTGCTTAAGAGCTTCTGGATGAAAAATACAGAAAATAGGAAGTATGTATTAAAAAATGAGCTTTTGTGTCATGTTTGATTGATGAATCTTTATTTGGAGAGTTTTCAAATGGTTGTAGCTAATGATGTGAAATTGGGCACAATATGTTAATTAATTAATCAATAATTTCTGTCAAGTTTTAGCTTACTAGCTCAAACTGTTGGCTAAAAAAATTACCATAATAACTCAAGTGTTTAGAGCAGTGGTTCTCAAAAAGTGTGCCCACTCGCACCAGTGGGCCCCATAGCATTCTTACGTATTTCCTAGGAAATACTAAAATATTTTTTAGTTATATATTTATTAGCATTTTTTATATATAGTGTGCCGAGGATTGTTTATATGAATTCAAGTGTGCCACGATTTCAAAAAGTTTAGTTTAGAGTCTACATCCTACAGCAAAGATTCCCATTTTTAGGATAAAAAATTGCCCAACACCCTCCCCCCCTTGAAAATCTTCCTACTTCAGGTGAACAAACATAAAGATGCAATAACAATTTAGAGTTATTTTATGTTTCTGATTATATATTTCTACGTAGTCGTTTTAGAGCAGTAAATCTTAGACTTTTTTGAAGTTTACTATTTCAAAATTTCGGAAAGCTTTTGATTTAAAGAAATTTTAAATAATCTTCTTCTTCATATGCCATTTTTTTTTTTTTTTTTACAAAATTCTACATTTCACAGAAAAAAAATCAACAATATTGCCGATACAAGTCTTCTTCTTGTTTTTAGAGTTCATTTTCAAAAGTAAAACGAGAGCCTATTAGTGACGCTAGAATGTATGTTCGTAATGGGGAGCGAGAGTTCAAAAAATTTGAAATTATCACTTGTAATAGATTCTTCAACAGATTTGAAATTAGTTTTTGTATCCAAATACATATAGTCTAAGAGCTAGTGAACATTTTGGATTATTATTTCTGAATGTAAGTAGTGTGATCAGCACACACCTCGAAAGTGAAATTCTTACCCGCCGAATCCAGCCTTAGTACCTACTTTACAGGAGAGCCTAAATCTTACGCAGCTTTCATGAAGAGGTGACGAATGTATTGCCTATATTCAGGCGTATGGTGTGTAGAAGGTTAGAATTTTTCTTTAGGAATAATCTAAATATTTTCAAATATTGCTTAGGAATAAACCAAATAAATTTAAGTATAGGTATAATATATACCTATATCTATTCTTCTATGTATGAGCCGTTCAGAGGCTAATAGAGTTAAGTACATAAACAAAAAAATGTATGTTTTTAAATCACAAATTTAGAAGAAATAAAAAGAAGGCTCTCACTGATTGAAAACCAGAGCAGGGAGTTTTATACAAAAATAATTAATAAACCTAAATTATTGGTTAAGATTTACGAAAATGTATACATTTTTCAAAAGTGGGTTTGGAATCGGATAAGCTTCTGAACTACCAAATACACTTTTATAATGTTATCATACCACTGTTGTATTCATAAATAAATTATGCAATAATTGTAAGTATATGTTTTTAACTATGTGACTGTAAAGATAGCAAGGCCGTAGGCAGAAAATTCTTCGAAGGGTTAGTTAATTTTCAGCGAGAGAGGGCAGAGTGGTCATTTGCTACCCACCCAAGGGTTATGCGAGTATGGATATATTTCTAGTTCTAGGAGTATGACGCATGACGGAGACATGACTTCCCTGATGCCCAGATTGCTTTTTTTATCAGAATACTATTTTTATTACATTTTTATTGAACGTTATATAATATTTATATCCGTAAAATCTCGATGTTTACGTCTCAACGGGGAGACGGTTAACACTCTAACCATCACCCCCGCTGGCTACGGCCATGGAAGATGGCAAAATAAAATTTTCCGGAAACGTCACAAAGAGAACTTTTTTTGCTCTGCTGTCACCCTTTTTCCTCCTCTCACATTTCATTTATTTATTTATTCATTTTTTCAACGGCTAAAAAGGCTCAATTTACAAAATTGTAAAATTATACACTAACAATACTCATTACATACATCAACATCATATATTACATAGTTATACATCAACATTACATTAATTATTCATAAACAAGTGTGAGCTTCTTAAATAAAGCCGCTATCTTATTAATGTCCAAAGAAAATTCCTGAGGGTTAACCAATTTTTGTTCTAACTCATTGTAACAGTGACAGAGTCTGAAGACAGGATTTCTTTCAGGATGTTTACCAGTAAGCATCTCTGGATAGAATGGCATTATAATTCTTAATACATAATTAGGGCTAAATACAGGAAAGAGACCAGCAAGCTCTGTACATTTCACCTGATCCGATATAATTTTATACACAAATATACAATCAGAGGCGAATTAACATTTGTTAATTTATGTTGTTTTGTTACAGGTGAATCCAAGAGATGGTTAATGGATTTTTGGGCACCATCCAAGGAGTTTTTTGTCTATCATTAATTAATGAAATGCTGCTCGTGATGGCCTCCAAACTGAACGAAGTGCATCCGCCACTATCATTGCCAACGCCCTCTTCACCCCATCAAGAAAGTAAGTGAAATTGAAAAACAACCTAGTAAAAATTAGTTGGCTGTTAAAAAAAAGCCAATTGGTCACCGCCAAGCCCCTCACTGCAGCACAAAAAGTTTTATCTTTCGAAAGATTTAGTAAGCAACTTTCTCGCCAGCCATTTTCACCCTTCTAGGAAGGCAAGATAAATTTTACACCATAAATTAATAAATATCCTTAGAAGCCGCTTGGTAGAGCCGTTGCGTTTTCTGCCAGAGAAGGGTGTTAAAAAAGAGTGGAAAATGTCTAGGCGAGAGAGAAAGTGACTCTACAGTAGGATCATCTAAAAAAAATCACTTAATTCCTAAATTTATAATAGGGCAAATCTTTCTGTTTAATTTAATTTTCCTCTCTGAATAATTTAAAATTAGAGCTATAAAGTGAAATATCGTCTTCAGAGGAGAAGACAGTGAGCTAATTAAATTTTAATTAGGTTCCGCGATTTAATTTATTATATTATAATAGAGGTGTATGTATTATAATTTATACAAATACCAAACATTTTATTTTAAAATTAACAACTTGGATAGAAATAGATCTTTGATTTGATAATTAAGTTTTAAAATAAATTTCTCTTTGATAAAACAAACAGTTCTGGATAACCCCGAAGAGTACATTTAGTCTCTAAGTGAAAAATTCACAATACCTAAATCAAATGGGATCTTTTTTATGAGGCCTTGAGGTAATAAATTGAAATAAAAGAAATAGGACTAATTTAATCACGAAAGAGTGTCATGAATAGTTTTTAATACATGTCAGAAGGGTTGTGTTCATCCCATCGGGAATTGAACCCGAGTGCTATCAAAGCCGATATTAACCATGAGCTCACTGGGCTAGAGCCCAGGACCCTTCGATCCATGAGGCCCTTGCGACAGCAGCCGAATCGATGATTAATTTTTCAATCACTAAAAGATCCAATTACTATTACAAGCTAATTTAGTCTTAGCTTACCTAACCTGTGACAAATTATTTTGCATAAGGACGTTCGCGAATCCCATTCAAAATAGTTGAAATACAGTGCGCTCTTTCGCCTACTCTCACATGCGCAGAAAGGCAAAATATTTTCATTGCGTTGTTTCTCGGATCTGGCAACATTTCATTCATACCGACGCTAAAAAACAAAGAATCCAAAAAACAAAAAAAAAAAAAAACACTTCAGAAAACAGCTCAATGCTAATTATTCATGATGAGAACACTATAGTTAGGTCGAGATAATTTCCTAAAAATCTCAAATGCACCAGCTGAAGAAGTTTATTAGATATGGAAAAATTGAGTGATTTTAGTGCGACGTTGTCAAGTCGCTATCTCTCTCTTGTCATGTCATGAGGGAAAAAATACCCTTTTAACATTTTTCATACAAAACGAATACCGCTTGATACAATTATTTTAACAGAAAAATATTTGTTATATTTTCAGTTAATGATTCTCAGTTTTTCAAAACAATTGTAAGAAAATCACAATTGTTATTTTAAATATGCAAATTTCAATATTCAATATTTACAAATTTAGTGCTACAAGAACTATTGACAAAAATTTATACGAATAAATGACCCTTATAAATATCTGTATTCAAAGTTTTAAAAAGATTGTAAGAAAATCGATTTTTTCGGAACGTCCTTAATTTAATAAACATATAGATAAAAGCTAATGTCAAGCTGTAATGAATTATATAATTATACCATGTAAAATGGAACATGCGCGATTCAAGTTAACCGGTTTGCACATTATATTCATTCGGGGATTTCCCTTAAGTTATTCTTACTCAGGACTGAAAATGAGTTCATTCACTCGAAATTAGTGTTTTGCATTGTTTTCTGTTTGGGATTGTTGGAGAGAATCATCGAATTTTCTAGATAGAAAATTATTCTAGAATTAAATTTAGTAAATGTTATGTTTGTAAATTTTAAAACAAAAATAACAAATTATACTAAATAAAATGTTGTTCGTTTCTTTTAATACCGATCCTAAATTTCTTTTAAAGAGGTCCCTTATATACTAAAGTGCCATGGCCCTCATTTGGCTTGAGACGGGTCTGAGTTACACAATAAATAAAGCAATCCATGATGGCTACCTAGTGAAGGGGGCAATGTGGCATATGAATCGTACTAAATATTTTACTCAATTTTAATCATTTATTTGTAAAATTTTCAGATGGGAACATTTCACAAAGTAGCCAGCTACGTAGATTAGTATTTATAACACTCGGGTTCGATTCTCGATCGGGTGAACATAGCTCCTATTACATATAATACAAATTATCTATGACGTTTCTGTTTTAATAGATTACACTAATGATTTCTTTTCAAATGTAATGTCTCCTTGTATCGGCGATTTGAACTTTAATTGATATACATATAATATGACATTTTTAAAATAGTTTTCTTATAACTTATAAGTATTACATAAAAATAAAAAAATAAAAATAAAAATAAAATATATTAAAATTATATTTTATAAATTAAAACTAATTTTTACTTTCACTTTTATATTTAAAAATATAACGTGGAAGTATTGAAATTTTGCTCTCAGGAATGTTAAATATGTTAAGTAATAAAAAAATAGATTTTTGTATATTTATATTTCTTTTTGCATCGTTGTGTATATGTTGCAGTAAAAACCCGTTTTTTAGTAAGAATGGGTTCTTACACGTTAAAACGCGTTTCAATGAGTGGCAACTAGAATTTACTGATGTTAGTTGAGTTTGGTTAAAAGGTCTAGAATCTTCATTTTTGACCTTCCGTATATATATTCATAGACTTAATAAGTAGTTAGTTAGT
Source organism: Forficula auricularia (assembly GCA_024734495.1). Classification (NCBI taxonomy): domain Eukaryota; kingdom Metazoa; phylum Arthropoda; class Insecta; order Dermaptera; family Forficulidae; genus Forficula; species Forficula auricularia. The sequence continues at coordinate 13,211,533 of JALMQS010000128.1, forward strand.
ATAGTCAGTAGGGCTTTAGTGGGTCGTATGTTTCTTTAGCACTCCTTGTTAGAAATTACTGGTGTACCATATGCCATAAATAGATGGCAGCATCTTTCTTATTAATAAGAAGTAGAAATCATTGTAGGTACACATTATTAGTAATTTTTTTTCTTACAATTTCCTAAGCAAAATAAATGATTTTTTTATTAATAAATAATTTTCAAGATATAGTGATTTTTATTTGAAAGAAAATATTTTTAAAATGGTGGGATTCAATTAATCTAAATCAGAAGGCAAATAAATATCTATTTCAGTAAAAATAATTGATATTATGATAAGCCTATATTTATTTATTTTACAAACTGCTGAAATATCTTTTTATTTTATGTAATAATTTATTTTATTTATTTTTATTCTTATGAATGATCGGGCATTAAATAAACAAAGTCTAGGGCAGCGATTCCCAACCAGGGGTTCGCGGTTGGTCCTTTGGGATTACCTACATGAAAAAATATTTATAATGGTGGAAAAAGTTGAATATATTAACCGTAAAAAATACACAAATCAAAAAGATTGTTCTTATTGTTTTAGAGCCTAAAAGAAAATAAGCCGGACAAGAGTGAGTCGGACCGCATACCGAGGGTTCCCCAACCTCAAATTCATTCTAATTTGTCCTTGAAATGGGGAAGGAATTCGTGTAATTTTTTAAATAATTTTAATCTAGCTTATTTCGAAACACTGACAAGCATTTTGGAAGATATTGAATACAGAAGAATTCAAGCCCGACTCACACTAGCGAGTTTTATCTTTATCTTTTTTTATTCTTTATGAAAATTTCAATAGATTTTCAATGAGTATGTCACACTTCATACACATTATATATTTTTTCGAAAAATTATATCATTATATGATTTCCAGTCTCTACGTATTTTTTCTCATATTGATTCCTTTTTATTAACCGATTTATATCATATATTCAAGGGTGTCCACCCCCTAGCTTCACCCTCCCTCCCTCCAGTTTCATGCAAAGTACCTCCCCCCATTATATTCAGTTCTAAAGAATTAGAAGAGCTTTTTATTACCTTTTGTTGAAGTTATTTTATAAGACTTGACCGCTTTTATTTTTAGGATATACTTAATACTAAAATGCAACCATTTTCACCCCCCCCTCAGAAATTTCAATGACCCACTCTGCGTCTTAACCCCTTTGTATATTTTATAACAATACTATTATCTCTTAATGTCTGGATTTCAAATCAAGTCCTATTTGTCTACTTCCCCCAAATGCTTCTTTCACTTTGATTAATAGCTGTCCTGTCTTTTTCTCTGACTTCTTTTGCCATTACTTATTGAGCAAATTCAATTTGCTTTTTTATTTCTTTTATTATAATCTTTATATTACCATCAATTTTGTTTTTCTAAATTTTTGTATTATTATCTTTTATAGTGCTCTCAGAGAATTGGTTTAATTTTTAGTAAAATAATTTGTATATGAGAATTATTGGTTTGCTTATATAATCAGTAAAATAATCAGAATAAAAATCCAAAACATACTAAATATTATCAGGTTTGATAGGCGGGGGTTCCTTTCAAAATGCATTCAAAGATATCATTAACCCGAGCTTTTTGAATCTCTGAATATAAGTTTAAAGTAATTGGCAATTATCGGCCGCTGTGAGATTTTAAATTTTAAAAGTGATTCTAAAGAAAAATATGTTGATTTTTAGAATTTCCAGACACTGGATTGTTTCTTATATAGTATGTAACATTTTTTTAATGATATTGATTCAAGAAAATGTTTATTAAACGTGCATTTTGGAAGATTATTAAACAGAAGAACTTTAGTCCGGAGTGTACACTTGCAAAATAATACAAGAGAGAAATTTCAGAAATTGGATCGAACTTGTATGTGCCTGTGGATTAGAGTCAGATTATAGCTATGTCACAGGAAAGACAGATGCGTAAAGATAGTTTCAAATTATTGGATAAAATACTTGGTAGGTTTCACATTAAGATTAATTATTTAATTAATGTGAAACCTACCAAGTATTCTTTATCCAATAATTTAAAAAATGTTTCTCCAAGTATACCAACACCAAATTCCTTAAAAACTATTGAAGATAGTTTCAGTTTATAAAAGTTCTAGCGATAAACGAGTTGGCGAATGCGTCTCTTCAGTTTGTTTATCTAATTTAATCGGGAAGGAGAGTTGATAGTTTGAAAATCATGTGTTTCGCGGACATAGCTTTACAATGTATTTTTTTTTCAGTTTCACATATAATTTTACGTAAAAATGGCTGAGTCCCTTGAGTGAACTTCTTCATCTGCCATTATACATTGTCCAAACTTCAAGGATTATTTAACACTCTATTGAAATAATCCTTGATGTTTGGAGAATACACACTACACAGTCTCTTTTTGGAAGTGACTATACATGTCAAAAGAGTTTGTCTCAAATATCTTGAGCTTTTGACCTGTCAGAGGATCTGCTGCTTTAGTTCGAACCCTAGAACGGTTAGCAGTATTTGAATCTTTTTATTTAATAAAATATTACGTTTATCTTTTGGCAACTATAGGAGTAATATCTATAATTGCTAATGATAATAATAGTTATTGTTATTGTTGTTGTTATACCACTAAGCTCTAATTGAATCTTCTGTCCGGGAAAGATAAAGTCTTATAATATTAAGGGCTTGGAATGGAGTCAGGTTTTGCAAGATTAAAGCTCTTTGGATTGCTTCTGCCTCTAGAAAATTCTTGTTTCTCTTCTTCTCATCTCAATTTTCCTACTATTGTGATGAAATTTCATTTTATATTTTACGTATCAAATACCTAATATGTGTAGAAAAACTGTACTTAATAAAAAATTTAAGCAACTCTCCAAACAAAAAATTGTTAATGAAAATCTGTGTGTTTGTTTGCCTGTATTATACCTCAAGTAATTAAAAATATAGTATTTACGTATGTTTCAATGTTGAAACGGGGATTTTCTGGTATATATGAATAGAACCAGCCTGAGCTGCATAGTATATTATAGTAGGTTTACCTTAAAGTCTTGGTTCCGGTGGCACCTAATCCGTGTGGGGTTCTGCTTTATATATTCGAGCATTCTGGTTAGTAGTTGACCCATATCTTTTTTAGATTGGACAAGGTAAAGGTATTGTTCATTCTTAAACATTTACTATTTTTCTCCCTTTATCCATGTATTTTTTAACAATCCATTTTTATAAATCTTCTTGACTTTTATACATATAAACAAAATCCACTTCTATTCTAATACAGCCATTTAAAAAAGACTTCCTGCCAAGCATTGCTCCACCTCCTGTTCTCCGCTGAATAAATACTTTTTTGTCAATTCCCTTTCCATCCATTAATTATTTTTATTCAGAGTTCCTACCGCTTATCACGTTTTCATTAATTAATTTTAACTTGGCAAAATTCTGCTGATATTTTCCATTCGATATTTAGCAAGAGTTAATTAAAAGTTTAATACAAGAGAAAATTGGGAAATTAAAGCAATTATTTTTTTAACTTTTTAATACAATTTCGAATATGCATTAGTAATGTTAACCGAGTTTTTACTTTATCCAAAATAGGTGCATTTTAAATTACAATACCTAACATTTTTATTTTCATTAATAATATTAATAAATCTTTTTGGTAATGTCATTGGGATACCCCTATTATGCCCCGAGTAACTGAGACAATAATAGTGATGTTCACAGCATTCTTAAGTATCAATGGTTTTATTTGACTATAAAGTAATATTTAGACTCTAAATTTAGTATTTTTTTCTTTACATGACAAACTGTTTGAGGGGTGATACTACTAACTACTATTTCTGTTGTTCTTTTTCTTTTATTGACCTCTAGGCTCGGAGAACCCCAAACCTCCCTTTGTGGAACCCTGGTGTTCCGATGAACCCAGGTTGAGAATCACTGCTCTATGGGATGGGATTTGCTTCATTTTTTCAAAATAACTTAAAAATGGCTACAACTATTTTGATAAAAAAAAGAAGAAAATTTAGCTTCCATTGCGTTTTTGTTATTTAAATATATTTGTGAAGAATTTGCTTCATGTATCATTCTATACAAACCTGCATTGTTTTAAATAATTCTATTTTTTGAAACCCTCCATTTCGGTTCTATAAAAGAATAATTACATCTCTTTTTAAATATTCAATCTGTTAATATTAAAAACTGATTGATTTATGACAAATAAAATCTCCAAAATTTTGACATTTTTCTTTATAAAGCGCGTCCTAGGTCTACTGCTAGTCATATTTCTATTTAATTTTTCTCTTGAGTTGATATATAAACACTTTCCTTCGAATATCAATCATGTCGAATCTTTTTGCTGAACATCCTACCTCCTTTTAGAATCCAATTTGTAACAATTTTTCGACAAACGAGAAATATTGCCTTGTCCATTCGTTGCTTAGCTAGACAATGTGAAGTGGTGAATTCCCAAATTTTTGTTTCGGGCCGTATCTACTCATTTATTAATATGACTTTTCCATCATTCTCTGGGCTATTTTTAATTTTAAAATGATAAATTATTGATTTTATTATTCAATTCGTTCTATACATTCAAAACATGCTTTTGTTTCCTAAAAAGATAACCAATATACCTACACCATAACATTAAAATATGGAAATCTGCTAATATTATATTATTTTATTCAACTGAGTTTATATATATGCATATGCGAGTAAGTATAAAGCATGAAACAGATAAAAAGGGATCATAAATATAATATGTATACCTTCTCTTTTTTCATCCCATCATAGATACTTATTATATAAGAAGATTAAATAGGAAATCATCATTCAAACCTTCTTGAAGGAGACAATAAAAGAGTGTGTCTTCTGCTGGAATTATAAATTTTATTTAATTATAACGAGACTATAGTTTCGAGGGCTTTGCTCTCTACATCAGTCTATTACAATGTATTCACAGGAACTAATTTATGAATGAATGGTTAACATCTTTCATTCATAAATTAAAAGATCTTTAATTTAATTCAACCCTTCTTTAATATATAGTGGAATATGCTCGGCGATAAAATTTGTTAAAATATTATAAAAATGAGTCTTAAGAAAATTATTCACTATAGGCAGGTATAAAATTCGATAAAATTTTTCCTTCATCTGCAATCTTCAGCCATTTAATTCATCCAAAAGGCACTTATGACAGACCCAATTTTATCTTACTCTTGTCTTTCTTTTTTTCACGATGTAGAAGTCAATAATTCTTACTTACTTAGGTGTAAAGAAGTTGAACATACTTGGTGCTACTCTGATAACCAAGTATCGTTCAAGAAATCAAAGTCCAAACGCTAAGATAAGTGGAAAACCTTATGAGAGTAGAACATCTAACTTGTTAACATCGTTTGGGAAAGTTTCTCCAATGAGATAAGCCATGAAGGACCAGTAAAAATTGCAAAGGACATAGAAGTTCCATAAGTTAAGGCTCACGTGGAGTAATTAATTTATTCATTTAATGAAATGTGCATACCAAAGATAAATGTGTGTGGTAAACATGTTTACTGTCCTCCTTTCCATGTGAACTATCAAATGACTTTATCAATTAAATACATGAATAATTAATGAACTCTTCTTAAGGTTTTTATTAGAATTAAGTAATGACATGAAGTAAACATACCAACTACCAAACATTAAATTTGACTAAGTGTTTGCCAGTTTGAGTTATGGTAGTTCTGAAAAATGTTTCATTATCTAGGAATTTTATTCGAAATTCCTCTTGTTTATAGATTGCTTGTTACTTTTAATTAAACTTGAGTAAGAGATTCGCGCTATATTTACATTTTAATTTAGTTCATAAGAGGTGCAGGAAGAAATTGCGCTTTGTACATTAATGATTTATTAAACTTCATCTTCAATTTAATCCCATTCATTTGGGCTGATCTATTTAATGGCAATCATTTTACAAGTGTTTGTGCCCAACTTGAAGAGTTTATCTGCTGCTTAAAAGAGTATATTGATATTTAAATTACAGATTATATGAATTATATTTACTATATTTCCGCTCTTTTCGAACAATATCATATAGAAAACAAATGACAAATTTTCATAAAAACAAAAAAATTAAACTCTCGTCAAAAATAATAGAGGAGGTATATTAAATAATAATAGAGATAAAAAAAATTTGTATTATAGACAAGTGGTTATTAACATTTTATTAGTCGCAGCCCTTTAATATCACAAAATATTTTCGCTGCCAGTACCCTCCCCCACTATTAACATACTCGTAATTACTCGTGCAAAAAAAAACTCTCAAATGTAACAATAATTCATAAATAAATCAAAAAGCAGAACTTAACATAACATTAATATATGTATATTTTTCTTGTAAAATAGGTATATTTGCAAATGAAAGCATATTTGCTAGAGTATAAAAATTGTAAACCTAGACTTATAAAAAAAAAATTTACACGGTTTTATTCAACTTGTAATTTTGTCTGTATGTCTGTTTGGGTCAAATTTACATACCGTATGCGCTCAACGTTTTCATTTAGTTTAACCATGTTTAAAAATATTTATTTATTTATTTAACGAGTATTCACATCCTTTTGTACAAAATTCATAAATGTAATGGAGAAGAAAGAAGAAAAATAAAATAAAAAAAAAAGTAAAGTAAAAATGACAAAGACAATAATGCAAAGGGAAAAGATTAATAATAACATTAACATAATACAATTAGAGAACAAAGGCCAATAATAATAAAATATTGAGATGTCATTAAATTCATCTGTCAGTTATATATTTATCACTTATAAAAACTAGTAACATATTTTTTTTATTTGTAAAGATATGAAAACTTAGAAAATTCTAATATTTTCACGGCCCCTACATACTTTTCGCGGCCTCCCTGTTAAGAATCGTTGTTATAGACAATAAACTCTACTGGGAGTAAGAATAGAGTATTATTCTGTATTTTCATTACAGTTTAGAAGATGATAGAGTTCCAGGTCTCTTTCATCACATAAGGTGAATATGCTATTCACCTGCCTCATGGTACATAAATTTATGTTGCATCGATGAAAGTAAGAAAATTTAATTTAAGAAAATGTAGAAGAAAATGAGTTTCGAAACCTTGTATACATGCTTGGAATATCGAAGAAAGAATTGGTGAGAGAGAGTCAAATAGAGACGAGTAGCTGTTAGGAGTATTATTTATGAGGTATATATGAATAGAATATCGTTCGACTTGAGTTTCTGCTTTCTGTTTTCTTCGTAATTAAGAGAAAATTGTTTGTTTGTTAATAAACTTTTTCATTAACATCAATCTAAAGCCCATCTGCAGTTGTCTTTTTTTAATTGAATTTATTAATTATTTTTCGGACTTGAAAGTTCATAATTAAAACAAAGTCTAAATATTTTCAAATCATTCAATTATTTTCATTTAAAATATAATTTATTAAAAAAATAAAAAAAAAATAAAAATAAATAAATAATAAATAAATAATTAAATATGAATAATATATATAATCTATATAATAAAAATGAATTTCTGTTTCTTTGTAAGCGCAGATCTCTCAAATGCCTGGACCGATTTGGCTAATTTTTTTTAAATGTTCGTAATAGTCCAATTCAGGTTAATACGTAAAAAAAAATTGGAAAAGTTGCCCGGAAAATTGGAAAATTCAGGAAAAACTAAAAAAAAATCAGGTTAGCCAACATAGCTTGCCAGACAATAAAAGAACTAAACGAGTAAAAAAAACAAGTGTTGGCGGCCCTGTTTGTAAGATTTTTGAGTGTCATTCATTCTCAATAGTTCTAACCACATTATCGTTGAAGAAGAATTTAATAATGCAACAAAGATTTAAAAAAACTATCTATTTTTTTTAAAGTACATTTAAAAACAAAAATTAAAAAAATAAACTGCAACGGATCGTTGCTAAACTTTATCCAAATTCATTTGAAATATTAATATGTTTATTTCTTTATTATTAATCAGATATCACTTGCAATTTGCAGTTCATGTTGACTTTAATTCAAAAATAATGATCGATTCTCATTTAGCAGTCGAGGAATAACCATTCTACATTCGATTTTTGACGTTTCGGTTTTTATTGGTAGCCATTGCTGAAGACATGGAGGAATCGACTTAAAATCAAAAATAACGATCGATTCTTATCTAATACTAGAGGAATAACCTTATTGCATTCCATGTTTGATGTTTTGACTATTAATGGCAACCTCTACTGAAAACGTGGAAGAATCGACTTAAAATCAAAAAGACTAAATTCTTTTATGATAAACAACTCAAGCTTGAGAATAAGAGAATTTTTTATAAATAGATTGTATATACTTTTGTGTCTAGCAAAATGAATAATAATTGTAATTTTCAAGTCTTCTTATCTATAATAATACCTACATATAATATAACTTTTTTTTATTTTCCCCTTAATGATAACAAGTGGATTTTTAATACATTTTAAATATTTGTTTCATCTTATTTGTTATGAGTGTATATTGCAGTTAAATAGAATCTTAAATTATATCTATTTAAGACTTTATAATAAAACAATTATATTTATTCTCTGTAACTAATAAAACATCAATAAAGCAGCCACGTGGGGGTCCAGGGGGCGAAGGCCTCTGGCTAGTAAAAGGCCCGCCGAAGGCGGGCCTTGAAGCTAGTATAAAATAGAAATGCAAGCGCACTCCAACAGTGCCCACATCTCATTTTCGACTAAAATTACAAATAAAATATTTATGAAACCTACCTCATATTCTATTTTTAATTTTATTAAACATGTTTCACATTGAACCTAGAACATTCATTATCCACTTTTGATAAAAAAAAACTTTCAAATTTTTTGTCTCCAGCTTTATTTGATTTTACATGGTACGTTCGTCAAGCGTAGCCAGAGCCGTGCGGTAGATTTTCCCAGTATGATGCAAGTCTTAGAAATGCCACCCCTTAAATGTTTTTTCTTTACTTATTAAAAAAATGCGCAAAATGTATGAATAGTACTATTATTTTGAAAATATAAACTGTTTTAAAATAATGACATCAACTATGTTGTAACAATCTACCATAGTTTTAGCCTTCTAACTTTAACTTTAGCAAATTCGTTAATTAGGATAATGTAGTCTAGAGTGGCAGCCAATGTATTATAGATTTAATAGAAATTAAAGACAGATTTCTAAGTTTTGTTTGGCTTATAGAACTTCTTAAGTAGTGTATTATTAATTTTAATTTTGAAAAAATACTTCTTTCCCCAATAGCTACAGAAACAGGGAATGTTAATAAAATTCTCAGATACCCACGATAGATCAAAACAATACTTTATTACCATTGTTCTCAAACCGTTGTCCTCGGAACACGTGTGCTCCGTTAAGCCACTTCAAAATCAAATACACAATTAAAACATTTTGTATGTGATTGTAGATTAGACCGGGTGGTTTTTGTATAATAAGTACAACCAGCAAGTACTACCAGGTTGGCCCCAACTGGTTTAAAGTTATATTGTATTGTATTAATTAAATTAATTGAACCGCGTAAATTTGAATAATTTCCATGATTCAGCCTGCGAATTTTTTGCAGTTCATAAATCATTTCATTGTTTTGTTTTGAAAAGGAAAAATGAAATTTAGCATCTGGCAGGATTCGAACCTGCGTCTCCTCTATAGCCGAGGCTGCGCTAACCAACTGCTACAATTGTATTGTAAGTGTTCCGTGCAAAAAATTGTTATGAGTTTAGTGTTCTCCGACTTAAAATATTTTGAGAAGCACTGTTTTATTCTGTAGAGTGTATTTGTAGACCATAGAGCTTCGCTTTGCTACGCTATGAATAAAGTAAAAAAATATATATATAGAAAATTTTAGTTCATTCCAATTTCAAAATATTTGTATTTTAAATGTATATTGCATTGTTACTCTTATGAGGTAACCTAAACCAAATTTGTACTTTCTTTTAACGATATGGATGCAAGAAGATGGAACACAGAGGTGGGCAGGTGGGCGGTAGCCCTCGTAAGCTCACCAAAGAAATTGGAATTGTGTTTAGACTTCTAAACTCACATTTCTTTTTTACACTTTAATAAATATACCGGTGGAGTTTTTTTTATCTTGAAACAGTCTTGTAACTCAAAAACAGTGCATTATATGAAAGAAAGTTTCAAATAAAACTTTATTTATATCAGAGGGGAAACTAAACTATGCAATTCTTTATCGACCTAGAACAAGCTTTCAAGAGTATTTCAATGTCAAATTATGTTTTTAAAAATTTTTATTTTCCTATACTACTTAAACTAATAATTATGGGGGATTGGAATGCAAGAGTAGGAAAAGGCAAAGAAGGAAAAGTGGTGGGCGAACACGGTCTAGGAAATAGGAATGAAAGGGGCGAAAGATTAATTGAATTTTGCAGTAAGCACAGTCTAGTAGTAGCAAACACACTCTTCCAACACCATCCAAGAAGGATCTACACGTGGAAAATGCCAAAAGACAAGGCGAGATCTCAAATAGATTACATATTAGTCAAACAAAGATTCAGAAATCAAGTAAAGGACTGTAAAAGCTATCCTGGGGCTGATATATCTAGTGATCACAATTTAATTGCGATGAAATACCAACTACAATTTAAAAAACTAATAAAAAAGGGGGGGTCGCGAAAAAACTGGGATATATCTAAATTAAAATATAAGGAAACCCAAAAACTCTTCGAAATCGTAATGAATAAGAAACTGGAAGAAAAAACACCCACAAATAATAAAGAAGAAGAAATCGAAAAAGAATGGAATGATATGAAATCAAGCCTGGCCGATACAGCCAACGAAGTCCTTCAATCAAAGAAAAACGAAATTAAAAAGCCATGGGTAACAGACGAAATACTGCAACTGATTGACGAACGAAGAAAATTTAAGAACAGAAAAGACGAAGAAGGGAAAGAAACATATAAAAAATTAAGATGGAAAGTTATAAGAGAATGTAGAAAAGCAAAAGAAAAAATGATTCAAGAAAAATGTAAAGAAGTCAACGAAAATCTAGTATTGGGAAAAGTTGATGTAGCCTATAGGGCAATAAAAAGACATTTTCAAGAAGACAAGCCAAAAAGCAAGAACATAAGAGATAAAGGAGGCCACATTATTCTAAACGAAAACGAACAGGCAAATAGATGGAAGGAACACCTAGAAGAACTCTATGGAGAAGAAAAAACAATGAACCCAATAGAAGAAGAAGAATCTGTAGACGAAAACGAATTAGGAGACCCCATACTCAGGTCAGAATTTGAGACAGCTTTGAAGGAACTAAAAAATAATAGAGCACCCGGAATAGACAATATACAAGCTGAAATCCTAAAGAACTCTGGAGAAAAGGCACGTGACAAACTTTTTGAACTAATTAGCAAAATCTATAAATTGGGAATCATCCCAAAAGATTTCCAAAAAAACAAAATAGTCACACTTCCCTAAAAGACAGGCGCAGATAAATGTGAAAATTTCAGGACCATTAGCCTAACCTCACATGCCTCCAAAATCCTAACCAAAATAATCCAAAGAAGAATAGAACAAAGAGTTGAAGAAAATCTGGGGGAAGACCAGTTCGGCTTTAGAAGAAACAGAGGCACCCGAGAAGCAATTCTCTCTCTTAGACTAATAATAGAAAGGGCTTTTAAGAGGGGAGGATTCTGTCTATATCGGATTCATAGACCTAGAAAAAGCATTCGATAACGTCAATTGGGAAATTATGTTTAAAATATTAAAACAGGCTGGAATAAAATTCAGGGAGAGAAGACTAATCTACAATCTATATCAAAACCAGACGGCAATTATAAATATTGGAGATGAGCAAAGAGAAGCCAAAATAAAAATGGTGTAAGACAAGGATGTGTGCTGTCACCCATGATTTTCAACTTATACATAGAAGAAGCGATTAAAGAATTCAAAGACAAAATTGATACAGGTATCGAAATCCAAGGTCAAAAGATCGCTATGTTAAGATTTGCCGATGACATTGCCCTTCTAGGAAGCAATAAAAAAGAATTAGAGGACGCCCTGAATGGAATTAACCAAATCCTAATAGAAGAAATCAAAATGAAAATAAACAAGAATAAAACCAAGGTCCTAGTATGTACAAAAAAAGAACAAACGAGACAGGAATGCATCAAAATTAACCAAGAAAACCTAGAAGGAGTTAAGGAATTCCGCTACCTAGGAAGTAAAATAACATGGGATGGGAGGAGCGAAAACGAAATTAAATCAAGAATTGCCCAAGCAAAAATGGGGTTTAATTCAAAACAAAAACTACTATGCTCCTCCTTAATCAGCTTAGAAAACAGGAAGTTGCTATTGAAGACATATGTATGGAGCATAGCCATGTATGGGTGTGAAACCTGGACAATTAGAAAAGCGGAGAGAAAGAGATTAGAGGCTTTCGAAATGTGGTGCTACAGAAGAATGATGAATATCAAATGGATGGATAAAATTACAAATGAAGAAGTTCTTGGAAGAATCGGAGAAAGAAGAACCTTGTGGAAGAGTCTGAAGAAGAGAAGAGGTCAGATGATGGGGCACACACTGAGACATGGGGGACTGCTTAGAGATATCTTGGAGGGGAGGTGGGAAAGAAAAGGGGAAGGGGAAGACCCAGATTAGAATATTTCAACCAAATAATTGGGGATATGGGATGCCAGACATTTAGAGAGGTCAAACAGCTGGCGCGGGACAGAGTCGAGTGGAGACGGATTGTTGCATCAAACCAGTCTTAGGACTGTATACTCAATGATGATGATGATGACTTAAACTATAAAAAAACAAACTGAACAACTTCCATAAGAACTATTTTTTTATACGACATCAAATAATAAAAAATATTAAATCAATTATATCTCAAAAACAATTCTAATAATTGCTTTTAACAATCATTCAACTTAAATATAAAATATTTAATTATTAAATAAATAATCATTAAATCGAAAAGTCACATCAATGAAAATAAGTGTTTATAATGATATTAAAATTTCGTTATACTCAGATTTAAGAGATTATTTTCTTCTTAATAGAACTCTTTAAGTTGAGTTTAAAAAAGTTTATTTCTCTTGTCAATCCAGTAGATAGTTATATTGTATTACCATAAAAAAATGGAGCATTTTTTTGTTGAAGACAGAATTGAAATAGTCTTAATTTATGCGGTGAATGTGGAAAAAGTTATATGGGACGGCCATTGAAATGAATGCCGAGCGTTTTCCTGATAGGAATACACCCTCACAAACTTCAATTTATCGTGTTGCAAATCTGTTTAAAAAAAACAAGAAATGTAAAGGCTACGAATAAACTGAATCAGTCCAAAATAACGAAATTGGAACTGGAATTCATCCAAAAGACTTGCGATACACTCTGGAATGTCTCAGAGCAGTGTCGTAAAATTATTAAATTATTTATTTAATAATTAAATATTTGATCATTATTATTTGATAATTAAGTTGAATGATTGTTAAAAATAATTATTAGAATTTTTTTGAGATACAATTGATTTAATATTTTTTATTATTTGATGTCATATAAAAAAATAATTCTTATGAAAGTTGTTCAGTTTTTTTGTAGCTTAAGTAGACGTGTAGAAAAATATAGGATTCCATTTAAAAAACAGAACTTGACATTGAAATACCTTTGAAATCTTGTTCTAGGTCTACAAACAATTGCATTAATTAATAGAGTGGGGGGTGTGTGGTTTCACAGTGAATGAAATAAAACTCAAAGAGGTTTATACAAACTCAATATATTTCGGATTATTAGCCCATCATCGGAGTTTACAGGTTATTTCATTCTCTGTGAAACTACACACCCTTTACTTTATTAATTAATATCACGTTTCACCTAAAACCTACACCACTTTCTCTAAGTAAAAAAAAACAAAAAAAAACAACAATTGCATAGTTTAGTTTCCCTCCTGATATAAATAAACTTTTATTCGAAACTTTTTTTCATATAATGAACTGTTTGTGAGTTATAAGACTGTCTCAAGATAAACAAAACTCACCCGGTATTTTAATAATTATTTAATAAGAGGGTGCCGCGATAAGATCCATCTCCTGGGTCCGGTTAACTCTCGGCGGCTCTGGCAACACCTTTAAGTCAGGATTAATTCACGCATAATAAAAAGAAAAGCAAACATTTCAAGGATTGGGTTCTGGATTTGAAAATACTTGTGACAGTTTAGTTTTACTAGTGTGATTTAATGTGTTAAAGAAATAAATTTCATGGAAGTATTGTTTAATTCTATAATACTTGAAAAATACCTATCGAAACGTTGTGGATTTTGATAAGATTTTCTCAATAAAAATGTACTATCGGTATACTTTTTACCTAGGTTTTCGCCGAAACTTCTCTTTAATTCAACCACTTCCATAAATCTACATTATATCGTTTAATATTTAGGAATGTGAAGTTAATTTGTTTACTCTGGCAGTTAATAATGCGAAAAGTAATTGTTTATTTAAAGATTTTTACTGACTCTGATTTCCCTATTTTTTATTTTATTAGAAGAATAAGGGAGAAGGGAGAAAATAAAAAAAATTTAATCTAAAGCTCAAAGTTTTCAATGCTAAAAATTCAGCGTCATATTTAAAAAAATTAATTTACAGAGAGACAAAAATAAAAGAGGCAAATAAATTTGAGATCTTGTAAAAAAAAAATATAAAAAAGTATTGCAATAAAAGGGGAAGAAAAAATATTCTTCCTGTGTCTATTGTGTTGTTGATGCATGTTGAACAGCAATCAAAAACTCATTTACATTCTGTTTTTGTTTAAAAGAAAAGTAAATAAATTAAAAATGATAATTTTGAAATCAACAGACAAAAACACCTCTAAATTTATTCTTTGTTTATTCTTATAAAACATCCTTGTATAAGTAATCAATTTTGAGTGTTTAATTATAATCATCCAAAATATTGACTTTGTACCAAGGGGTGAACCGCGACCTAAAATCGTGTACACCTTCTTCCACTTCCACTTTCATTTCCAAGTAGAATGACAATAGATTATCTAATGAATTCTAAAGTAATTCCAAACAATTCCAAAGAAGGTGTACACCTAATTCCAATCGCGGTTCACCCCTCGCTTTGAACTATTGTGATTTTCTAAACAGAGAATTCTTCAAATCTCTTTACCTCCTAGAAATAAACAAAATCCTAAAAACGACTCCACCAGGTCAGGGGCAGAAGAATTCAAAATCCTACCACAAGGAATTGAGGTTTTCTAGAACAATCAAAATTAATTGATAATTTCACTCCTCGACTAAAACTTGTCAGGACTTGTCTTTTAGATCTTTACACGTCCTTACATGTCAATAGATAATGGATAGCCAGGGATTATTATATCCGTGAGCCTTTTAAAAAATAAATTACCTATCATTCCAAATATTTCTTTAATCCCATTCGATTTAAACCAGGACTATCCAACCCTATTAGTTTCACCACAGTGTCTGTAGATCTGTCAGTCAGTCAGTTTGACAAAGCATTAAACTTAAGTTCTAAACTAAATAAGATACAAACTTGAAATTAAAAAGTTATATGTATTTATAACGGGAATCGGATTACCCGAGAGCTTAAAGACACTAGCCTTCTAAACAGGAGTCCCGGGTTCGAGTCCGAGTCCCTGCATTGATATTTGACCGGCTATAATCTGATTCCTAGTCACCAATCCGTCTGGCAAGCGTGGTGACTTAATGCCAACCCCCTTCCATTTGATGGAAGAGGCCTATATTCAGCAGTCCGCCCCCGTGGTGTAATGGTCAGAGTAACTGACTGGCAACCCGGAGGTCTCGGGTTCGATTCCCGGCTATACCCAGACATTTTTTCTGTAAGTATAGGGTCTGGTAATAAAAATTAAGTGGGAGATAAATGTAACCGAATTTATCGCGCGGAGAATTTACCACTGCTCGAAGCCCCTAAAACCTTAGTAAATTGGATATTGAATTGTATCTAAGTTTCTGAGATTGGCTCGTGATCCCGTCTTCTTTTCCTTCTACTCTGTTCTTTTCACGATGGAGGGGCCAGCCCATACAGGCCTTTAGGGGATCCACCTTCTGGTGTATCTCCTTCTCACATCAATATCATTAAAAAAAAAAAAAAAAAGTGGATTGTCGATATCGACAGGCTGATGATGATGATGATGATGTATTTATTAACTTACCTGTAAATAAAAAATTTATTCACAATTTTAATTAAATAATTATTTAGGAGGGGATGGAATTTTATTGAAAATTTTTATGTAAAAATATTTTTTTATCACAAAGTGTAGGATTTCCTTGGAAAGATCTTATTAAGTAAATTTAGGCTTGATTTATTAAAACTTATTTCGATTTAAAATGAACATGGGAAAGAGTTCCAATTCAGCCATTTTTAGATGATTTTTGTTCTAACTTAATTTTATTCAAGTACATAAAAATTTTGAAAAAATATCATAAATTCACTCATCTTCCCTTTATGATTCACAAATAACAAGAGATTTAATATATCAAGTATTTTGGAAGATACAATCATTTGTCTGCTAGCAGCCGGCTTCCAAGTATTCTCATAGCGTCAGTATCATAAAGTTTTTTTACCTAGATTAGCACTTTAAAAATCTTCTTGAACTAAGCTTTAATGAAAATTTGTTCATCATCATCACTTAATATACCTATAAGTTTTAGTAACGGAATCTTCGGTATGCGAGCTTGACTAGCAATTGTTTGGCCAATTTATCGTTTCATTTCCATAAGAGTTGAGAAACCTAATTCGTAAAGATACGCGATGATTTAAAGAGCACTAGAGATTCACTGGCAGTGGTAGATAATCGAGCAGGGCTGTGGAGTCGGAATCGGAAGGAATTTCTGTCCTAAGAAGTCAGAGTCGGAGTCGGGACAAATGTGTCGACTCCAACTCCGACTCCTGGATTTTTCTCTTTTTGTTTTCAACAGAAAATTTTTACAAGTTTAATTTTAGAAATTGACTAAATTATTTTTCTTGGTATGAAGAATACCGGGTATATGACTGGGGTCTAGTAATGGTGTTTCTCAGAAAATGAAGATGATGACTGATTTTAAAGCATTTTTTAATAATTTAGAATGTCATGAAGTGAAGCGAAAACGTTTAATAAATCAAGAAACTAAGCTAGCACAAATTGAAAATATAAAATTTGAAGAACATTTTTTAAATGGGCTAATTAAAATAGAAAAAAATATGACCGATTATTCAAAATTGAACAAGGAAGAAGGCATTTCCATTTATATGGATATTATTCGCAGTGCACCTAGAGCTGTGAAGACATTGTCCCAAAACAAGTCAGAGTGGGTATATTATTTTAAACTTTGAAAATAATAATTATATAAATTATAATTATCTATGAAGGAGGATTTAATTGAAGCTATTTTGTTTCTTGAAGCATTTATTAGATTCAAAATTATTAATTTTAACTCACCCCTCCATAAAATGACTTACTATTTAATTTTTCTGGAGTCGGGAGTCGGAGCCTACTAAAATTATTAAGAGCCGGAGTCGAGTCTTTTTTTACCGACTCCGCAGCCCTGTAATCGAGGGTATTGAATCTAAAGCAAAATCCAAAATTCTGACAATTCTAGTACATAAATGAGGGTTTGTACAGAATCGTTTTTCAAATTGATTAGATTTTTTTACTCTGTTAATGATAGGTGTGTATTGTCGTATCTTGAGAAGGACTGATGACCCACTAAGTAGGTATATTAAATGTTGGGAAATACTAGAGGTTTTCCACTGTCTTCTGCAATTCTGACAAAATTTTAAATTTGTTTGAAAAAGCCTCTACGGTTGGGAAACAATAAACCTTTGTGTCTTTAATTATTATAATAAATTGCAAAATTATCGATATCCTAAGAATATTTTTGGGGGTATAGTTTTGAAAATTGGTTCATTACACTAATAGTTCAACAAAGTCCTAAAGAATAATAATTGTGCAAATTCACCAGGAAAAATACGATCAATCTTCGGGCTATTATCTCACGATGAACCTTAATTTGCGAAAAGCATGACATACTGAGTCTTGGAAAAAGTTTTCACTTTTTCAACCAATTTCATTTATTTTTTTAACGGCTCTCGTAAATTAAAGTAAATAATCCTTTTTTACATTTTACTCGGTGTGAATATATTTAGCGAATAAATATTTTACTTGTCTTTAATGTTTATTTTCATTTTATTTTAAAAGAATCACATTTGTAGGTGTTGCCGTGAATATCAAATTATAAATAAACACATTTGTGAATTTCTAAAAAGATTAGAAAAATCACTTTGAAAAAAAAACCTCTTTTTAAACTTTTTAAAAATTTAAAAATGTTTTATAGCGCATTCAATTTTATTCGTATAGAGCCTCGTAATTGGATTTAAATAAATAACGAACGGGTCTATTAAAACATGTGGTAGTAAGCGAGCGCTAAAAAGTTACGTTCCTTCACAAGCGGACATAATGAAAACCCTTGCCTGATTGATATTGGGTTTAGTCTAGGGATGAAACCGCTACGGAACGTTAAATTTCCACCATTCGACCACCCCAGCTCAAAATATATCTTAATCTGCTCTAACAACTTCATGAATGTTTTACTTTTCACTTGGCGACGATTATGCTCTATATCAATTTCTATCGAAGTTAATAATGTAACTTAACTATTATAAACCGTGGTTATTTGATAAAGTAAACACATATCAAAAGTTTTAATAAAAATATACAATAAAATTTGAATCCCCATTTATTATATATAAAACATATAAGGGTCCGCTTGTCTAGCAGGCTTGTACGCTATCCGCTCGGCCAACCCGACCACCCTAGGTATATTTTATGGTTTCCGAAATTTATCAAGTATGCAGTGAGTTCATTTTGATAATTTTAGAATAAATTTACATACAGAAATATATATAATCATAAATAGAAACAAATGGTTGTCCTCTGCTTGATGCAAATAAACAGGACAACGTCTTTGTTTCTCTTTATGATTCAACAACTCTGCTACTTCCTCAGCAAAATAAAAACATTTCAATATATTTAATCGGTTACTAAATTTTAAATAAATACTGTGCATAAAGTTTAAAATTAGATTTGATAAAAGTAAAAATTTTCATTTAAAAAAATATAACCTCGAACCTACACCATTCTTCCTGAACAAAATTAGATTTGATTTGATTTTAATTATCATTTTGATCGTGTGTTTTTTCATTATCACTACTGTAATATTTGTAATTTCACACAGTAATTTAGGTAATAATCTATTTAATAAAATAATCCACACATTTGGGGAAACTAAGGTTTTTTAATTTACCTAGATTATTAAATTGAAAGTTTTTGCCGAGAGTAGCAGAATTTTTATATATTGAAGGAGACAATAAAAGAGTGTGTCTTCTGCTGGAATTATAAATTTTATTTATTTATAACGAGACTATAGTCTCGAGGGCTTTGCCCTCTTCATCAGTCTATTACAATGTATTCACAGGAATTAATTTATGAATGAAAAGTTAACATTTTTCATGTGGTAAGGTTAGAAATTACATAGAGTGGGCAAGTTAAGAATTGACACATTGTAATAGACTGATGAAGAGCAAAGCCCTCGAAACTATACTCTCGTTATAAATAAATAAAATTTATAATTCCAGCATAAGACACACTTTTTATTGTCTCCTTCAATCTACCTAGATTATATTAATTTAAGTTGCAATATTTGTGTGTCCATAACACGATTTTTCATTAAAACTCCTCTTTTAAATCATCTGACCATTTTCTACCATATCTTTCGAAGAAATCCGCCCGAAATCTCAAACGTAAACTAAAAAGTAAAAACTATTTCATAATAACCAATTGAATCAAAATCTTGCTGTATTCCTTTCATCTGATACAATACTATTCCCATGCTTCGCTATGAATAAAATAAAAAAATGTGTGGCCTCATCCACATAAGCTCACGGAGGAAGTGAAACTTCTCTAGCCATATATATTATTTGTATATAACGGCAAAAAAAGTGTATCTCACTTAAAAAATCACACTCCAGAGACATATATATATTAAGCTTAAAGTATATATTTTAACCAACAAAATTTTAATATTTGCTTGGTCCAGTGATGAAAATGCAACTTTAATAATAAATGAAGAATTTATATTTAAGTAATTAGGCTGGATATTGGGATCTTGGACTTGAAAATAATTAAAAGCTAAATTTCCAAAAGTTGTAACACGTTTTGTTATATTTTTCGACTTCTTCAGGCACTTTTTAGGATCAGCTTTCTCGTTGATAGATATATATCTACATGACAGATAAACTTTGAATGATCAATTGTGTTTGAGATTTTTTATTTATTTTGTTTAATATCTTTTGTATTAAGTTTGAGTCTTGTCAATTATGTCATTGCAAAATCTAGTCTAATGGTCTGTATATATCTATTAACAAGAAAGCTGATCCTAAAAATTGCCTGAAGAAGTCGAAAAATATACGACGAAACGTGTTGCAACTTTTGGAAATTTAGCTTTTAATTATTTTCTCAAGTCCAAGATCCCAATATCCAGCCTAATTATTTTCAAAGATGGACGATAACAACCTAAATTTATATTTAAGTTTATTAATAATTACTAGGGCAGTTCTCACTTTTTTATTAGTTAATGTGCGGGTGATCGAATCTTTTATTAGAATCTAATCTATGAAAATAACTACAAAGAGCGCAGATAGAATCATTTCTCTTTCTTTACAACTTAGGTGTATTGCAAGGATGTCAAATACAAGTTCAAGCCTGTTTCAGACTATTAGAGATTAATTTCTTATTTTCTATTATTCTAGGAATAACCTTTGCACTCGGACCAAAACGATACTCGTTATATATAGAGAGAACATTCAATTTAACTTCCGCTCTTGGCATACAATATGTATACTGTTCTTATAAATTTCTTTAAAATAACACGAAATGCTGGATAACCAGAATATTGATTTGACTGGAAAGAAATAATTACATATTAAATAAAATGATGTGGCCATCCACATGCCTTTATAATTCACTTGGTCCCTCTCTTATCTTTAATATTTAATAAAATAATTTTTAATTATTTACGTTCTCTTATTTTGGGGCCCATTATCTATTAATTGGTCGTCATCAAATTTTATAGAAACTGTGGGGGTGGACATGAAAAAGTTTGCTTGCAAATATTTTAGTCAGAATAATGCGGTGGGACTTGACCGGGTATTTTCGATTTCACTAAATATGTGACACACATAGAGAATATTAAAATTTTATCATACGACGAATATACAGACAGGACGACTGACGGAAGAACCTGTCGAAACTAAAAAGTTTCTAGTAGGTAGGAAAGCCTAAAAAAGCTCTACTCTATATCTATTGGATTAAATTTTGTTTCTGAATTAAATTAGAAGCTTAGTTTTGTTTTTTAATACTTACCAATTCGTACCAAAAAGCTTCCCTCCCTCTTGGGTAGTCTGGTGTGCATCCTCCATACTTCACTTCTGGTTGCATATGTTACAGGCGTTCCCAGAGTCGGGACATGGATGCAAAATATAAATCAATAAACTGATGTGGCCATCCACATGACATTACCATACACCTGGCCCCACTCTTATATTTAATATTTAATAAAACAATTTTTAATTATTTACGAAAGAATCTCCCCCTCTTAATATTAGGCCCTTTACAATTAATAATATCTCGGTTTAATTAAGAGACTATTCTATTAGAAATATCAGCTTTCTTCGATTTTTGTTTGAAAATATTTAAACCCCCTCCCTCCTCCTTTTGGTCACTATCAATTTGACATAGTGAGTCATTTTCATAAGGTCGTATTGTATGCAACATTTCCTAATAACAGACATTTTGACAAAATTATTAATTCTCGTAAAATATACCAAGTTTCATATTTCAAGCTCAAACCGTTTGGTGTGAATGTTTGAATAAAAGTTTCCCCCACCATGCCTCCTCTTGTCCCTATCTAATATAAGTGAAGCGAGTTGGCCATGGTGGGTCATTTCATGTTTGGCTCTCTTTGAAGGCAACATCGAGACCATTCCAGAGGTTATTCAAATTTGTACCCTCAATTCATTACAAATCAACCCCTATTCATTCTTTAGGGCTAATATTTACCCTTTTCCAGATAAATTATATTTTTTATTCAAAAATTTTTTCCACCCCTATTTCTTCAAATTTTACTATTTTTTTATTATTTTTTACAACATCTCCGCGTAAAAATATATTATTTTTTACCAAATATTTTTCCACCCCTATTTTGAACTTGCTAGAATTTATTCAAATTTTACTATTTTTTTTTTATTATTTTTTACAACTTCTCGAGTCAAAATAAATTATTTTTTACCAATCATTTTTCCACCCCTACTACTTTGAACTTGATAGAATTTATCCAATTTTAAATATTTTTTTAAATTATTTTTTACAACGTTTCGTGTAAAATATATTATTATTATTTCTTTTTTTATCAAAAATCGTTACTCCTTCTATTATGATAGCTTATTCAGGACAGTAACCATTTAAATGAAATCAAGGAATAGTTAAAGGAAAAAGTGGTAATTATTTCACGATTCATTATTCACTCCTCCAATTTTCCATTTACTGAGGTGAACTATCGCAGCCAGGTAAGGTTACAGTCGATCTACTTAATAATGTCATATAATAAACTAATAAACTATTGAACAGTTTATTTTTTATCTTAATAATTACGATTTCATAAATTTATAATAGTCTATCTATTATTATAGACTTCTGCGGGGTTCTTGCTAGCCCCCCTTTTCTGAACCCTCCACCTCCGACCACTCTCAACCCCACCGACCCTCTTCCCACCCCTGAGACCCCCTCTTCCACCAACGAATGCTGTTGTCATTTTTTGAAAAATGACTTGCTGGCGTTCTTACATATCTTTCTAGGCTATTCTTATTTCCCCTCTATTGAGTCATTTCTCCTTTAGTGTAACAAAAAATTTCAAACAGAAACGTCGCTAAACAAGTTTCACTTCAAAAAAATATGTAAAATTAAGATAAAAATAGTATTATAAAAATATTTAAAAAAAATTATATATTTTAATAAAATTTAAAAATATTTTATATGAGATTTTTGAGAATTTACATTTACCATTATATATAGTGCAACCAAAAGATTTCTGTGTGGAAGTGAGAGAGTTCCCTCGACCTAAGCCCTGCCTCTAAGCATGAAAATATAAAAACGGAAAAATGGTGATCGGATCTCTTGTATTTATCTAATAAATTCTAAAAGAGAATAAATATCATTGCGGTGATATTTTACGAAATTTCATCAAAACGCTTATTTTTATAAATTTAACAAAATCGACGTGCTCGTTGATCAATAAATATACAATAAAAAAACTGTAGGTCTCAGAAAAAAAATTTCAAATTAAACTTCGTTATCCATTCAAGATATCGGAGCAATGTTTTCTTTCAAATTGACTGAAAGTATCTCTTTATTTTTAATATTATTAGAGTATTATTATTATAAGATGCCTTTTCGAATTTATTTATCAACAAGTATTTATCTTGAATCTGTAGTTTTTAGAAAAATCTAAAAATCTAATTGGGAGAGAAAAGTTATAAGTGATAATTTGAAAAAATTAACAAACATAAATATAGGTCAAGTGTTATTACTGTATAAGTCGAGGGGTGAACCGCGACCTAAAATCGTGTACAGCTACTTCCACTTTCACTTTAATTTCCAAGTGGAAGACAATCGATGACAATAGATTATCTAATGAATTCCAAAGTAATTCCAAATAATTCCAAAGATGGTGTACACCTAATTCCAATCGCGGTTCACCCCTCGGTATAAGTATTCTCAGTGTTTGAAAAATCTCTTTTAAATTAATTAAAGTCCATAGCGTCCATATTATTTAATTAATTAAGTTCGTAGGAACTTGGACAGGTTTTTAAGGTGTAAATCCAAAAATTGTCATTGATTCTTGCGACGTTTCGCCAGCTTTATTCTGGCTTCATTAGGCTTATAAAAAATATACAAAAAACAGAGTTACAGAGAAATCAATAAGTCATATCATTTCTTTTTCCCATGATTGAATCAACAAACAATATTACATGTTACATTCCTCAATGAATATGATTAATATTAACATATAACAAATATGCACATATTTAGGTATAAAATCAATTGTAATTATTTCTCTCTTTTCAGTTTAGAACAATGACCAATTTATATAAAAAAAGAATGATTCTAATGACAAGACTAATTATAGTACTTTGCCCTGCTCATGTGGCTTATCTTATGTGGGGCAAACCAAGTAGTACTTGAGTGACAGGATTCAACAACACGAAAATGATTGCAAGCCAAACAAGTTTTTAAAAGATAACAAGACAGCTTTGGCTGCGCACCATTTTAATGAAGAACACATCTTTGATTTCAACCAGGTAGAATTTATTGATAAGGAAAAGAACTGGAGAAGGCGGATCACAAGTGAAATGGTGTGGAAATGGCTCAATGACACTGTAAATTTAAGAACTGATACTCAAAATTTGAGCCTGATCTTCAACAATATTTTAGATTATTTCAAGAGTGAAATGTGATGGGTAAAGTAGTTTTAAGTTTTGAATATTTGGTGTGAAATTGACGTCATGTTCTAATTCGGTGCAATGTATTTATAATCTTCAGATCTATTTATTTAAGTAAAGTACTATAATTAGTCTTGTCATTAGAATTATTCTTTTTTATATAAATTGGTCATTGTTCTAAACAGAAAAGAGAGAAATAATTACAATTTATTTTATTCGTAAATATGTGCATATTTGTTATATAGTATATTAATATTAATCATATTCATTGAGGTATGTAACATGTAATATTGTTTGTTGATTTAATCATGGAAAAAAGAAATGATATGACTTATTGATTTCTCTGAACTCTGTTTTTTGTATATTTTTTAGAAGCCTGATGAAGCCAGAATAAAGCTGGCGAAATATCGCAATAATCAATGACAATTTTTTGATTTCATCATCATTGAATATACAGTCCTAAGACTGGTTTGATGCAACAATCCGTCCCCACTCCACTCTGTCCCCCGCAAGCTGTTTCACCTCTCTAAATATCTGGCATCCCATATCCGCAATTATTTGGTTGAAATATTCTAATCTGGCCTTCCCCTTTTCTTTCCCACCTCCCCCTCCAAGATATATTTTTTAGAAGCCTGATGAAGCCAGAATAAAGCTGGCGAAACGTCGCAAGAATCAATGATAATTTTTTGATTTACAACTTAAAAACCTGTCCAAGTACCTGCCAACTTACTTAATCTCTTTTAAATGTTTTTTTTTTTATAATACTTTTTCCTTAAATTTATTATTACTTTTAATTAGTATATTCTAACGATACTTTGATAATACGGGGTAAGGGAAGTCATGTGATGTACACTAAACAACGTTAGGATATATTTGTTTTGGTTAACTTCTGCCATTTTAGATAGTACTATATAGCTTTAAGGAGTATAAACATTGAAATTAGATTATGGAAAGTTTCAGTATCTCTGAGGCACATAGACAGGATTTTCGGACCAACGCTTAAGAGAAAGTTCTTTAGTTGGTGAGAGAAGAGAAGAGGAGGCAAACTCTATTTTGCTCTGTTTTAATTGTTATAAAATTGTATGAAATGAGAAACTAAATTGATGTTTCCTAATCTTTCTGTTATGATAAAAAATAAAAACTTTTCAACAAAGCAATGATATTATATAGAACTAGATAACAAACTTAGTTAACAAATTGAAGCACAGCCAACTATGTTTATTTAAACAATATTAGGGTGTTTGCATAAATATTTAAATAAAAAGTTTTAAAATTAATCGATGGTTTAATTAAAAATATTGAATTTGTTTTTCTTTTAGCTAGAAAAATGGATGAGGGTAGGAGTCAGAAATTAAATCTTGTGACTAAAACTCCACAGTGCCTGAGATGGAAATCGACCATCTTGAACAATGAATCAGCCTGTCCTATAAGAAAAACTTAAATTTCTCCTAATTCTATTTCTGTAAGCAAGCTATGACTTGTCTATCTATAGTGCTCTTAGTTATTTCCGATCTTATATATGGATAGTTCTTAGAAATAGATTATTCCAAAGATTCTCGATTTATCTTTATTTATTCATTTTTTGTATTATTACTATTTTATAGTCCTCATTGAGAACAATTTTTATTCGATTAAAACTCGTCTGGACTTGATGCTTTAACTGGAAGATTTATCTACCAGGCAGGGACTTTAAACCTTCTATTTTGATGATAATAAAATTTAAATATTTTTTGTTTCTATTTGTTTTATTTATTAAAATTTGACAATTCTATTAAAGTTAGAAACTGCTTAGGGATTCAACCCAGAGCTTGATAAAAGTTTAACTGGATTTAGTAAAGGGTCATAAATGTTAGTATGTACTACCTTTTACGCCGTGTTTTGGACCCTTATCCCTCAACCTAAATAAATTTTTGTCTCGATAAAAGTTCCTATGAATGTGAGTGTTTAAATTGCAGCCATTGTGTCCAATAAATCGCACGAAAAGCAGGGCCGACCGGACGTCCAAAGGGAGATAAGCTGCAGCCAAACTGGACTTTGGCTCTTGTACTTAGCAAATCGACGCCGATAGCCCTCTGAGTCTACACCCATTTAAGAGGGTAGCAAAACACCCTCGGGGAATCGAACTTGTGCATTCTTCTCAAATTTCAAATCAAATTCCATAGCAAAAGAGCTCAACTTATACATATATTTAGCTATATATTTATTTATTTATTTATAGCCCCTATTTGGCTCACAATTACAAAAATATATAAACAAAAATTACATACATGAATACAATTACTACAAAAATAAACAAATACATTTTTTCTTCTTATGAAGGAACCAGGCCCCCAAGGGCATAGGCCTCTCCCAGGTGTCTCCATGCATCTCTATCTCGAACAATTCGACTCCATTCAACCCCCGCAGCCATTTTCATGTCATCCCTCCATCTTCTTGCCGGACTTCCTCTGTTCTTTGTTTTATTTATAGGACACCATTCGGTTATTTTCTTTGTCCATCCCTTGTCGCTCAATCTCATATGTGCCCTACCCATCTCCATTTCATTGGTTTTACAGTGAAACCCCTCAAATCCGAACTGATTGGGGCTGTAGCTTGTTCGGATTTCAATTTTTTCGGATTAGCCGAAATCAGCTAAGACAATTGAAGATAACTGATATCAAGTGAAAGATTAAGTGATATTTAGTTTGTTTCTATTATTATTTTATTGTTTTTGCTAATGAATTAACTAAAATTTCAATAACCAATTTTTACCGTTTTTCAATCCTGTAATGACCATAAGTATGTAGACCCATTTACACTTTGTTAGGTATGCTAACTGTACTTCTTTGTTAATTTTTCAACTAATTATGTAAAATAAGGTTATAATTTAGAATATATACATAATTTTTTTATGACTAAATAAATAAGTTTCTCTTTTATACGCTCGGATTTCCGGGGTTCGGATTTGAGGGTTTTTACTGTATATGGATCATAATATTCTGCATTTTTTTTTCATACATGGTTTCTATTATTATTTTGTTAATTCTTCGAGTTCCTATTTTGCTCCTGATAATGCCACTTTGTGTTCTCTCTAGTTGTTTATAGTTATTTTCTGTGATGGACCAGGTTTGCGCAGGATATGTTAGCAGTGGTATTACACATTTTTTTAATAAATTAATCTTGGAATTCATTTAATTTTTTATTTTTAAAAATAAATTTTAATGACCAATATTTTTTCCAAGGCCGAGCATTTTTCTTTTAATTTCTTGGGATGTTTTTTTTTAAATTGTATTTATTGACCGAGATAGATGGTCTCTGAATTCCATGAAATAGTTTGTTTCACCCAATTTGACATTAATATTTTCATCAGATAGGTTAATCAAGATAGTCGATTTATTGATATTTATTTTTAAGCCAATTTTATTGCTTTCTTTGCTTAGGTCTAGTATCATTCTGGTGATTTTCATCTTTTGACGTACCTATTAGGATTTTATCGTCCGCAAATCTCAAATTGTTCAAATAGCATTCATTTACTTTTTGGCCCTTAACTATATAGGTATATTGTTGACTAATTATTAGACTCATCATTAATTTTCATATTAACTCGAGTTTTTTTTCTAAACAAGACAATACTTATTAGTCTTTACGGTTGTTAAGCTCGTATCGCAGATCGGTCAGATTATTAAAATTTCCCGTATCGTTTCATTTTTGTTTTTGACATTCGAGGAGTGTCAATCGGGCGGCTATTATATAAAAACTATAATACAACAAACAGCTTAAATTCAGGAATTATTTAGGAGACGGTGCTTTCAAAAAGAGCTTAAGAAAATAGTAATTATCTCTAAGGAAAGCTGTTTTAAGTGAAACATTAATAATAAATGACAAGCAAATATATAGAAAATTATTATATAAAAAAAATGTGGGGTTTCACAGGAATTTTAGATTTTTTTATTATGTTTTTCGCGTACTCTAGAAAAGACATAAGTTATTTAATATAGAGATGTACGAATATCCATATGGGGTTTCAGATATTCGCGATTGGTGAAAATAAAAAAAATAAAAATAATAATAAAATAAGAATTGAAAGTATGGAATAGAATAAAAAGAACAACTTTCGTTAACAATGTTTTTCCCGAGAGTATTGGCAAAGAAACCTTCCACTTTAGAGGATTCCCATCAATCGGCATCATCTGCTTCTGACATCCAACCATCGCATCGGACTGTATAAAAATACAAAAACAAAAAGTTTAATGATTACTAGAAAAGATCATTTGGTGAAGAAAACAAGAACGGAGATTCTGATTTTTCAATTTATTAAAAAATTCATTTAATTAAATTGATTCACTCAAATAAAAAAAAAATTAGAAATCAACATTGAAAGAAGTATAAAATAATATAATTATTCAAATTTTAGAAATTTTAACAAATTTTAATTTAGGGGAAAAAAATCTAATGACTCCTCTACACTATGGCCGTGATAGGCCGCTTAGTGTCGTCATGATGGCCACCATTAAAACGGGTTGTCTTAAGGGTCCATCCATCCATACACTGCTCCAGTAGATGGGTCAGTTTTGATAGTCGCGATTGGGCCACAATGGCCCGTCTTACTTTATGCATGGGCCACTTTTAGAAAGCCCAAAAAAGAACATGAATGAAAACTTCAGAATGTACTTTTTATTGGTTATTAGCTTTAAGGCTAGTTTACACGGACTTGGTACTTGCCATTAGTACTATACCATTTACTAAGCGCTTGGCAGATTGACTGGTTGGCGGTGGTTCACATGTCTCTACTATTAACCAATGTAATTAGTGTATTTTATTAAGGGACAATGGGTGTGGGTTCTTGGTGAAACATGTTTTAAATAAAGTATGGCAATTCGAGTTGTCAAACACCGTATTTTTAATCATTATTTTAACATCGTTAATAGAAGAGCTTGAAGAGGAATTGAAAAATAAAAAACGCGTGTGGACAAGGAATATTTATTGTTTTTTCTGCTGTCTAGTTTTCGGCCATTTCAATAAATCTACAAACAATTTTTTTGAATATATTTTTTAGTCACTTATCACACCACTTCTCACAAATTTAGAATTAATTAAAAAAAGTTTATTTCACAAATCTATAAGGCCCTCTTCACTAGGCAATTCCCTGGAGTTTCAACGGAAACTCGCCGAGTATCGTCAATTTGGGTTGCCTGTACGAAGTTCAAGTGAATAATGAATTTTAAATTATTATTGAATGTTTGATTAAATTTGATTCCCTTTACTACAAATATTAAAAAGAAAATCTCACTAATAATGATCATATTACATAATTATAAAATTCATTAAATATTTGAATTTCTAAATTGTATATTATTAAAATTGAAAAATAGTGAAAAATATATAGGTAGAGGAAGCTATACTTGCCACTAGTAAATAAAAACCATTTCTATTCACTCACACTTGCCACTCTACTAATACTAACCACTTAAATTGTGTGTTTAGACGACACAGAATTAGTGCGAGTGGTTAGTACTAATGCTTAGTACTAAGCTCGTCTAAAATAGCCTTAAATAAAAATTTTGAAAAATTATCTTAACTTTATTTAAAACATGTTTGACCAAGAACCCACACCATTCTTCCTTAATAAAAAAATACAATAATTATATTGATTAGTAGTAGAGACGTGTGATTCACTGTTGACCAGTTGGTCTGTTAAGCGCTTAGTAAATAGAATAGTACTAATGGGAAGTACTAAGTCCGTGTAAACTAGGCTTTATACAAATCAAATATAAGTGAAGTGAATAATATTTTGAGAAATGGACTAAACGTTGATGTTAATGGTTTCTTTCTAGATTTCTGTTGTGCAAAATCTTCTATTATGTCCTCAAAGTCCAATTTTCACTTTCTATGCATAGGATTGATAAATTAGTAAATCGTTTTTGTAACATAGTTGATAATTTATTTTTTATTGTTTTTAGCTGTGAAAACGAATTCTCTGCACTGCAATTGGTAGCCATTAGGCAAAGCAACTTCCTTAATTGGGAATGTTTCTTCTAATTTATTTGCCTTTATTAGAGTATATAAGGCTGAGATACTCAAGTCCGCCGATTTATTTGCAAGGTTTTTCAAGTACTGCCTTAAATGAAAACATTCTGATTTGAGCTCATTAGCGTTAATGTCTTCGTGATAGAATTCTGCAAATTTTTTGTCAATTGTCAGAATCGAATGTTTTAAATGAGAAAAAAAAACTAAAACGTTTGACAACTTCCTTGTACGATTCCAAATGTTGCTTTAAATAAGCATCCATTGTGTCGATTATAGTAAGAAATGTTTGTGTTTCAAAAAAGCGTATTCTTTCGAAGGAATAACTCTTTAAATTGTAGTCAATATATGCGACTAGGTCGTGCAATAGACTAGTCAATTGAAAAAACAAACAAACAAAAAGAAGGTTCTTTGGATGTAATAATACAAGTTCAATCACACGTTGAAGGAGTCACTGTTCCCTCGGGAATCGAACCCGAGCTCCAGATTTGCTTATTGAGCGAGAGGCCTAAACTTAGAAACTTATCCCTTCATCATATATTTATAAAGTAGTGAAATTTTATTTTAATTCAGACTGATAAAGAATTTTATTAACGAGTGGTTCCTTGAAAGTTCTTACGTAAATAATGAGTTTGTACCGATTGATTGTGAGATATAAAATTTTTCATTTGATTAAATTAACACAGCGTTATATTAATGTATTGATTAATATTTTTATGTGAATATAAATAATATTTTTTCATTTCTGGAATTTTTTTTATTCTTATAAGGGAAAATCGTTATAATTAATTAATTCACTTACTTGTTAAATAAATATTTATGTGCACCAACGTTAATACTTAAATAATTTAATACCCGCTAATAGCTATAGGATAACTGGTTAATTTATTCAGTTTATCTTCTATAGTAGTTCACTGACATTAGAAGACTTAGTGTCGCCTGCGAATGCCAAGTATGAATTCTTAGAATCTTGAAAGAAAATTTATTCAGAGTGAGGTAAACTTTTCAAATATCATCATTTTTTTGAATTGTAGAAAACTCACACCCTTAAAATCTTAAAAAATTTTATTTCGGGGAAAAACGATACCTATAACTTGTAAATTCCACGTTCTAATTTAGCTTACGGCCTACAATGCTCTGACAGATGGACATTCGAAAAGACAAACAGACAAACGTTTAATAGACTTTGATTGGAACCCTTTACTTTGAACTGAATCCAAATAATCATCCTTGGAGATTATTATTCCCCACATTTTAGTCATTTCTAAGAACAGAAAAAAAATCTAATAGTTTCGATCTACCCGGGAAACTGGCAAGTAAAAAATATTTTACCAGAAAAAATCTTATCTATTATAAAACGAGTAGAATATCGTAAATAAATCCATTCGTTTGTTTTGTATACACTTTTTCTTTCACAAAGTTTATCTTGTAATAAATAATGAAGAATAATGTATGTCTATTATTATAAAGATTATATTAAGTTTTTCGGAATATTTAAATAAATATTCACAAAACGACACAGACACTAAAAGATAACTACTATAAATAACAAAGACCGATCGTCGTGAATATAAATTGAGAAAGTTGTGGAGACAGTGAATCCCAAGTTGCTTGTTTGCAATTGCTAGCTCAACATTAAATAGTATGGTTTAATTTTTTTTTCTTTTTATTTTCTTCTTGGATTGGACGAGAGCCAGGACAGATATTGAGATGTTTTAGCTTTTTAGATAAATCACCAGCTTACATGCTCTTCTTGTTAAAATGAAAAACGAGAGATCGTATTGTTATTTAATAATACATTATTATCCTGCAATAAATTATCTTCAATATCTCGTGTCAATAGTCTGAAGACTTTGATGCAACTTCTCGCCCCCTCTATACCAAATCTTGTAACTTTTTAAAGGCCAATTTGTTTGTCTCCGTTTAAGCTTAGGTGAGGGTCAATTTAGAGTCAATAAAAAGCATTTGAATCGTGACGATTTTATTCTCATTACTTAAAAGAAATAAAAAAGGATAGGTGCGTCGAAAATAATGGTCGCAGGGGTAGCTAAGATCTCTTTCTGCCATACCATTTGACATTTCATGCATATTATATGAACTTGGTAGCAATTATAATACTTTCCAACATTATCAAACCAGAACCGTGTTCCTTTTTAGCTGTTAGTTTAAAATATTAAGTTGATAGGAAAATAATTTCGTTTTTTAACCCTTAAACACATATATCTCGGCTTAGAAAAAACTTTATTAATCAAAATAAGAACCATTCGAAGCAATACAGTTTTGCCAACATTACAATATTATTTATTCCTTAATCAATCGAATGTTTTCTATATTTGATTTAATCGCGAATCAAATGTAGTTAATTTTTGTCAAATATTGAGTGAAAATAATATCTGAACTTATTTATTTCTAACTTGAAATAATTATCTTAAATAAATTTTTATAATTTTTCTCATTAATATATCAAAGAATAATTGATATATTAATGAGAAAAATTATGAAAATTTATTTAAAATCATTATTTCAAGCTAGAAATATATAAGTTCAGATATTATTTTCACTCAATATTTGACAAAATTCCTACATTTGATTCGCGATTGAATCAAATGTAGAAAATAATATTTCATTATTCGTGTCAATGATTAATAATTAAAGGAATCGTAGGGAGTTGGACAAGACTTTAAATTAAATTAAATACAAGTTTTGATTAAATATGCCATATGTTTCGTTGCTGTTTTGCAACTTCTTCAGTGGCTCATTTATTAAACTTATTATAAAAATCCTGACAAATAAGTTTAATAAATGAGCCACTGAAGAAATTGCAAAACAGCAACGAAACGTATGGCATATTTAATCAAAACTTGTATTTAATTTAATTTAAAGTCTTGTCCAACTCCCTACGATTCCTTTAAGTAGAAAATAATAATTCTCATTGATATATCAATTATTCTTTGATGTATAAATGAGAAAAATTATAAAAATTTATTTAAGATCATTATTTCAAGTTAGAAATATATAAGTTCAGATATTATTTTCACTCAATATTTGATTGATCGCGATTGAATCAAATGTAGAAAACATTCGATTAATTAATGGCAAGCATCTAACATACATGCTAATAGACCGAGCGCTCTGGGTTGGGAGATTGAATATTTAACATGTGAGATTTCAAATTCATTTGGTGATCCATCCCTATGTCATGCGGGCTATACGCGAAATGACGTTGGATTGTAGCTAAATGGATCACATCTTTTTCTCTTTTGGTCCAGACTTAAGACTCCGCAGACTCCAATAGCGTAATCCGCAGTAGTCTCGCGATAAATATATTTTTCAAATAAGCGCGGTCAAAACAATTCTCATTGATAACATATATCAATTATTCTTTGATATATTAATGAGAAAAATTATAAAAATTCAATTGGATGTTGATGAAAGCAGTCCACGGTGGTTGTAAAAAATAAGACTATAGAGGTTTTATTATTTTACATTTATTTGTTAAGCCGACGTTTCGGAGATTTATTCTCTCCTTCTTCAGGGTCTATATAATTGAGGGGAGGACGAACATTGATTAGTATTGGGATTTTCACAAGTCATTCATAATATAAAACAAAATAATATACACAAAACAAAAATAATAATCATAAATCTACTTACAACAAGAAGTCAATGAAAGTAGTTCAAAACATACCATTTTGGGCTCGTTATTTATTTTTTTAACGTTATCGCATTTATACAGAGTACGCCGGATGATGGACCCGATTAAGCTATTAGGATAATTATTGTCAAAAGCAATTTGTTGAATGATGTCTGCGAGGGTTTTCTATTGGGCAAACTAAACGAAAAGCAAGTGAGAGATTACGTGAACACGAACTGTCCATCTCAAAAACGAATAAAAATAATACAGCCCTCGCGATTCACGCCCAAGAAAAAAATCATAAATTTAATTTCAACGAATTTAATATCATTTTCCAGGAAAATAATTATTTTAAACGAAAAATCCTGGAAATGATTACAATTAAAAATCTCTTATCGCGCGCAGTAAATTACAGATCCGACGTGATGGACCTGAGTATTTGCTGGGATGGCATAATTAATAATCTAAAACTCATGTGACGAATTTAATTAAAAAAAAAAAATATGAATAATATGTAAATATATTAATGACGTTTCGAACTATGTTTTTTAAAAGGAAAAAAAAAGAACTTTGTATATATTTTTGTTAAATTTTGGGACTGATAATGACCATATTTATAAATTTGTAAATAATTGTAATATAAATTAAAAAAAAAACCAACAACTATACCGATATGCGCAACGATATTCTGCGCATCCAATGATTGGTGGGGACATGTTATACATTCATTCATTTATATATATCTCATTAACATATTGATCATCAATTGCTTTTTACTTTATTTCTATTCGAGATGAAAATTTTTTATAATGTTTTTTTGGCATTGTCAAAGGAGACAGAAAGTAATTATGTTTTGAACTACTTTCATTGACTTTTTGTTGTAAGTAGATTTATGATTATTATTTTTGTTTTGTGTATATTATTTTGTTTTATATTATGAATGACTTGTGAAAATCCCAATACTAATTAATGTTCGTCTTCCCCTCAATTATATAGACCCTGAAGAAGGAGAGAATAAATCTCCGAAACGTCGGTTTAACAAATAAATGTAAAATAATAAAACCTCTATAGTCTTATTTTTTTACAACCACCGTGGACTGCTTTCATCAACATCCAATTGAATATTTGTACCAGTCCGTCTCCTAAAGAAAAACTCTATCAATTATAAAAATTTATTATTTATTCCTGTTTCATAAAATTCCGGTGTTCTGGAGGCGATGAAACTCTTGAAGGCATTTTTGACATCGTCTTGGTTTTTGAAGAATTTCTCCCACAATAAGTTGTCGAGATGCTTAAAGAAGTGGTAATTAGTTGGCGAGAGGTCCGGCGAGTATGGCAGATGAGACAAGTCTCGTAGCTTGGTTCGTTCAACTTCTGCACCGTCTTCAGGGCGACGTGCGGCCGGGCATATTTTGATTAATACAGTTTTTTCTAAGCCGAGATATACTAGTATGTGTTTAACGTTAAAGGTAAAAAAACTAAATTATTTTCCTACCAGGTTTGAACCAGGGCTTGTTGATTTTTATAGCCAAGGACTTTAACTATTAAGCCAAACTGATTACAATTCCTCCACCAAAAAGGAATTTGTCTTAGTGATTTTAAATTTATTCTTTCATGTTTTCAGCAGTGGTTACCATTAATTGTCAAAACATCTAAAATAGAATGTAAGAAGGTTATTCCTCTAGTATTTGATAAGAAGCGATTGTTATTTTTTATTTTAAGTTGATTGATTAATTAATTAATTGATCTTCTATGTCTTCAGCAATAGTTATCAATAATAATCAAAACGTCAAAAATCAAACGTAGAATAGTTATTCTTCAAGTCTTAGATGAGAATTGATAGCTATATATTTAGAAAAAACTTAAAACACTACTAGAACACAGTACTATTTTTTGTGAATCAAATATGTACCAAAAACTAATCAGCCCTTCACTTTGTTCAAAGAATGGTATATTTTTAATTTCATTTCAATCGGTTTAACTGTGAGGAAAAAATCGTCGACGAAAAAAAGGAATCCATCCATCCAGACTATGGGGTGAACCGCGATTGGAATTAGGTGTACACGTCTTTGGAATTTTGTGTAATTATTTTGGAATTCATTAGATAATGCCCCTTCATCTATTGTCTTCTACTTGGAAATGAAAGTGCTCTAGTAGCACAATGTTTCAAAATATACAGTAACTATATAGCGCCTATATAGATTCCGAGAATAGGCACTATATATGTAGTTCCTATATAGTTTGAAACATTGTGGTACTAGGGTGGAAGTGGAAATAGTTGTACACGATATTAGGTCGCGGTTCAGCCCTCGATCCTGACTAAATGAACAAATCGCACTTTTTGGCCTCTGGACGAGAGCCCATGTAATTTTTGGCATAACCGTCACGTTCTAAAATTCAATCTAATTGAATACTACAATTTGTGACTTTAATTGAAACGATGGGGGTTCCATAGACTGAGGCCCCTTTGAAGTCGACTTGCTGCGAGACCGATTCCAATATCTACTTTATCTACTTCACAGTGGATAAAGTAAAAATAAACTTAATTTAAAGTAAGAAATATCTACAAGGATACCTCCAGCCTCGTTATAAAAAAAATTCATTTTTGACCGCGACAAAAATAAGATCCTCCTTAAAATAATAATTTGATTAAAATTTTATTAAAGTTTTTGATTTCGGATAATTTGCAAATTTCAAGTTAGTTTCTTATTTAGTTTATGAGGTACAGACGGAAAGGATAAACAGACAGTCAATGAAGAACATACTATTAGGATTTATTTTTATAAGGAACCCTAAAATAAGAGTTAAAATATAAAACACAAATTTAAAAATATTCGAAAATCTCCAAATTATATTAATATTTTCTTTTACCACTTGTGACCAAATTAATCTTTAGATCATAAAATGAGAGAATGGTGAAATTTCAACCACGCCTTGGTTCACGAATAAAATCTCAACATGTAGAATGAGTTTTTTTATTTTTTTATTTTAATTTATCAGCCCTAAATGCGTAACAAAGCGTTGATGTTCCAGATCATTACATTGGGCGCACATCAACTTTTCAATCCATCGGAAATAAAATTCATTTCATTCGTTTCACCCTTTTTTGTATTCCCATTGAGAAAAATTTAATTTAGTTAATAGGTTAAATCTATTCAGCCCACCCTTTGGCTTTTTATAAATACTAATGATATTGTGAAATTAAATGAGCGAATGGCGTCCATGTGGGCCAATAAAGAATACCATAGCAGTAATACAAAAGCCATAAATAATATACACCTTTGCCGATAATTTACAGGTTTTGTTAATAAAAAATAACATCACCAATTTATTAAATGAATATTTTAATTACTATATTTACCAAGAGCTTTTTATAATTCCAATTCAATGATCTTTTTAGTAAAATTCAATTAATATACTCACTCGTTCATATAATACACCAAAAACATTTCATTAAATTTATGGATATATAATTCTATTTATATAAATCATTATAAATTGTCTGATTAAATATTCTAACAATTATATTGTATTTAAAATATAATTTTTGTTCGCGCTGGGGCTAATTGAATTATACTATTTCACATTGAATATAGTATTAATTAATATCCCAAAAGGGCGGACTAATATAAATAATCATGACTTTTGAAAAATTTGAAATTTGAAGACGAGAGAGTCCATAAAAAAATGTGTGAGCCTCATCCACATAAGCTCACGGGGGAAGTGAGACTTCTCTAGCCGTAGATATTTGTATGTAAAGGCCAAAAAGTGTATCTCCC
Source organism: Forficula auricularia (assembly GCA_024734495.1). NCBI lineage: Eukaryota > Metazoa > Arthropoda > Insecta > Dermaptera > Forficulidae > Forficula > Forficula auricularia. The sequence goes on from JALMQS010000128.1 coordinate 13,249,478, forward strand.
TTAAAAAACCACACTACTCATTATATTGTTATTGTTTTCATTGATAACTAAATAGCCTAACATATTTGACATGCCTTACTTTTTAAGTTAAGTAGGAATTTGAAGACAATTATTAAAAAGAAAAAAATAGTCACAGCTATTATTTCAAAATTGAAAATTTTAACTCAAATAACGTGAATTTACAAAGAAGAGATACCAAATCGAAGCAATTGACTAATGATCAACGTCATGGTATCTTGCAACAGATATTACAGTATATGAAGTTCAAAGAAAAATTAGAACACGATGCTATTAATAAATCGATTGAATGTGTTCAAGATGCATTTAATAAACTAGAGAGAAATATTCTAGATAACGTGTTTATTATTAAGAGGCGACTGTGAGTCAGTGGTCAGAGTGTCGATCCGCTGACCTGAATATGGGTCCATTATTTATTAATGGGTGGTAATCAAATTTTGCAGAAACTGTGGGGGTGGACATAAAAAAATTTGCTCTCAAATGATTTAATCGGAAGCGGTGTGACTTGACCGGGTATTTTCAATTTCACTAAGTACCTAAGTGACATAGAGAATATTAAAATTTTATCTCTATAAAACTTTATCACACCACGAATATAGAGACAGAAAGACTCGCAGAAGAACCTGTCGAAACTGCCCTTTCCCTGTACTACAGATACTATCATGGTGTCTGCCCAGTAGAGCTGAAATTAATTATCCCCCCTAGAGCCCTCTTTGCTAGAAACACACGGTTTTCGAAAGTTCAGCACCCCTTCACTGTCAAATTGGATAAAAGTCGAACCAACGCTTTCGTCAACTCTTTTATTCCTATGACCTGCAGAGACTGGAACTCACTTCCAGCCACGGTCTTCCCCGCAACTCTTAACATTCAGCTGTTTAAGACCCTCATCGACAGATACTTTCAACTCCTACCCAGCTTATAAAATCCCCTCTTCTTCTCCTTCTTTTCCAGATGTAGGGGCCAACCAAGGCCTTTAGGAGATGCATCTTTTTGGTGTATCTCCTTCTCACATCAATATCATTAAAAAAAAAAAATAGCTAAAAAGTTTCTAGTAGGTAGAAAAGCTTAAAAGAGCTCTACTCTAAGTCTATTGGATTGAATTTTGTCTCTGAATTAAATTGGAAATTTAGTATTGTATTTTAATTCTCACCAATTCGTACCAAAGGGCTTTCCTTCCTCTTGGCCAGTTTGGCGTGCATACTCCCCTACTTTACTTCTGGTTGCATATGCTACAGGCGTTCCCATGGTTGGGACAGGCAGCGATGCAAAATATGTCATCCAAATGACTTTACCATACACCTGGCCCCTCTCTTACATTTAATCAAATAATTTTTAATTATTTACGAAATAATCCCCCCCTCCTATTAATTTTGGACCCATCAGCAATTCATAATATCTAGTTTTAATTATGAGACTATTCTATTAGAAAAAGATCAGCTTTCTCCGATTTCTTCCTCCTCCTTGTGGTCACTTCATTGAAGTCATTTTCATGAGGTCGTTTAGAGTATTCATATGCAAAATTTCCTACAAATCGATGAAAGGGTCTAAGACTTAAATTGATATTTTTTAATACCCCCCCCCCCCCCCCCGCCACCGCTTAATATTTGTTTCGATTTCAGCCAAAATATAATCAGATTTTAATCTCAATATAAAGAAACTACATCTGAAACTTTGTTTTGATATTCATTCTAGTTTTTGAGCAAGACCATTCATAAAATTTGGTAACGTACTAACAGACATTATTACAAAAACATTAATTCTCTTAAAATATAATTTTTTCGATGCTCACACGCTAGGGTTTTTTTGTAGAGCAAAACGCCATGGTTTCAGTCAATTTTTTTTTAAACAAAATAAATTAAGCCGTTTTTTAGATATTTCGAAAAATCGAAGCAAAAAAACAACACTTTTTCATGCACGATTATAATGACCATACCTGGGTATGGTAAAGTAAAATGGCTTCGATTCTTTACAGGAGGCCTTAGTATTGTGCAGCTTGAAAGCTACTATCAAAATGTAAATATGTACTTGCCAAGAACAATTGAAAACAGTGTGTTTCGGAATAACAAGAGCCTCGCCGAAGGCGAAGCATGTGATTTGTAAATATAATTAAGTAGGTGAGAAAATGTCAAATATTGAGTGAAAATAATATCTGAAATATTTTTACCAAATATTTTTCCACTCCTTTTTAAACTTTATAGAATTTATTCAAATTTTACTATTTTTTTTTTTTTTTTTTTTTTTTTTTTTTTACAACGTTTTGAGTTAAAATAAACTATTTTTTTACCAATCATTTTTCCACTCCTACTTTGAACTTGATAGAATTTATTCAAATTTTGCCTTTTTTTTTATTATTTTTTACAACGTTTCGTGTAAAATAAATTATTATTATTTCTTTTTTTATCAAAATCGTCCCTTCTTCATTTGATAACTTATTCAGGACTCTTTCCTGTGACAATAACCATTTAAATGAAATCACGGAATAGTTAAAGAAAAACGTGATAATTATTCCACGACTCGGAATGCTCTCCTCCAATCCAATTTTACATTTAGTGAAGTGCACTATCGCAGCAAGGTAAGGTTAGAGTCGACCTACTAATAATTTCATATAATAAACTAATAAACTATCGAAAAGTTTGTTTTCCGCCTCCGATCAACCGCCACTTGACGAATAGAGCTGTTGTCATTTTTGTTAAATACTTGCTGGCGTTCTTGCAAATCTTTCTAGGCTATTCTTATTTCCTTATTTCTTATTGAGTCATTTCCCTTTTAATGTAACAAAAGATTTCAAACAGAAACGTTGCTAAAGAAGTTTCACTTCAATAAGAAAAAAATCCAAATAAAATAATTTTTTGAAGACGTAATTTTCAATCTTATTAATCTTGAAGATCTTTGATCTTTCAGGGTTTAAAAATGTGAATAAAGGAAGCTTATAATCACTTTCTTCTTGACTTCTTTAACAGTCCTTGTTAGGAATTATCGTTTGCCATTAATATCAAAATAATTATTTTTTAATTAGATACTAATCGAATAAACGCATTCAATAATTCGTTTATACCTACATACTTATGAATTTTAGAAACTGGAACTCGTTTCCCAAATCTGTTTTTCGAATTACTAAAGAAATAAAGTTTAACGGTCATAGTCGCATGAAATATTAATCAATTACATTCGAATAACAGTATTCAACGACCATTCATTAGACCCTAAAATTTAGACGTTCGGAATAGTTATATTCTATGAAAATTTTTAACTATTTTTATTTATTTATTTATTTATTTGTATATTCTGGTTCAGAATTTGTGTGAAACTAAAGGACAGTTTCTTTTAAACTTCGATTTGTTTTTGAGTGATACATATTTAAAAACTACAGTTCACGGGATCTGAATTAATGAACGTTAGTTTTTATATATTTTCAAATCTATAATTGTTCCTAGAATGATTAGATTTTTATCAAATTTGTGCTCCACAAAGAACATCTTGTGATACTTGATAAAACACGAAAAATATAAATTAAAATTGGAGGAAAAAATCAAATCAATCAATTAAGATTCGGTACGTTCTCTACAAATGAGTGAGCTAACGCACCAAGATACTGAATAAAGGGAATATTTATTAGTAATGAAGCTGTTAAAGCTTTTATTTTTGTGATTGATTTGATTAGAGTTTTAATTTTTATTATAATCACACCCGATTAATTATAATATTTGTTTTCTACAAATAATTATAATTAATCATGTGCAATTAAATAAAAATTCAAACTTTAATAAAGGGAAATTGAAAAAAAAATATTATTTGTTTATGTTTTTATCATAACAACGGCTTAAAATTGCATTAAAGTTATTTAAAATAAGATGTTTTCTGCATTTTTCAACCGAAGGCTCGGAAGCTAGAAAGTTCAAATCTAATCCTTTTTCTCTATTGGGAATACAAACATTTGACATCAGAACCAATTTTCTACGACTTCTCTTTCTAGAGTTATCGTGGCTATTGAATTCAAACTCTCACAGACATACTATTTCATAAACAGAAAAAAATAATGGTTTCTCCATATCTCACACATTTTTATACACAATGATCAAAAACAAATTGTTATGTAAATTCAATACCTAGCTTATAAAACAGAAATATGCATTGAAGACATATGTATCATAGCCATGTAAGGATGTGAAACCTGGACGATAGGAGAAGCGGAGAGAAAGAGATTGGAGGCTTTCGAAATGTGGTGCCTCAGAACAAGGATGAATATCAAATGGATGGATAGAATTACAAATGAAGAAGTTCTTGAAAGAATCGGAGAAAGAAGGACTTTGTGGATGAGTCTGAGGAAGTCAGATGATGGGACACACACTGAGACACGGGGATTGCTTAGAGATATCTTAGAGGGTGATGTGGGAAAGAAAAGGGGAAGGCCCAGATTAAAATATTTCGACCAAATAATTGAGGTTATGGGATTCGAGGCATTTAGATAGGTCAAAGAGACGGGTGGTTGTGTCAAACCAGTCTTAGGACTGTGTACTCAATGATAACTATGATGATAAGCAATACTTAATGCTGCCCGGACGTACCTAGAGTAATTTGTGATATACGTAGGTATAATTATATTTTTACTGAGTTAAAGTTAAAATAGGCGAAAACTTATAATAGTCAAAGAGCTGGTGACACATTTTTGAGTACGGATTTGACCCAACTAGAAATTATGCGTAATAGTACCGTCTATGATAGTTGTAAAAGGAATGGCCAGTCTGGCTGGCCTAAGCAGGTGGACCAGGTACATGTACGCATGGTGTGAGTGCGGTAAAAAATACATATGTGTTAAAAAATATTTTTGACCCACAATGAAATTATAAAAATTATAATTTATAGTCAATTATAAACATAATATATTCACTCCAGACCATTTGAGTGGTGGGACGTGGAACCAGACCACCCAAAGTGTATTTTTACAACATGAAAAAAATAGCATCATCCTGCCAGACTGGCCATTCCTTGTACAACTATCATAGACGGTACTATTACGCATAATTTCTAGTTGGGTCAAATCCGTACTCAAAAATGTGTCACCGGCTCTTGGACTATAACAACTAATGAATAGGAGATTAATAATTATTTTATTTATATTTTGTTTATACCCTTTTTAATGATAAATATGTATGATTTATTTATATTTATTGTATAAAGAAATTTTGGCTTTAGTGAGAATAAAGAAGCCGATTTAGAATGAGTTATTATTAATTTTGTTGGTGTTGTTTCACCTAAGTGAACCCATAACAATAAATCAAAAGCGTTGGACATAATCGCTGGGACTTATGATTTGTGGATGCAGCCCTTAGACTCGCTGTCAAATCACCACCACCAGCTTCAGAAAAACAATAAACGTAAATGTTTCGGTTAAAAACAAAATTCAAATAAATGTTCCAAATTTTATTAGTTAATTCTTTTATTGTTAAATTCTAACTTCAAAATAGCTTTCTCTCAGATTACTTTTTTGCATGTGTTAATACATCAGTGATGAATGTGTGCTAAGTACTTTGAAAATGTATTGAATAATTAATAATTTTTTTAATTTGTTAAAGGAAACACTGGCTTTATTAAAAACCGCGGTGAACAATATCCGGATGATATTGTAATTGTATATCAACAATTTGCAAACACTCATGGAATGTTAAATCATCATCTAATATTTTTATATACAGTTATTTTTAAAATTGAGACCTTTAAAATTTTACGAAGAAAAAACACAATGTTTTCTAGTATCAAGGAGAAAAATTTTGCAGATAATTTTTAATACCCTAAAGCAGGGGTTCCCAAACTTTTCCGAGTCGCGGTGCCTTTTTTCAATTAAAATTTTTCCATGGCGCCTTATTATTATTATTTATTTTGGCCATCCAGGATGGGGCCTCCTCTTACAACAGATTAGAATTATTTACAAAATTGGGTCTATAATTGGTGGTGGTTTACACCTCTCTCTCTCCTTGTTTATTTACAGTATTAGCATGTTATTTTAGAATTTTATACATAAGTAATTCAAAATTGATAAAAACAATAAAAAAACTAAAAATATTTATAAAAATAAAAAGAATGAATACAAAAACACGAACAAAAACAAAAGAAAATGAATTTAAATGAAAAAAAAACATGAACAAAAACAAAAGTCAAATAAGAACAAAAAAAAATATGTAGGTACAGGAAAAAAAATGTACAGGCTAAAATTTCATAGAGCAGGTCATTGAGTGACTTCGGATAAATCCTAGGTCACTTCATTATTATGATTATTTTTTTTTAAGTAAAAATATGTCTAATCATAAGTAAGAAAATAAATAATAAATATTTTTTTTCACTTTATTGTCTACTTAGGCCAAATGTCTTGATTCATTTAATTGTCAAAATTCGCGGCGCACAGTTTGGGAACATCTGCCCTAAAGATATCTAAAGGAAATCAAGAGAGATGGTCATCTACTAAATTCAAGTTGTTATGGTTGTGCTGTTTCAGCTTTTAGGGAATCGAACCATTCCATTTTTAGTTTTTAAATTTAAATTTTTTTTAATGAAATTTATTTTAAAAATTGAAAGAAGCCCAATTTTAAGCGATTTTTGTGCTGCTGGCTTTCGCAAGTGTACTAAAACCCGCTGCACACGAGGCTTTACTCTCTACCTATTTTTGGGATACGAGCTCTCTGATATTTGCATTTTGGAGGGCTGTCGGGATCGAAATGACGTAGCAGCAAGCAGACAAAAAATTATTAAAACAAGCCTCGTGTGCAGCGGCCTTAACTTAAAATTATGAAAAACATGGCACAAATTCCCCCCTCTGCTCATAAATCAAATAAAAACAAATTTGTTATCTCAAGTATTTTGAAAATATAAGATACAGAACCTATGCAACTCGCATTTGGCTTGCATTTTTAGAGACTGATTTTGAAGAGTATATACGGGGTGTTTCACGAGGAATAGTAAATATTTTAGAAGGTGGCAGTATAGACGAATTGCAATTAAAAATGCCATATAACATGTATCTAATTTTTAATTTTTTTTTCAATATCGGCATACTCAGCATGTGCAAAATGCGTGCTGAGTTTGCCGATATTGAAAAAAAATGGACACGTGTTATATGACATTTTTAATTGCAATTCATATTTCTATACTACCACCTTCTAAAATATTTACTATTCCTCCTGAAACACCCTCTATATGTTCTTGGAAGTTTGTCAAATAATTTAAAATTAACCCTGATTATCAATTAAAGTGATGTAATTTATCACTTTATTTAGGTACGGATTTGTGGTTTTCACTTTGATTTACTGAATACCCCTATGCATTACTCTATGTAGTTTATCACTCGTTAATCAAGCAAAACAATTAATGACATCTAAAGTCGGAGGTTTGAGTTCGGACTGAGAAACACAAAGCGGTTGCGAGGCAATCCAGGATCAACTTTCTCTTTCGCATAGGTTCCCCTTTAAACTCACCCCCGCAATTCCGACCCTCCTGAGACCACTCGATTCAAGGAAGTTAACTTCTCAAACATTTATACCCTTAGACGCGTGATAAATTAATCTTATTTAAAAAATTATACCTGGGACCATGATAAAATTACCAGAAAGTTAAAACAAGTAAGCAAAAGATTTCTCCATTTCCCTCAATCTATTATTCAAAATGCTCATGGTTTATTGTTGTTTTAAAATTGTTTACTAAATTAATTATTATATTTTCTTCTCAAATAATAAAGTTATTAGGATTGCTATTTTATACATTTTACTTTCACATTTATATTCATAGAATATAATGTGGAAGTATTGCGATGCCCTGTCTGGGTCCTGACTCTTTGAGAGCTTGTATCTCACAGATTAAAACTGTTATTTTCATTTTGTAACTTCTAGGTGGAAGGAATCGATGCCCTTAATAGTTGGAAACCTGATTTGGGACATAAACCCGGATAGTGTGGTCCCCAGAGGCCAAAGATCCATTGGTCAGTGCGTATGTATGTACTTAGTATGTACGTTACACCCCCCCCACCCTTGCGTTTCGCAACCATAAGTCTCAGAGCTACGAAATTCGAAACTTAAGTTCAATATAGGCGAGAAGGAGTACAGCAAGATTTTGGTTGAAATCGGAAAACCGGAAGTGGACATTTACACGAAAGGCTCCTAATTTACACCCCCTTCCTTTATTTCAATCGGGTTAAAAATTTTACACAACTAATAACTCATGACACTTGATCAATTACACTATTTTTTAAAAAAATCGTTACAGCTGTCATCTATTAATTCCGATGGAGTGGAATATTTTTAATTATATGTCAGAGGGGTTGTTTTTCACCCCCTCGGGAATCGAACCCGAGTGCCAGTAACAGCAATCCGGGCCACCTGGCTCACCTGCGGGATACGAACCTCTCTGACATATGCAAACGCGTAAAATATTTTACTCAAAGATTGTTATCTTAATTTGTAAAATTTCGCGATATAGTGATTCTAAATTTAAACATATAGCCATGCCATATAATTTAAATAAAGGTGGTTGAGTGTTTCGAATTTTGAAGAAATTCAAAATTCGAAGGGCAATGGAATGACTTTTCCTAATTTAATATGAAAGATATTAATTTGCCGATGGTAATAGATTCAAATTTACTAGAAAATCATAGATCAAAGATGGTGTCATCTATTAATTCCGATGGAGTGGAATATTTTTAATTATATGTCAGAGGGGTTGTTTTTCACCCCCTCGGGAATCGAACCCGAGTGCCAGTAACAGCAATCCGGGCCACCTGGCTCACCTGCGGGATACGAACCTCTCTGACATATGCAAACGCGTAAAATATTTTACTCAAAGATTGTTATCTTAATTTGTAAAATTTCGCGATATGGTGATTATAATTCTACAACGCTATAAACATGCCATATTGAATATTAAGATGACACCAGGTCGTTGATCTATCGAATTTCTAGTAAATTTGAATCTATTACCATCGGCAAATTAATATCTTTCATATTAAATTAGGAAAAGTCATTCCATTGCCCTTCGAATTTTGAATTTCTTCAAAATTCGAAACACTCAACCACCTTTATTTAAATTATATGGCATGGCTATATGTTTAAATTTAGAATCACTATATCGCGAAATTTTACAAATTAAGATAACAATCTTTTGAGTAAAATATTTTACGCGTTTGCATATGTCAGAGAGGTTCGTATCCCGCAGGTGAGCCAGGTGGCCCGGATTGCTGTTACTGGCACTCGGGTTCGATTCCCGAGGGGGTGAAAAACAACCCCTCTGACATATAATTAAAAATATTCCACTCCATCGGAATTAATAGATGACACCATCTTTGATCTATGATTTTCTAGTAAATTTGAATCTATTACCATCGGCAAATTAATATCTTTCATATTAAATTAGGAAAAGTCATTCCATTGCCCTTCGAATTTTGAATTTCTTCAAAATTCGAAACACTCAACCACCTTTATTTAAATTATATGGCATGGCTATATGTTTAAATTTAGAATCACTATATCGCGAAATTTTACAAATTAAGATAACAATCTTTGAGTAAAATATTTTACGCGTTTGCATATGTCAGAGAGGTTCGTATCCCGCAGGTGAGCCAGGTGGCCCGGATTGCTGTTACTGGCACTCGGGTTCGATTCCCGAGGGGTGAAAAACAACCCCTCTGACATATAATTAAAAATATTCCACTCCATCGGAATTAATAGATGACACCATCTTTGATCTATGATTTTCTAGTAAATTTGAATCTATTACCATCGGCAAATTAATATCTTTCACGTTACAGCTGTTTTGAGAAAATAAAAAAAAACGAAATAAAGGAAAGGGGTGTAAATTAGTAGTGTCGCGATGATTTTAAATAAATGAAAATGTGAAAGTCGTGTGGTGAACACACCAGTTGATTAATATTTATTTTAATCAAGGAAATCAATTATGCTTCGGTAGTTTAATAAATAAATCATGTTACAAATTAAAACCAAAACATATATAATGTTGCTCCCTATTCAGAGGTGGATTAAATATCGGCAGCGCCCTAGGCTAGGACCACATCGGCGACCCTCTAGCGGCCATATATTATAAATTTTAACTATTTATATATAATAATTAGACACGTGTATCCTTAGGCGTGAATGAAATATATGATGAGATTGAAGAAAGCATGAGGGATAAACCATGGTGTCGTGGTCTCTGTCTCTTGAATTGAAATAAAGAGCTTTTAAAAGCGGCAATATTTTTTCTGATATTATAATTAATTAAATTTTTTTTCGTTTAAAAACTTCCGTGCGGACCCTAGGCAGGTGCCTAGTTGTCTTATGGATAATCCGCCAATGCTCCTATTATATAGATATCAATCTGAATCCGAGAATGTACAACTCAAAGATGACAGACAGCACTAAAACAAATAACTTACAAAACTTTTTTTTTATAACTTAGAAAGATTGTATCACCCCTTGAGAAATTAACCCAACCAAGTGTTAAAAAACGATTCAAACTAATGGCTATCTTTCGAGGCAAAAAACCAATTTTATAATTCGCGTAAAAAGGTTCACTCAAAGATCCAATCTTAATTTAAGTTAGTTAAAAAAGTGTGTGGTCAAATGATTAATAAATTTAAACACACATTTAAACAACATTACATATAGATCAAGAGCCCACGACGGCCAGACCTTCGTTATTTTATAAAAGCTGAAAGTTTTTCTGTGCATGTCCCCTATACAGGTAAGAACGACCAGCGACTATAGAGTTTGGGTTGTGGTTACTTTGGCAGGTAACAGGTAATAAAGGTGTATAAAATAGTACTTTAAATTCGTTAAAGTATAAAGCTCAATTTTTTATATTTTCTTCGGGATAACTTTAGAAATCTCGTCATCCATTGCCGGACACTTATGACAGTTGCTACCCCTGCCAGACACCCTAAACTTTAATAAATTATAATTATACTTTCGTTATAATATAAAAGATAAATTTTATATATGTTACTTGGCGACCTATAAAAAAATGTTACCTCAATAGGCGGACAGTTTTAATGGTTTTTACATCTTGCCAGACACATTGAAAGTCCGCTTGTAGGTGCGAGCGCGAGTGCTTAGTCGATTGCGATCTTTTAAAATATCCAATAAAAAAATAATTTAATTACGTTCATAGCCATGTTATATAAAGTAAAAAATGTTATTTTAATATTATAAAATACAAAAAAAGTATTATTACATGAAAAAATAAACTGCAACGGATCGTTGCTAAACTTTATCCAAATTCATTTGAAATATTAATATGTTTATTCCTTTATTATTAATCAGATATCACTTGCAATTTGCAGTTCATGTTGACTTTAATTCAAAAATAATGATCGATTCTCATTTAACAGTCGAGGAATAATCATTCTACATTCGATTTTTGACATTTCGGTTATTATTGATAACCATTGGTGAAGACATGGAGGAATCGACTTAAAATCAAAAATAACCATCGATTCTTATCTAATACTAGAGGAATAACCTTATTGCATTCCATTTTTGTTGTTTTGACTATTAATGGCAACCTCTACTGAAAACGTGGAAGAATCGACTTAAAATCAAAAAGACTATAATTCTTTATCGTTAAGCAACTTCAAGCTTGAGTAGACGCCCCGACTAAGTCACATCGTCGCTCGCACCTACAGCGGACTATTCAAGCTTGAGTTGTTTGGCAAGATGTAAAAACCATTAAAGCTGTCCGCCTATTGAGGTAACATTTTTTATAGGTCGCCAAATAACATATATAAAATTTATCTTTTATATTATAACGAAAGTATAATTATAATTTATTAAAGTTTAGGGGTGTCTGGCAGGGGTAGCAACTGTCATAAGTGTCCGGCAATGGATGACGAGATTTCTAAAGTTATCCCGAAGAAAATATAAAAAAATTGAGCTTTATACTTTAACGAATTTAAAGTACTATTTTATACACCTTTAATACCTGTTGCCTGCCAAAGTAACCACAACCCAAGCTCTATAGTCGCTGGTCGTTCTTACCTGTATGGGGGACATGCACAGAAAAACTTTCAGCTTTTATAAAATAACGAAGGTCTGGCCGTCGTGTGCTCTTGGGCTAATACCCATTGTTTAAATAAAAATTGATCAAGGTTTCGAATTTTGAACATTTGCAAAAATTGAAAGGCAATGAAATCAAAGGGGGTGAATTGAACTATTTTGTTACATATAATAAAAAATTATACATAACAACTCAAAATAAGCATAAAACAATCTCTGGTGATTTTACAAATAAAGAGAATTATTATCGTATTCTCATATTTTGATAAAACGAATGAATCATGTCAAGGGTAACTTACATTTTTGGTTATGGAAAAAACACAATTTAAAATTTTCGATTTAATTATGAAAATTATCAATATAACTTCGAGCATAATTTCTGTTAAAATAAGTTCTCCTGTAAAACGGTTTAAATATTTTTGGAGTGTTTTCTACACATTGTTGTTGCAAATGGTACCTGTGGACCAAGCTTTGAAGTTAAAAACCGTATATTAATATATTATTTTAATTTTAATTGCCGTTAAAATGCTCGATTTTAATTTCAGAATTAAATAAAACTGAAAAAGATTTAATTTATTTTTTTGTCAATGTTTTTGCTCGCTCCGGCCATCATCAACGAAGGTAACGCTGTTCATTCACAAAGTTTTAAACTTAATTACAATTAAAAAGATTATTCATATACACGGAGGTTTGCTCATTGACAAAACCCTGTAGAAGGTGATAAGATCCCCCGAATTGTTGAGTTTTTAAGAGGATGAAAATGACGTTCTAATAAATTCTTTTAATCAAAATTTATGGCTTTCATTATCCTTGGTGTGCCTTTCATTAATTCAACATTTGGTTCTACCATTTCGACTTCAATTGATAATACCCTAATTAATTAAATTTCCAACTTTTAATATTTGTAATGAAATATTAGTGAGGTTTAAAATTAAAAATCCAATTAATTTATTAAAGGCAAAGTGAAAAAATTAATTATGAATTTTTATTGACACGCCCACCTGTTAATAATTAGTTTAATTATGATAAAACCTATCTAATTAAAGTTACCCGATGAAGAACACAAAATCCCCTTGATTTTTGTTGAAATCTTTGGAGCCGTTTTCGAGAAACCGATTCTAAGTATATATGTTGCAGTAAAAACCCGTTTTTTAGTAAGAACAGTTAGAAGCAAATTTGTAGAGAATATAAATTTTGACATTTTTGTTTAAAAAATTTTGAAAATAAACACCCAAAATTAGGCGGAAGGTCAAAAATGAATATTCTAGACATTTGAACCAAACTCAACCAACATCAGTAAATTATAGTTGCCACAAAGGTATTCAGTGAAACGCGTTTTAATTTGTAAGAATCCGTTCTTTCTAAAAACGGGTTTTACTGCAACATATATACTAGTACCTTATATATAAGAATTATTTAATATAATAAGATTTATAACTTTTGAATTCCACATATACAAGAGCCAGAAAGTATAGTCTCCGTTTAGGTAGCGTTCCTTAGGATGAAAAATGACACACCGGATTCCCAATAAGATGATTGTTTCCTAAATTCTTCAAAGAATTCCCAAAGTTTTTGAGTTTGCTTTTGAATGTAATTATGCACACTATGGACACAGGAACTAGATGCTCAATGTCCAGTCACAAACGAACTTTTGATTTTTCTGTTTTTATAAAAATATTTTCAATAAAGTAAGTTCGATAAATTTGATTAATTAAATATGCTAATAAGTATTGTATTTTGGAATTTATTATTTTTTTAATTATCCCAATTTTAATATACATAATTTTAATATGGTCATAGCTAATTAACGTTCGTGATTCGTACTGTTCATTACATTAAGTGAATTAATATTACACGAGAAACATTTGAATGTGGGATGAATAAGAATAAATTCCAGAAGCGAGAACAGAATATTTATTGCAATAAATAAAATAGAAAGCATAAATGAATAAACAAATTTAAAAGCTTTTCTAAACAGAATGATCAAATAACCTGAACAAATCCTTTAATAAAAAATTCAAAAGTACTATTTATTTGACAAACATGAATCAAAGGCTGATCTACTTCTTTTTATGAAACATGCCAGAAAGACATAGTAAAGAATTTAACACATCCTTTTCTCCACAAAGCTTCTTTCAAATTCACGAATTCGTTCTTTGTTGTCTTCAGAATCACTCAGTTGGAGAAAACCCTTTCTTATAGTAGAATCCGTATAATATCTGATCTGTTGATTGATAAATAATATATATATACAAATAAAGGTATAAGAAGGGAGTAGAAAAGTTTCAATTAACAAAATATAATTTAAAAGATTTAATTTAAAAAATCAATGAGGTTATCCGATTATATTCGTTCATATATCTCCAAATTCATCGGTCTTCATATGCAGATCCCTAAGGCCGAATTTGTGGACTTGGATTCTTCCTTGCGGGGGACATGAGAGGAAAGCCGTGACATCCACCGATTTCCACTTTTTCGATTCATAAAAATATTTGACCAATAATTTAGAGCAGTGTTCTTCAACCTGTGTTCTGCGGACCCGTAGGATTAAACTCAAACGCTTTAGGGGTTCCGCGAGTCAATGCTAAAATTTGATGTATAATATAAATACTTTATATTTTATATAGAATATTTATCCTTTTGTTTGAATAAATGTATGTTCTTTATAAAATTTTTGTAACAAAGGCAGGGACGCACCTTCTTCATAACATGTAATATCATGGAATACGACCCCCCCCCCCTAAAATCAAATCTGGGTGTTCTACTGAAAGATGGATTCGATAAAATAATTATCTTAAAAACGGGTTCCGCGGTTGAAGAACCCTGATTTATGGTAGACCATCGACGGGGTTTTTAAATTTACATTCATAAATTTTTTTTGTGAAAATAAAAATGATTTTTCAAATATATTTTCAGTTTCGGGTAAACTGTTGTTTCATTTAATATTCCAAATATTTTTAACGAAATCTGTGATATCAACAAAATTCCACTTTTTTCGATTCGAAAAATTATTTGATCAAATCATTGATACTTGAATTTTCAGACTAAATTTTATCCACTGCAATAACTTTTTAATTATTCATCGTAGAGCTTTGACTCTTATAGACATTTTTGTTTATAATTGAATTTACTTTAACAAAGGTCATTATACAAAGTTGTGTATTTCAAAGGGTTAAGCAAAAATGATTAAATATATGTTTCATTTCAAATTTGATCTCTTATACAAGCAAAAGTAAGTCACCTACAAAAAAGTTACATGAAACAATTTTTAGGGATTTAAATGTACTACAAAAAATCTTATATAATTAATTTGTCTACGACCAATAATTTAGAAGATAGACGAAGATTTTAAATTTATATTCATGAATTTTTTTTGGTTAAAATAAAAATATTTTTTCAAAAATATTCACTTTTTCTGGTAAAGGATTGTTTCCTTTAATATACCGAAAAATTTTAGCGAAATCCATGACATCAACCGAATTCCACGTTTATTCCATCTCATGGCGAGTGACTTGCGTCGCAGAGCCTCTCGATATTATGGTAGACCAAAAGAATTATAAATGAGAAAGAAAGCGATCTTATTTTATCATTTTTATCTATCTGAAGGTTCACAGTATCATTCTAATATAAGAAAATAGCATTTTAATTAAGAATTTTGTATTTTAAATGAAATTTTATGAAAAGATTCAATTTCTTCTCTCCGGGAGCGAATCAATGGCAAAAAGTTTTATTTATTTTCTCATTAGATATTTATTTATATCAATTGGAATTTTATATCTGTGTGTTATTTTATTTATCTTTCATATTAAATAATTATTATTAGGAAATTTCCATTTTAAAGGGTAGTTTATTTGAAGTCCAATTAGAAAAAACGCTAATAACTCCGTTGAAATTTTTTAAAAATATTAAATTAATAGATATTATAAAATAATTAATTATTAATAATTTAATTTAATTTTGAACGAAATCGATTCAGTACTTTTTGAGAAAATCGTGCAAAAACCCCGAAAACCGTCGATGAAAGCCCGTTTTAGAAACATTTTAAAATCCAACTCCATGTCACAAGTCAATGTTTCGTTTCATATGACTTTTTAATCTTTTTTCAAAGGCATCTCGTGCTCTCAAAAAACATCGTTTTTTGACCGTTCAGATGGTTTTTGACCGTTTTCTCAAAAAGTACTGTATCCATTTCGTTCAAAATTAAAATAAATTATTAATAATTAATTGTTTTATAATATCTATTAATTTCAAATTTTTAAAAAATTTCAACGAGTTATTAGCGTTTTTTCAAATTGGACTTCAAATAAACTACCCTTTAAAATAAAAATATTCTAATAAAAATTATTTCTTATAAAAGATAAACTAAAATAAATCAGAGATATGACATTTCAATAGCTTTAAATAAATATCTAATAAGAAAAAAAAACTTGCCATTTCTCGTTGATTCGCTTCCGGAGAGAAGAAATTGAATCTTTTCATACAATTTCTTTTAAACTACAAAATTCTTAATCAAAATGCTATTTTCTCATATAATAGACATACTGTGAACCTTCAGATAGATGAAATCGATCAAATAGGGTCGTTTTTCTTTCTCATTTATAATTCTTTTGGTCTACCATAATATCGAGAGGCTATGCGACGCAAGTCTCTCGCCATGATATGGAATGGGAGTGGAATTCGATTGATGTCACAGATTTCGCTAAATTTTTTTGCGATATTATAGTAAAAAATCCTTTACCAGAAAATGTGAATATTTTTGAAAAAAAAATTTTATTTAGATCAAAAAAAGTTCATGAACATAAATTTAAAATCTTCGCCTATCTTCTAAATTATTGGTCGTATACAAATTAACTAGAAAATCATAAGATGGTGTCATCTATTAAATCCGATGGAATGGAATATTTTAAATTATATGTCAGAGGGGTTGTTTTTCGCCCCCTCGGGAATCGAACCCGAGTGCCAGTAACAGCAATCCGGGCCATCTGGCTCACCTGCGGGATGCGAACCTCTCTGACATATGTAAACGCGTAAAATGTTTTACTCAAAGATTGTTATTTAATAGATGACACCATCTTATGATTTTCTAGTAAATTTGAATCTATTACCATCTGCAAATTAAAATCTTTCGTAGACAAATTAATTATATAAGATTTTTTGTAGGACATTTAAACCCTTAAAAATTGTTTCATGTAACTTTTTATGTAGGTCATGTATAAGATATCACATTTGAAATGAAACATATATTTTAACCGTTTTTAAGGAATTTGGTGTTGGTGCTTGGTGAAACATTTTTCAAAATTATTGGATAAAAAATACTTGGTAGGTTTCACATATAAATTCGTTTTATATTTATATCTTAATGTGAAACCTACCAAGTATTTTTTATCCAATAATATATTTAACTTTATTGTTTTATTATATTTGTGACAAAAACAACCCTTCAATTTAACAAAAAAAAAAAATTTAAGAAAAAATATATTTAACCTAAAGATAAGAGTAAATAAATATTATATTTAATATTGATTTACTATGAGTTAAGGATACTAGGTCACTTATTTCACATTCATAGTAAATCAATATTAAATATAATATTTATTTACTCTTATCTTTATTAAAGATGTTTCACCTTGCACCAACACCACAATCTCTACTAATTATATTTAACCTTTTGAAATACACAACTTTGTATAATGACCTTTGTTAGAGAAAATTTAATTATAAACAAAAATGTCTATGAGAGTCAAGGCTCTACAATGAATAATTAAAGTTATTGCAGTTGATAAAATTTAGTCTGAAAATTTAAGCCCAATGATTTGATAAAATAATTTTTCGAATCGAAAAAAGTGGAATTCGGTTGATGTCACTGAGTTCGCTAAAAATCTTTGGGATACTAAAGGAAACAACCTTTTACCCGAAACCGAAAATATATATGAAAATTATTTTTATTTTCACAAAAAAAAATGATGAATATACATTTTAAAATCTCGTCTATGCTCGAAATCAGGGCTATCCAACCTGCTGCCCAGCACTCCAATGAATGCGGCCCGAAATAAAATTATAAACTTCCTTAAAGATTTTTAGGTACTTACTGGAAAACATATCTGATACAATTTTGACCTTATAATTTTTTTTTCTTTCCTTCTAAAATAAAAAGAAATGGAAACTCGATTAAAAATACAAAAAATAGAAGAAAAAATCAAAACTTTTTCAAGACTCGGTACACTTTCTAGTTAAAGCTGCAACAAGTAATTTCTTTAGTAGGTATCGTTTTGGTCCGAGTGCACAAGGCCATTTCTAGAATAATAAAAATTAAAAAATTAATCCTTAATAGTCAGAAACAGGTCTGAAACATTCTTGGAAGTGGCGTCCACTTTCAAGTCCAGGCCTGTTTCAGGCATCCTTCAGACACCTTAGCTTTAAAGAAAGATAGATCATTATATCCACTCTCTTTGTAATTATTTTTATCCATAAGATTCTAATGAAAGAATCGCTCACCCGCACATTAATTAATAAAAAAGTAAAAACTATTTTAAGACTCGGTACACTAGAGCTGCCCTAATAATTATTAATAAACTTAAATATAAATTGTTCATTTATGGCTATACTATAACATCCTCTTTAAAATCTCAATAGAATAATTCAAAAAATATTTTCTGCCTTTTGAACCAGATATTCCAAAATCTAATCAGTATACCAGGGCTCTTTCTAAAATAAGAAGAAATGGAAAATCTTACTCAAAAGTTTTTTAAGAATAAAGGCAGAATTTCAATTTTGAATGTGAAAAAATATATCAAGATTTTCAAAATAATAATCACAATTTTGGCATATTTTGAATACATTTTTATTAGATATAAATATTTTACCTGCAGACTTTCTTATTGAACTGCAATCAGACATTGAACTGAAAGAAAAATTTAAAATTTTTATTTATTAGAATTATACAAAAATTATCTAACCAGAAACAAATACTGCTGGCTTCACAATATTTATTCCCCTTTTTGAAATATGTATTTACATATAGGTATGTACGTGAAGCTATTTTCAAGAATTAAATTCACTAAAAGGAAAATTATAAGCTCAACCAGCAGGTAAAAATATAATGAAGTTTCGAATATTTAAAAATTATTCTTCATCTAATCAATCAAATACTCGTATTTATTACTTCACTAATTAAAATTTTTTAAGTGCTAATTGATTTAAAAACAAAATCCTGAAGGAAAAGAACTCAAAGATTTTATGCTATGCCATTTCTGACTCTTTGTCATGGTGAATATCATTATTCTACATTATTAATTTTATTTTTTTGATTAAAAAATATCAATAGAATTAGTATATATCTGCGGCCCGAGAAAATTTTATTAAAATGCAGATTTTTGTGCGGAGGGTAGCAGAATTTTTATATATTGAAGGAGACAATAAAAGAGTGTGTATTTTGCTGGAATTATCGATTATCGTTATAAATAAAATTTATAATTCCAGCGGAAGACACACTCTTTTATTGTTTCCTTCAATGAATTAAACTGATAGCTTTTGATCTAGACGTTACCGATAATGTACATAATAGGTCTTTGGCATGTTCTATAATATTATAGACTTTGACTAGTTAATCTTAAGCTTTATCAATTAGAATTCTTTTGCAATCAAAGGGGATATTATTATATTTTATCAACATCATCAGAAGTGTTCAATCTCTGCACAAAAATGGGATTTTCACATACTTATTGACTCTGTGGGATCGATATTTCATATTCACTTAGCTAACTCATATAAGAGGTAAAATAATTTAACCCAAAACAAAGCAATTCACCGGATATCTCGCTAATAGATTACTTAACCCTTCTTCAAGCATTTGAACAACCTCTTAATTGATAAAGTCTTCAATGAACAAAGTCATGAATGCATTTCTAAATTGTATCCAAAACTCCAGAATTCTATGTTACCAGACTAAGTTTAAACTTGTACTCTGTTAGCCGAAATGTTTAGAACGGGACTGTTCAACCCGCGGCTCATCATTGCAATGAATGCGGCCCGTCATAAAATCATGAGCTTATTTAAAACATTATATGTACTTACTAGAAATTATATCTGATACAATTTGCCCCGATGATTTTTTTTTCTCTCTAAAATAGCTTATGTGAAAATCAACTGAAAAGTTTTCGGAAAATAAAAGGGATAATTTTAAATTTTGAATCTGGAACTAGATTTCATGATTTTCGGGAAAAACAATCACCAATTTGGACTATTTTCGAGAAGTAGAAATACAATTAGATACTGATCTGAAGAAAAATTTAATAATGTCTCTGATATTAGAATTTTATAATAATTATCTACCCAGAAACAAATATTACAGGCTTCATAATATTCACGATACAACTTTTTGTAAGTAGATATGTATTTACATATACGAGAAGCTATTTTCAAAAATAAAATTTCCGAAATATAAACTTAGAAGCTCACTAAGAGGTAAAAAAATAATCAAGTTCTTATTTTTAAATACCAATATCATCCCGTAATTAAATTTTCTAAAATATTTGTTATTTCAGTAAATAAAACTTCTACAATAAAATCTTGTATATTGAGGATTATATTTTTAAAGATATTAATTATTTAGTCAAAATGTCTGTTAGGGATTGTATGGTTGGAAAGTGTTTAATTTCAACCAATAATAATAATTGATCATAACACCTGTAATACTGAATTTGATTTTGTAAATTTGTGTTAAAATTTATTACAATTAGATGATTATTTGTTATTTTATTTATTAAATATTTATTTAACAGCTTATTCCTCTAAAATTTTTGATTTTTATTCAACGACGAAAAGTTAAGTGAAAATCACTTGACTGACGCACACGCTAGTTTTTAAAAACAATCTCAAACGAATTGGGTATCTCTTGAATACGTTTTTATTTAATCTGCAATTATTTTCCTTCCTGATATCTAATCAAGTAACGGGATTCTTTTCCCTTTTCTCTGTTTTTCGCATTGAAATGCATTTATTTCATTTCGAGTCGTACAGCCAGCGGAGCAAGTACTTAATATTTCTTTTATGAGTGTCGTGTTTTGTGAATTTTTGTTCACTGCTGCATTGTGGAGACTTGTTCAAACCTTCATGATAGATAAGGTAAACATTTAAATACAATTGTTTTAATCTTTTGGATAATTTTGTGATTTCAAAAATGAATAACACCTCATATCTACATGATATATTATTTTTGTTATTGTGGATATCATTATTCTACAGTATTAACTAACTTTTTTGATTAACAAATATTAATAGTATTAGTATATTTTGGGTATTTTCGAATTTTTATTCAGAGAAGGGCTCATATGGTTCGAAATAAATAAAAAAAATATTTTCCAAGTTTCAAGTCTCTATCTCAATTATAACCTGTGCCCCCAGCGATGTAAGTTTCTCATTTAAATAACACGGGGTTTTTGCCATTGAAAGATCAATTTTTTATTCCGGCCAAAGTAATAGTTCAAAAATTTGAAACTCTGTAGACTTTATCCTTATAATAGTAACTATCCCTCGGAATTTTTACAGATTTTCTAGCTATTATAATTTTGCAGTCTATAACTTAGTAACACTAAGAAATAGCAGTATTTTATCTAGTTGTAACTCCAAAATTATAATAGCTAAAAATCTGTAATAATTCTGATGGATAGCAAGTATTATAAGGATATAGTCTACAGAATTTCAAATTTCTTGAACTATTACTTTGTCAGAAATAAAAAATTGATATTTTAATGCCAAAAACCCATGTTATATAGATGAGAAACTTACATCGCTGGGAGAATAGGTTATAATTGAGATAGAGAATTGAAACTTGGGGGATATTTTTTTTTATTTATTTCGAACCATATGAGCCCTTGTCTGCGTAAAGATTCGACAATACCCAAAATAAGGACCACCCTAATATATTTTATCTGCGGCCCGAGAAATTTTTTTCTTCAAATGTGACCCGATTAAGCCAAGGTTAGACACCCCTGATTTAAAATCTAATGGTCCATATTTCAATTAATTCAGTATTATGAGCTAAGATATATGTATTTACAAAAGACAGAAAACAAAGTGCTTTCCAGCGAGAGAGAATTTGGAGGTTTGTTGATGAGGTTTATTTATATCATAATATATTTGAAGTTAACGAGAATAAAAATTTATATTTACCAAAAGAAGCAGATTCGACTTTCTTGGAAGAATCATGAGATAATCTGCTAGTGGATCCGAGCGTTAACGGTGGTTTTTATTACATATCAAAAGGGTAATATTGACATTCATTGTTATATGTCAGGTTTTACCTCACAAGGAGCCCATTGGTTTGAAATGCTTTTTGACATTCAAGTTACGTGAGGGCGAATACTTGCTTCTCCTATGTAATAACAATCATATAATATAACAGCTCTCGTATTCAGTATAAGATAAATTCGTGGTTTTTTCATTTGGATTTACTTATAAATAAAATAAATATATAAATAAAATCACAATTCCCGATGGGGAGAATACGATCCTTCTGACAAAGAATAAAATTTATCCATAGCACTTGGGATTTAGTAGCTGACAACCTCTCGTGAGTTTCTTTAGAAATCTTAACTCTATACTATTGGCAATTTGGATTTTCATAATCACTATTGGCGAAAACCTCGAACCGATAGAGGGCAGAGATGAAATTGTGAATATCACTCTTTTGACACATGCCATGTGCTTTTTTTGACCTCTAACCTCAAGACTGTTTCACAAGTTTGACGATAAGGTAAAATTTTCGTTGATACTCATATATCTATTTAATTTTCTATTATAAAGATCTCAAGGACAGGAGTAAATCGCCCGACATTAATATTTGTTTATTTAGTTCAAATCTATAATTTATTTTAATAAAATTAAATATTCTTTATGTGTTTTATTTTATCATCGTTAAGTAATATATAGCTTGGGGTAGATGAGGTACAAGAGCAGTGGTGTAACTAGACATTTAGGGTACCGGGACAAGGGCGCAAATTGGGTGAAATTATTACGTCTTCATTTTTACCCCCAGGCCTCCTCACCTCGAGGTAAGATAATTGTTGCCTAACAGGAATTTTCTTGCTAGGAACAGCATTTTTTATTAAACGTCTTTTTCGAAAATATATTTTTAATAAAAAATTAAAAAAAAATGCATTATTTTCAGTTTTAACCTAACTACATTTTTATAATGTACCTAATTTAATTTACCAGATCTATAATCATCTTCGGTGAAATATATGGTAGTCTACATAGACACATATATAGACTAAAAGGGTTTCCAATCATCAATATATTTTTCGATTTAAGAGCTAATGAAACATTTAGTCCAATGTCACTACCCTAGTAGAACAATGTTTCAAACTATATAGTAACTATATTGCCCCTATATAGATTTTGAAAATCTATATAGGCACTATGTAGTTACTATATATGGTAGTTTGAAACATTGTGCTACTAAGGTGGTGCTGAGTATTGAGGAGCTGACCAAAATTTCCTCGATTTCGCTTTGGGTAATCGCTGCATTATAAATTAGGATGTATATTAAAGCTAAAAAAAGACTATTTGGTAAACAAAATGTTTTAATAAGTTAGTTTAATTCACGGAAAGAAATTGACAGCAATGTATTCCTCATGGTTCACAACTTCAACTCTATCAATAGATGTATTTGGGATCGTGGTTTTCGCCAATATTATATAACTGCAATTATTTAATTTTCGGTCGTCAGTAATTAGCTGATCTTCATATAACAATAAATAAAAAAGCTGAGCATATAATTTAATCAAATTTGTATTTTCAGTTTTGATAATAATTTTCGCCGCTTTATTCACTTCTTTGCTTCCCTTTTCTATGTTTTCAACAGTAACAATGTAGTGGAAAATCGGTGGAAGAAAAATAAATTTTGCAAGTCTGAACGTACAATTATCACGAACATTCTGATTTACAGTTCGATGCTTTTGGTGAATTTACGATTTGAGTGACATTTATTCAAGACATATAACATGGATAAGGTAGCGCAAATTCAATGCGAATTCACTCCCTGACATCTATTGGCAGATAGTCATTGGTGACTACAACTTTCCTCCTCGAAAGAATATGTTTGTATTATCAGATGGCAGGCATCCCAAGCGGTTTCTGATTTTCGACAATCTAAGTTTAGAATTTGGGCAAGTTTGTTTTTGCAGCTTTGATAGTTTTTGCCGGAGGATTTAAACAATGAATATTGAACAATTTATAAATGTCGTTTATGTGAAATATCTGTTTTGGGCCTAGAATAATCCTCAACATCAAAAATGATTTGTTCCGGATGAGCTTTAGGATGCGTCTACATAAACGAAATTTTTCTTGATGTGACGTATTTTCTGTTTACTCTCTCGCTAAATCCGACTTCCAATTTCAGAAAGAAATATTTTGGCTTAAATTCAATTTTGTTAAAATGCCGTTTTTTTCGAATTTTGATATATTTTATTAATGTAATTTATTTGGATGAAAGAACTTATTGATTTTTTGCTGACAGCAAAAATACATTATTAAAATGAATAATTTTCATGAAACATATCAGATCAGTGTAGTTAATTGCTGATCCAGTTAATTATTTTTTTAGCTAAATATGAAAATGTATTTGATTTAGTGTGTTTTTTCTTTGCAATTTTCAGTTCAATTAAGTTGGTCATTTGTACATATACTATACCTACTTGTGATTTGATCTAATCTTCTAAATATATAGTAAAATAGCTGCAAGGCACGCCCCCTGGACCCCAACCCACGAACCCTCCCCCTCTTTTTTAAACAAAAGTTGTTAGAAATCACATCCCCTACAACTTTGCTCATAATAAAATGTGCCGTAGAGTTAATAGTTTAGGAGTTATTTGATAATTTTCATAAGTGCGCCCCCCAAACCCCTTTTTGGGGTCAAAATATCAAAACGTTATGTAGCTAAAAACGTAAGTTAGAAGACATCTGATGCAAATATGAAATTTCATAATAATCCCTTCAGCCGGTTTACGTGAATCGTGAGCAACTTTTCGGAAACGACGTAAACATACATACAGACAGACACGCGTACAGACAGACACACATACAGACAGGAATTTCGTTGAAGGTGTTTTGGTTCATAACTTTGCTTGAAACGTGTGCAATCAAAATTTGGCGTGATTTGGAGCAATGTACAAACAAAACCTTAATTTTATATATATAGATAGTCAATGTACTGAAAGTTTTCAATTATAAAAATATTATATTGTTATGAGGTAAATTGTAATTAAAGAAATCAGGAACCAGTTATTCTGGAGCCAGGTGTAGTCTTAGCTGTATCAAGTATACATTTGTATAATTATTTACGAAAAAACCCCCCGCCCTCTTAATTTTGAGCCCATTACCAATGAATAGCATCCTTTTAATTATGAAACTATTCTCTTAGAAATATCTGCTTTCTCCAATTTTTGTTTGAAAACATTTTTACCCTCTTTTTGGTCACTATCAATTTCACATAGTGAGCCATTTTCATAAGGTTGTATAAGGTGCATATGATAAATTTTGTACAAATCTATCAAAGGGTCTAGAACTTATATTGACATTTTTTGACCCCCCCTCCCCCTCCCTCTCAAGTTATGCCCCCGATAAAAATAATAAATCTCTTTTTTTATTATAGGTTCATTTTACAGTAAATTTAAATTTTCTTGATTTTTTTTGTTTGAAAACTTTATAATTTTAAATAGTTTTAACCCCTCCCGGCCCCTTAATTTTTTGTTCGATTTCAACCAAAATCTGATTACCTTTTAAACTCAATGCAGAAAAACTACATGTGAAATTTCATTTTGATATTCACACTAGTTTCTGAGCTAAAGCGTACACAAAATTTGATAACCTAGTTACTAACGTATTATGGAACTGACAAAATCATTAATATCTCGTAAAATTTAATTTGTTCGTCATTGGGGCTTTTTTGTAGAGTAAAACGCCATGGTTTCGCTCGATTTTTTAACAAAATAGTTTCAGCCGAAGATATTTCAAAAAAAACGAAGCAAAAAAAAACCGCTTTTTTTTCATGCATGATTATACAATACATTACATACATAACCTGTATGGTAAAGTAAAAAAGTTAGTGCTCAATCTTTATACAAGTTCTCTACTAATTTGCCTAAAAATCAGAAGATAGGCTAAATCTCTCTAGAGCTGTCAATATGGTTGCATATATTGCAGGATTAAAAAATACATTTGTTTAATGATAATTTGATAGCTTCGTTAAGTAATCAAATTAAAAATAGTAATTATCTATCTACTCTTATTAAACGATAATAAGTAGAGATTGTGGTGTTGGTGCAAGGTGAAACATCTTTAATAAAGATAAGAGTAAATAAATATTATATTTAATATTGATTTACTATATCCTTAACTCATAGTAAATCAATATTAAATATAATATTAATTTACTCTTATCACTTATTAAACGAGCAAAAATTGTTTGTTTATATATTTATATCTTAGTTCTATTTTGAGCACGGCTGTACCGATTTTGATGAAACCAACTTTATTAACAAGTTTTGAGGATGAGAAAACGATCTGGCTAGGTCTGGACCTCGACAAATTTAATCTTAATTGATCTTTTCTTAATTAAAGTAATTGATTGATAGATGAAAATCTCAATAAAAAAGTTATGTTTACATTTTTTTTGGGGGGTGGAGTGTTGGGTTCGGGGGTCAGGGGCAGAGCGGGGGTGGAGTGTTGGGTTCGGGGCTCAAGGGCAGAGCGGGGGTGCGGTGCGCGGGGATGATACGGGGGTGTTTGTCCATGGGGCGTGGTGTGCGGGTGCGATATGGGGCGAGGGTCCAGGGGCGTAGCGGAGCTGGTATGGGGTGGGGTGCCGGGGTGGGGTGCAGTGACCGGGTGGTTTTTATCAGAATTTTAAATTAAAAATAATATTAATATATAAATTTTAGCTGAAGCAAAAATTGCCGATCATCGCTCCGGTGGCTCCAGGTAATTATTCTCCATTAAATACGGAATCAGCTTTTAGAAAAATTTGTTAAATATCAAAAAATACATATTTATCTCTAAACAAAGGGCATGTTAGGGGCCCCCGGGATCGACTTAACCCGCTAATGAGTTGCCGATAAAAACTTTCAACAATCAACCGTAAGCCCCCAAACCTTCAAACACAGGCTAAATTCATTGAATTTAATTGTAATATGTTTTTATGGATCTTTACATCATAAACGAACAGCATAATGCCTTCTGTTAATACTATTCTCTTTTCCGATGAAAATAAAGTTGAAACGTCCCTAATTTGCTGGCTGCTAAGTTATAATAATACGGCCAGGTCCCTGATTTTATTAAATTAAATTAAAATTTCAAATTTTTTTAATTATGCAAGATTGAGGAAGAGAATGATTAATTGTGATGTTATAAATTAAAAAGAATAATTTTTACTTTATCCAATGCGAAGCATGGGTAAAGTATTGTAATTGGTCTCGCGGCAAGCGCGACTTCAAAGGGTCATCAGGTAAAGACTACGGAACCCATGGCCTCAACTCAAGTCCCAAATTGTAGTGTATATTCATTTAGGTTGAATTTTATCACGTGGAGGTTTTGCTAAAAATTACAGGGGTCTCGTCCAGAGGCCAGAAAGTGCGATTTTTCCATTTAGTGCGTGCGGATAGATGGATGGATGTGGTAGTTTTTTTCGTTCACGATTTTTTCCAAACCGTTATCCGATTGAAATGAAATTGCAAACATATGTACCATTAATTTAACAAAATGAAGCGCTGATTAGTTTTTGGTACATATCGATAGACAAACATTAGTACTTTATTCTAGTACTTTTTTAGTTTTTTCTAAATATCTTTGAAAATGACTTTATTAATTTTGATGAAATACAATACTCGTAACTTTTAAGGAGATTCGGTGTTGGTTCTAGGTGAAACATTTTTTGGTCATAATAATAAAACTTGAGTAAGATACGAGGTAGGCTTCACGAGGTCAGGTTTTTTCTTGTGAAACCTACCTCGTATCTTACTCAAGTTTTATTATTATATAATCGTAATTAAGTACCTTGGGGACCACAAAAAAGGTTAAATAAAGTTTTTAGCAAAATGATATTTTAATGTACTTTAACGTAGAATGGTTATTCCTCGACTATTAGATGAGAATCATCTCTATTTTTGAATTTAAGTCATGGATTGCAAATAGCAAGTGATATCTGATTAATAATAAAGAAATAAACATTAATATTTCAAATGACTTTGGATAAAGCTTAGCAACGATCCGTTGCTGTTTATTTCTATCAATCTTGGAGGATGCGTGTGTGTCTTTTCAATTTAACTTCGTAGCGCTAATTAATCTCGAAGATCCGATCAATTGCATGGAAAGCGCCACCCGCGCCGTGTTCGCCAACCACGTATCTTCGGCTTACCGCTTCCTCTTGAACAAGTCTGATCTTGTTCGCTGGCTTGCTGACCACATATACAGGCGCGCGCTAGCCTAGCCCGAGTCAATTATTAATTAATACCTATACAATTTATGAACATTTTTCATTTTTGAAAGAAATTTAACCAGGGATTGCTCAACCTAAATTAATTGAGACCTATCAGACACTAACTATTTAACAGGAGTTTTAATTAAAAAATAATTAACGCCATTTTGGCATACTTCAACCAAATTTCAGCAAATTTTATAAATACTTTTATTTTAACGCTTTGCATAAAATTGTCACTTTTTCCATTAAAAATTCCTTAGACTGTTTTGACGCAATTCAACCAAATTTCACTAAATCTCAGAATAATCTTTCTTACAACGTTTCGAATCAAATTAAGTGACTTTTTCATTAAAAATTCCTAAGAACGTTTTGACATACTTCAATCAAATATCACCAAATTTTATAAATAGCTTTCTTTGAACGTTTCGCATCAAATTAAATCACTTTTTCAAGTAAAAATTCCTAAGACCGTTTTGAACAACAATTCAACCAAATTTGAAATCCATGATGAATATTTTTCTTTGTGGCTGGATATTGAGTACTTCGACTTAAAACAAAATTAGAAGTTAAATTTTCAAATTGTTGCTACGTTTCTCAGTATATTTTTCTGATTCCTCAGGAAATATGTATTTGAATTGAACCTCCCTCGTAAAAAGTAATATATAGTTCATTACATCAAATGTCGATCATAATTAGAACACTTCATACAAATATCATAAATAGCTTTCTTTTAACTCTGAATCAAATTAAGTCACATTTTCATTAAATAATCCCTAAGACTGTTTTGACGCAATTCAACCAAATTTCGTTAAATCTTTGAATAATCTATCTTACAACGTTTCGAATCAAATTAAGTGACTTTTTCCATTACAAATTCCTATGAACGTTTTGACATACTTCAACCGAGGGGTGAACCGCGATTGGAATTAGGTGTAGACGTCTTTGGAATTATTTGGAACTATTTTGGAATTCATTGGATAATGCCCGTTCATCGATTGTCTTCTACTTGGAAATGAAACTGGAAGTGGAAGTAGGTGTAGACGATATTAGGTCGCGGTCACCTCGACTTCAACCAAATATCTCCAAATTTTATAAATTGCTTGCTTTGAACGCTTTGCATTAAATTAAGTCACTTTTTTAACTAAAAATTCCTAAGACCGTTTGGACACAATTCAACCAAATTTTCCAAATCTTATAATAAGAAAGTGTCGAGGTAATTTAATTATTTTTTTTAATTTCTCACAATTTTAATAAAAAAAACCCATTAATTTTATCTCTGAGATAAGTTACAATTACAAAAATGTATCCTATAAAAATGATTGTTACTTGTTGCACTACTAAAAATATACCATCTCAAGAGTAATTTCTTCTGGAATATTTCTGTCTTTCTTCACAACTCCATTTATAATGACTTGTCTTGAGAGTCTTGTTCACTGTATTTGATTCACTTGGTGTAAATATCTCTAAAAAGTTAGAAAACAATAAATTATCAAGTTTTAGCCATTTATTCAGATAACTACGATAAACAAGTGAATCTAGAATTGAATTAGGTAGATAAAAAAAAGAGGGTTTTATATTGGTTTTAAAAAAAATAATTTAATCTTTTATTTTTTTTAACATATAATAGATAAAAAAAGTTGATACAATTTTGATGGCTGTATATGTATATAATTAAGTAATGGAGAGGGATTCAGCCAATGGGTAGCCTCTGCTGAATAAAAAACTCCCAATTATGGAAAACGTTTCGGCTTTAATTAAATAATGCCATCATCAGTTCCTAAGCGAGTATTAGCGACACAATTAATTTTATAAATAAATTGTCCGCAGGCAGAGTTGTTATGGATTTTATCATAATATACAAAATTATATGAATTACAAAATGGTACATAAATCTTGGTGTGCTCTCACTCGATATGCGCAACGTCTCAAGTACAAATCAACTTAATTAGATAAAAAAATTTAGTGAAGCATAAAATAAAATTTTAACAAATGAAGGGTTATTTTTTGAACAGCATGGTTGGTTGGTAAGTCACTGCCCACCAGTGGTATACTATATATTATTTTACTTTAATTTCTTGTAAATTTTTTTTTTTTATTCAAAATATTATAATTTTTTTTCAATTATTATAAATCTAGTAATGACTATTGCAAGATTAATGACCCGCCCAACCCATAAAATTCATTCTTCTTCCTTTCACGATGGAGGGGCCAACCCAGGCCTTTAGGGGTTGCACCTTTTTGGTGTAACTCCTTCTCTCATCATTATCATAAAAAAAAAAAATTGGTGTTGTTTATCGTCAATGATGAATATTTTTATTTGTGGCTGGATATTGAGTAATTCGACTTGAAACAAAATTAGAAGTTAAATTTTCAAAATGTTACTACGATTCTCTGTATATTTTTCTGCTTCCTCAGGCAATATTTGAAATTAACCTCTTCGTAAAAAGTAATATATAGTTCATTAGACCATATGTCGATCACAATTCACAAACACTTCAACCAAATATCACAAAATTATATATATCTTTCTTTTAATGTTTTGCATCAAATTAAGTCACTTTTTCAAGTAAAAAAATTAAAAGACCGTTTTGACGAAATTTAACCAAATATCACAAAATTTATAAATAGATTTCTTTTAACTCTCTGAATCAAATTAAGTCAATTTTTCATTAAACAAATTGCTAAGACTGTTTTGATGCAATTCAACCAAATTTCGCTAAATCTTAGAATAATCTTTCTTACAACGTTTCGAATCAAATTAAGTGACTTTTTCATTAAAAATTTCTAAAAACGTTTTGACATACTTCAACCGAGAATTCAACTAAATATCACCAAATTTTATAGATAGCTTTCTTTGAACGTTTTCCATCAAATTCAGTCATTTTTTCAACTAAAAATTCCTAAGACCGTTTTAATAATTCAAACCTCCTCTTAAAAAGTAATATATAGTTCATTACACCATATGTCTATCACAATTAAACAATTGGCTCAACAAAACAATGACATCCTTTTCTTTTTTACACTTAAAAAAACATAATCGTATTATAAGGCCTAACTGATACAGATAATATTATTAATAAATATAAAGAATCTTGTCAATGACAATACATTAATCTTTTATCATTAACAAGATTCTTTATATTTATTAATAACTAGCGACGCTCGGGCCTTCGGCCCGGCGGCGGCGATTACCTAGCCTCTGGCGGGCAGCGTCTCGTTTTATGGATAAAATTTATATAGATAATAGCTGACCGAAAAAAATGATAAATGATTATATATTACTTATCTGTCAAAATTGCTTTGATCAAAAATTTAAATATATTTAAAAAATAATAATAGTTTTGAAAATAAATTGAAAATGCAAATAATTATAGAATAGGTATTAAAACAGTAAATGAATTATATATTACTTGTCAAAATTGTTTCCTTAACCAAAAATAATATTGACAGTTGAAAGATTTCAAAAAGCTATTATCGGTCATCTTGTTTGTTTGCTTTTACCCCCCAGAGAGGCGCTGGCGTTGTTTCCTCGAAAAAAATATTTTTTTACATGCCACAGGTGTGATATCTATAAAAACACTATATATAAAAACACTCGTGTATTTGAATGGAATGTTGTATGAAAATTTCAAAGAAATCGGTGAAGAACTTTCGGAGATCCTTCAACGTATCACTTAAACGTAACAGTATATTTTTATTTATATAGATATTATCTGTATCAGTTAAGCCTTATAAAACGATTGTTTTTTCTTTTTTGTGTAAAAAAGTAAAAAGGATGTCATTGTTTTGCTGAGCCAATTGTTTTAATTGTGATCGACATATGGTGTAATGAACTATATATTACTTTTTAGGAGGAGTCAAGTTCAAATATTGACTGTGGAAGCAGAAAAATATACTGCGAAACGTAGCAACATTTCGAAAATTTAACTTCTAATTTTATTTCAAGTCCAAGTACCTACTCAATAACCAGCCACAAAGAAAAATTATTGAGTTTTTTCTCTTATTAACCATCAAATCGATTTGTTCATTTTACACGAGAAGAAAAAGATATTCTTTTTGTCAATGTATTTTGTCCTGGTTCCAAAAACCATTGGCATGTGAGGATAGGATATATATTGGCATGCAGGGTTAAAGGGGGGCGGTAAATGGAAGGGTGCTGACACGACACGGCTTCAGCGGTTTTTTCTCTCTCATCAGCTGACACCCGTCACGTCCACGTATGCACCACCAGTATCAATTCACCAGTGTGCTGGGAGATCCTTGTAAAAGTTCGCTTGGAAAATGCTTGTAATTCATTTTACGGGCAGCCGAATGAAAGAAACGACCGACGTTTTTTTCTTCTTTGTTAACTAACAGCACCTGAGGGCTTACCGCGAAAAATGGCCCCCTCTTATAAGATTGGAAGAGTTGAATTCGTTTGAAAAATAACTTCCTATTAGTTCAATTTCTTACACAACTCTATATAAAATGTATAATTTATAATAGAGACGTAAAGAAAGGGAAAGGAATTTGTTTTGATACCTGTAATATTTCACGAAAATTCTTCCCATCACCAGTTTTTTTCTCCAATTTATAAATAAATAACTTTATAAATCATTTC
Source organism: Forficula auricularia (assembly GCA_024734495.1). Lineage (NCBI taxonomy): Eukaryota > Metazoa > Arthropoda > Insecta > Dermaptera > Forficulidae > Forficula > Forficula auricularia. The sequence continues at coordinate 13,282,599 of JALMQS010000128.1, forward strand.
GAATATCTCTGGCAAAATGGGCCAATTTACCAACTCGAGAGAATATATTGGAATCGCTTATGAAAATTCCTCTCTTAATGTTGAATGATTTTCTCGCAGGTTTAAATTTACTAAAACTCGTTAAATTTCAAAATGAATTCAATTATTTGAATGGAGTTAAAGACATCAATTATTCAATTTGTAATCCCTTAATAGGCTTAAATGAATTTAGGGAAATACCTGTTGGATGATGATAAATTTATTATATAATTAAAAAAATAATAAAAAAATAAATAATAAAACAATAATAGTTTAATAAAGTCTTTAATAAATTAAAATTTCCTATTGACTTAACATATTCATTGACATTATAAAGTCAGCGGGATTTTTACAAATACGTATATACTCCTTTTAAGTGATTTCTATTACACTATTTAAACCTTAAAATGGGGACGGAAAAATATACAATTATCTATTTTATTATTTATTAGCATGAAGTTAAATAAAAAAATAGTTAAAAAAAATATGTGAGCCTCATCCACATAAGCTCATGGAGAAGTGGAACTAATGGATTATAAAAAATAAAATTTATTCAAATTAGGAAATTTAAATTATTATTTTAAAACCCACTAATATGTAGTTAATGACAAA